>OZ024870.1:43145703-43745703 GCA_964017185.1 Rugalucina vietnamica
ATATTATTTCTCATTCGACTTTAAGCAAATTTTCCTATATTTATTCCCCATCCGTGAAGGATTACAGTAGAAAGTTTAGGGCAAATCGATAGAAAAATTTAATTTTTATGACAATTCCTGCGAAAGACGCTAGGATTATCCGGGACATGCCATGACGTTCAAAATGTTCGCGTAGAGTTTTGTGCTTACTTGTTGCTTTTAACAGCTAGTTCGTTGAGACTAACACTTTGCACATCATTGAACACTGTTGTATGCTTCAGTTCTGATGTGGCTCTAGCTGTTTGAAACAAAGTCAGACGTTTCTGTATGTTTTATTCGGAAGTCTCGCACAAATTTTATCCATGTGCAAGTTTCCGCCATTTATCAGTAACGTCATTTTACTGAATTTTTGCTTAGACTTGTCTTTCAAAATGTGTCGATGTAGCGTTGTCTTTCGAATGCGAGAACTGAAATTTCACATTTAAAGCCGAATTACATCATTATCAATATATCCATAATTTAAGATTTGGAAATGACATTTTTAAAATATTTTTATATTTATAAACATGTAAACAGAGATTTATCGGCGTGCTCCGGGGTAGCAAACCCCACCTGTTTGTCGATGTTATTTGACCAATCAAAATTAAGATTCGACAAATATCATATTACATGAATGTTATTACACTAAGTCTTGTAAAAATACGAAAACAATCTGACGTCAATTATAAAAGTTATTCAAAAAGTCTTCTTGCCCCTCGTACTTACATGTTATACTCAGTTAAGGGTTTATGCCTTATGAAGAGATAGATATTTTATATGGTGACTGAATAGTAATTAACAGTCGATCCATTTGTGATACAGGATTTATAATACGAGGGAATTTGAAAATCCGATAGAGACACCCGTTTCTATTTTTAAACTCCCAAATGCATTATCAATACATGTCTCTACTTTGAATATTTTGAAATGTGCCTGTATATAACATTGACAGGACAAACTGGATAAACAAAGTTCATAGAAAGTCGCCAGTTGAAAACGAATGGTCTTATGTAGACGGTTTTGCTTCACAAATATATGGAAATAAATTACTGCACGTAACATCCACCCAATTGAAACCAAGTGGTCCATACAGTGCAATACAGTTTTCAGTGTCGTTACCATTTGGATCGCCCAATTCCCAGTTACGATAATATCCAATCGCCTGTCCGTCTGGATAACCCCAAACCCACTGATCTTCAACATCGAAGTCATTACCATTGGTCCAGTACGCGCTGTTCCATGACTCTCCATGGAGAGTTGTCAGCCTTTCTAATAGAAAATCGTTTTCATCTTCAGTTTCGAGTTGAACCAGCGTAGCGCTCTTATTCTGACATATGGTAGCTGCATCGTGCCATGAGGTCTGTTCGGTGCTGAAGTAGTAGCAGGATTGTTCATATGTTAACCAATCATCACTGCAAGATGGGATTCCTTTAGTGTAAACCGTCCAACTCTCAGTGATTTCGGAATTATAACCGTTTACATCATAAATATTTCTATTATTCAGTTCACACCTTCGAGAGGTCCACTGGTAGTTTACCGCCTTACATTTTCTTTCGAGGCTACACTCTATTAAGCAATGCAAATGGGATCTCAATTGTTGGATTTTGTATTGGTGAAGGAGACGAAGTCCAGTGTTTTGGTTCTTAATGAAAGGTTCAAATTCAGTCGCATACACGTATCCATAACCACAAATGATGACAAAGCAACACACAACATACAAAGCCATTCTCGTTTGATTCATTCCTTGAGAATTACGATTTCATCGTGCAAGAACTCTTATTTTTAGGTAGTGAATGTGACGTTTATGTTGAAACCTTCTTAGCTAATCAAGCCCTAACATAAAAATATTTAATATGTTTATTCAAAAAGTCACCCTCATGGTTATCATGTCATTTAATTGGTTAGAACTTCAGTATCGTAAAGCCGATTCATCCAAACATTCGTACTGAGACTGTTCGTAAAGAACTTAACAAGTTGTTTAGTTCATAATATGGATATCTCTTTTATTATAAGATCTATTAAGATATATCTAAAGATAAGTCATTTTAATATTTTCACAATGTTGCTTGCAACGATCATCAATTTTAAGGTTTATATATTTGATGTGCTTTTGTTCTATTTTATATATTATAACATGCATTGTATGCATTGGTGTTTGTCAGTTAAAAGCTATACATAGATAATGTTTACTTGTTAAAATTTGTATTCTGTATTTACTGTATTCTATTAGATCCAAAATTACGGTTCCACATTTTGCGCGAAACAGTTAGACATTTTTGCATTCCAACTTTTCCTTTTTCCACTCGTAAGCAACACTGTCCGTCTAAATTTGATTTAAAATATGTATCTTGAACTGTCATAATAATATTGATTTAATTGTCAATCATATTAACTAAAATCGTTTGATATAGTATTTGTCAAACAAAAACTAATTATTTCATGGATTGTCATGATTGTATTTTATTCAAATTGACAAGGTAATAAACAAAATATTGAAATGAGAACGCTTTATTAATGACGTTTGTTGTGTCAGGCGAAAATGTGTCTATCATTTACAGAGTGCATATACGAGCTGCTGCAGCATTTTTTCAACACAAACGTGGTTTGTCAGATAAATTCGTGGACACCTTAGATGTAACTAACAGCAAAAGTAACGCATTTTTGTAGAAGTCATTTATATAATTTCAAGCAGCAATATTTTATGAGAATATTTTAGAAATTTGGCTCAATTTGAAACATTCGCAAATCATCTGTCTCTGACTCTGACGTTTTGTTTTCAGAAAACCTTTTTAACGCATGATTAATTATATCAATCAAGGACGTAAAATCGATGCTGTATATAATACTTTTAATGGTGTTTTGCTGTTGTAAAACATGGGACCAAATGGTTTATATGCATATGTTTTATGTCCCGTTGCACCACTCATTCATTCGAGATTATCTGCCGTGGTTGGAAGGTCGGTTCAAATGGCAGATCACATGACTGATGCGTAGCTTCAAAAATAATACAGCTATTCGATACCATGTATCATATAAGTACAATCTCTGACATAATGCGTCAGGAAGTCGACTTTTTGGCTCAGTGTTTAGAGCATTGGACTTCTATCCCGGCCATTCGGGTTCGAATCCCATCAGAAACGTGAGATTTTTATTCAAACTATGCATCATCTCTTAGTTAGGAATTTGGTATGGCCCATCCCTTTTCTCTTTAATATACTCACTGCTCTTCAAGGATATCGGTTTTCTTTTTATTTATATTTCATGTTCTTAAGATGGGGGCTCGTCGGAAATGTCCCATTGCACCACCCATTCATTCGAGATTATCTGCCGTGGTTGGAAGGTCGGGTTGGCAGATCACAACACGGATGCGTAGCTTCAATAAATAGCACAGCTATTTGGTACAATGTATTCTAAAAGTACAATCTCTGACATACTGCGTCAGACTCTTTGGCTCAGTGGTTAGGGCATTGGATTTCTACCCCGGCGATCCGGACTCGAATCCCACCAGGGACGTGAAAATGTTTTCAAACTATGCATCAATTCTCCGTTTTGAATTTTCATATTCATAAGATGGGGGCTCACCGGGATGGACCTATTGAGTCATACAGTCATAAAAATGACATTCTCGTAATCATAAATGATTATTCTCTCGAAATGGGGATGTGTTATGTCCTATTGCACCACTCATTCATTCGAGACTAATTGTCGTGGTTTATAAATTGCACAGCTATTCGATACAATGTATCATATTAGTACAATCTCTGACACACTGCGTTAGGGAGTAGACTCTTTGGTTCATCGGTTAGAGCATTGGATTTCTATCCCGGCGATCCGGGTTCGAATCCCATCAGGAACGTGAGATTTTTTTTTTTCAAACTATGCATCGTTTCTTAGTTAAGAATTTTCATATTCGTAAGAATGTGTTCTGTAGACATGTTTATATAACGATTTGATTTCTTCGATCACACAATTATGAAACAATCAACTATTTCTTAAATAAAATGATATTCAGTGTGCGCATCACAAGTGAAGCTTCCGATGTTTTCAATAATAATAAAATAAAAGTAAAGTTTATTTTTATCTTATACAATGCCTGGACATTTTCCTTTTGAAGAAGCAGGCGGTGAAATACAAAACCCCTTTTTTGAAAACACAAATAATTGTGTTACCAAATTGCTATTAACGCCCAAACGCTTAAATGAATACCCCATTTGATGTTTTCTTCCATAAATAACGGAGTTATAGACACTTGTATTTCAGAAAGGAATCACACTGAATAACGTCAAGTCACTAGATATATCAGAAGTAACCCAAAACTCTACAGTGAAAATACCCACTGATATCAGTCACTAGACACTAAAAATATTCATAACTGTGAAAAATTCATTTAATTTTTACATGTTTATGCATCGATTTCAATGCTACAATGCACGTATAAATAAAACTCATGTATTTCTCTGTGTCAAAGTTCTATACCTCTTGTTCATTTTTCTCATTTTTCTGATGAGCCGTAGTTGAGAACCACTACAACTTAAAGTACGGAATTATAGTGTTGAACACAAAATCTATATTTAGAGAAAGAAAAATCTTTAAAAATATATCAATAAGTTTTAACCCAAACAGTCATTTTACAGCTGTTAACCTCTCTGTATGTGCCGTGAGCGTCATTTCGTACTACATGTATGTTTCAAGGAGACAATTATCTTTCACAAATGTAATATATACTCGCGTTACAAAGAATATCCAACCAAGTATAGTCAGGATATCCTCTAAGCATAAGACAATTCTCCGACACGCCCCCGTTCGGTTTCCCGTGAGCCCAGTTCTGGTAAATATCCGCTAACTGAATCCCTGATTTTCCCCACACCCACTGATTTTCCACATCATCGTCATTTCCAGAAGAAGGTCGTGATAACGTTCTTGTAGCTTCTCTATTATAAATGTGTTTTCATTCTCGCTCTCAATCTGAACTAGCATAGCGCCCATATCTTCACAAGCAGCACTGGCTTTGAACCACGTCGCTGATTGATCAAAACTGAAGAAACAGCAGGACTGTTCGTGTAATATCCACCTGTCATTGCACGACTGGATTTCTTTGGTGAAAATTGTCCAGTTTTCAACAGTTTCAGATTGATAAGAATTCACAGTATAGATATTTATGTCAGTCAGTTCACAACATAACGTACCCCAATTATAGTTAACCGACATGCATCTTGTATCAAGACTGCACTCAATCATACATTTCAAATGTGAGATAGAATTGAGAACTCTGTATTGATGTAAAAATCGAAAATCGCCTGTTTCATGCAGGGTGAAAGATTCCATCACTATTCCATGTGCAGAATTTGCCATCACAAATGTGATTAAAAGGATGAATGTGCATACAAGAGCGGTCATCATAACGGTTACGTTATCCTTTTCGCCTAATAGTGTCGTGAATGTTGAGGATTCTGAATAAAATTCAAAACGTCATTTCTGATGAAGAACTTGACGTCTTAAAATCCCTTTCCTGTCCATCACGGCTACCAAACAGTTAAATGCGTAACCACCGGTTAAGAATAGACATCCGATTCACGTCCTTCCGGTTTTGCGTGTGAGGTGCAACAAAATGTAAACAAAAATACATTACTCGGATCGATCGATAATTATTTTGTAGTACAGAACGGTATCAAAAATCTAAGAATGCCATTTTGTCACTTATTTATCATTGTTAAGCAGCACCAAAACAGTTTGCAACATTACGTGATGTTTTTGTGGGTTATTTGTTCCCTCCCTCGAAACATGTGTTTCAACACGGTCAAGAACGGCAAAATACAACTAAACATTGGGCAATTTGCTGTTAAATACAGTCTACAACCTAGAAGAATATTAACCTTAATTGCCTCTCTGTGTAGCCTCGATTTAGATTATTGAGTAATCAGAAAGCTAGAATGAAGGTGGTGTATAAATTGTGATAATTATTCATTAAAAGTGACATCCTTTTTCATGCTGCTTTAAGTATATTAATGCTGAGATGCAAACCTTCATAAGGAATTGTCATGTAGGTATAGATTACATTCTTCTAAAAAAATCTGGAAAATAAAATAAGAAAATATTGGCTTATCTTAGTCCTCTGCCAATGTGTATTTTAGCAGCCGATAGATAGATTTCCCACGGTTATGATTGCAACTAAAATGCACAAATGCAGACTTATTGCAGAAGCTGAGGGTGAGGTTATGGCCATGTAAAACCGGTTTAAGCCCGCCAGTAACTTTGTGTTACTGATCGTTCCAAGGCGATATTTCTGTGGTGGTTCTTTTTGTTTTATGTCTTGGTGTTTAATTTTTGTGTTGTTGGCGCCTTATGTATGTTTTCATATTTTTAGTTAAGTTAAGGTAACTGAGTGGCCACCTATTGGGAAAATAGCTGCTCATTCGGCTTGCGATATGTTTCATGGTATAAGTACCTGATTGTTAATTTGTTTTTTCCCACCTCGGTTTTTGGAGTGGGAATCTTTTTCTGATTGCGCCTTTTCCTGATCTTTGCCTACTTGTACCTTATTAGTGAAACTATTGTTCTGTCTTTGATTGCAATAAATAAGCAGGGCATCCCTCTTTTGATTTGCTGAAAAAATTGTGGTCAGTTTAAAGTCTGTCTGCCAAAAATGAAGAAAAAACATTCAAAGCTTCCATGGCCAGTTTACCCCCAGGGCATGAATAATTAATGATCTGGGTGATTCTTGCACCCCCGTGGCCGAGTGGTTAAGAGCGCTGATATTTCATTACTGCACTTAACCATTCGATCATCTCACCGCTGTGTCTGGTGTGGGTTCGAGCCCCGCTCTGGCCACATGTGAGACAAGCCAAGTTCTGCTTGCGGGTGTGTCAGGTGGTTTTTCTCGGGGTTCTCCCGTTTTCGCCCCACCTACTGATTGGCCCGTCTCGTATGAGCTGAAATAATCTTGAAAGGGACGTTAAACTGAATTAAAAAAAAAAAAAAAAAAAAAAAAAGATTCTTGCACCGCATTTGGATTGTTTTACTACTAAAATACAGCTTATACATTATTCTAAAACATAGCTGTTACTGTATGTGAAACTTTGCAAGTAAGGCCCGCCTTTCTGGCCTCGTTACTGATTTCACAGTATGAGTAATTGGATGGAATTTTTGCAAAGCATTCTCTAAGACTTACTTAATTGATTCTATAAAACATATAAACAATTTTCAAGGCCAGACTTACAATTAAGACACCAAAGGGGTTTTGGTGAGAGTTCACTAGAATTAATTACTGATCTGGTTGATTCACTGACTTAATGTGACTTTTTGTTTCAAATACTTATTCTATAAAGGTTAATTAAACCATTGTGGTCACTCATAAATTTGAAAACTTGTTTTAAACACCTAATAAGCTGGTCAAAGATGCATGTTTTTGTGTAGAAATGCCAAATTTCCTGCACTGGTCCCCACTTTCTGCTAAGCTGATTTGGAGGTATCAGGTATTGATTTTAGGGATCCAGTAGAAAATTTCGTCTGCTACAGAAAAATCTTTGGCCGGGTTTCAAAATGCTGGGTTAGAGGGATTACTGATATGTTTTTGTGATTGTTCCGCGACAAATTTGTAGTTATATATTAAATAAATTACAACTGATGTCTGCCACAGTATTCACTTTTCTTAGGGTTCAACATTTATTTTTCTAAGGGAAGAAAAAATGGTTAAGCATTTAATCATTAAAATAAGGAGGATATGTTTGAAAACCTCTGCCTGTCTTATGATATTTAACATTCTCTGTACAGCGTTTTAGATGAAAGCAAACAAAACAAAAGCAAATTACAGTATTCACAATGTTTTAAAGTCTAAGTTTTGTCATAAACAGGAATACCATACATGTGAATTACAGTGTTTTGTATTGCATGTTTGTTGCAAAATTGTTTGTATTTTGATATATACCAAGTAGTCTCACTGCAAACATCACAAAGAAACCAATTTTGGATTTAGTTTTTTCATTTTTTCATTTTCCTTGAGAGGGGTTGTGTATATGTATTAACTGGGTTAATTATTTTAACATTATCACTCACTAAAACCATGAGCAAAAGGAAAACCAAGGTATATTTAAGGCTTTTGTATATGCAGATTCTCATTTGTTTGTTTTTCTTGCACACCACTGTAAGTCAAAAACTCTTCAATAAAGCTTGATTTGTAGAGGTAAAATCCATACAAAGATGACGAGACACTGTGATAATTAAATTGTTAAACGTAGAACTCGAGAGAGAACTAAAATACAGGTGCTTTTAATGTCGATTATTTTGCTATCATTCTAATGATTAAATGCGTGACCGAAATTTTGACACAGCTTTTAGCCACATATACATGGAATGCAGCGGTCAATGGCAAGGAAAGTGTTCACAGAACTTATACAATGTTAAAATCATCTGTTCGCTGCCTTGCCGTCCGTTTATAATGACGCAATTAGCGGGGATCTAAAAATATCCAGATGACTGAACCACATTTTCTTCATGTACAATGCAATCTCAACATGCATTTTGGAGGAGGGAATAAAAATCACGATTATAAGGAGACAAATCTGGAAATCCTTTGAGATACGATAAGATCAATTTATAACTAACAAAATTGCATTGAGAAAATTTTAATAACTTTCTCCAGGTGAAAATAAATTATTTGGAAACGTGAGCTGCGAAAGTTTGTTTACCTTTTACTGCACCTCACACGCAAAACCGGAAGGACGTGAATCGGATTTCTTTTCTTAATCGCGGTTACGCATTTAACTGTTTGGTATCATACATTTTCAAATATTAAGCTCATTCTGCTTGATGTCTAAAATTTGTGTACTATAGGGTTCATATCCTAAAAAACGCCGGCACAGCAACACATAATTTTACTCGTCTTGATAATGGACAGTTATAGCTGAATATGCTTTTATTAAATTCTTATATTGTTTGCAAGTTAATTTTATATTCATGAACTTACCAACACTGGTTCTATTCCTCAAGTAGTTCAAGAAATAAGAAGGCATACATTTGTAAATCTGGAGCTCCTGTCGAAATTAGGATACAGTTGCTATAATAGATGGTCGAGGTTATATGACCAAGATAGCCGCTAGGGCTATAAATAACATAAACCTTAAACTTTTTCTCCTCTGGACGATGAATTTGAGGAAACTGTTTAGAATCAAGAACCACAACACAGCTTAAAGTACTGAATTATCATGACGTTACAATAGGTGATAGGTTGTTCAACAAGTAATTAAACATTCATTTTTGACAAGTAGATGTTGACTTTTTTAACCGTCACGAGTACATGTCCGTGAAATATATACATGTGCCTCATTATCACATCCCATATTTTAAAGTAGACCTGTGGTGTATAGGGGAGTATATTTTTCTTAATATGCCCAAAATTGAGTTTAAAATAAAATATAAAGAAATGATCCTTTGGAAGCAGTAAAAACATTCAAAGGGAGATAGTATGGACTATATTGCGCTATTTCGGGTAATGAACCCTCATCAGTAGCCCTATTTAAACCCTCAACGAAACCTATGGTTCACTTTATTTGGCCTGTAATCATGACAGAAAAGCTTTTCACTTCCTCTGACCAAAGTCGAGACACACTTTGGATATGTCAGAAAGTATGCGACGCCTTATCCTATCTCCTGGATAATATTTATATTGGATTCGTAACCAAGTTATACAGACAAATTGTTGGAATCCCGATGGGTACAAAATGCGCCCCTCTCGTAGCTGATTTTTTTTAATACTGCTACGAAAGAGATTTCATAGATTCTCTTAACCATGACAATCAAGCGGATGTTCTCGACTTCTAGGTACCTCGATGACATTTTGAACATTGACAATCCTTATTTTGAAGGCATGGTCAAACAAATTTATCCCCCTGAACTATAGTTGAATAAGGCAAACACCACAGATACCGAAGCCCCCCTTTTTAGACATACATTTTTTCTTTTGCAAATGGATTTGTTTCTTCTAAAATTTATGATAAAGGCGATGACTTTGATTTTGATATACAAAACTTTCCGTTATTGGATGGTGACGTTCCTCGCCTTGCTTCTTATGGTGTATACATTTCGCAACTTTTAAGGTTTGCAGTCATGTTGCGGACTTCAATGTGCAAAATAAATGTTTAACAGCCAAACTTCTCCTGCAGGGCTTTCGGTATCATAAGCTTCGAATCGCAGACACTATGAATTGATTTCCAAATTTATTGTTGGGCTAAAGAACCTTTATACGAGGGCCTTTCGGAACCAGAACTTTACGGTGACTTGGTTTACAAATTTAAGAAACTTTTAGGAAGGAATGATTTTTTTTTCTTTTCAATTTAGAAAAGTCATTACACGTTACAGACGAATACGATATAACTTAAATGTTATGCGACAGTCTGCTTGTTGATAACTATGCTGCCTTCTTTAATTGCATGCCGGTAGGTCGGGCGTCAGACTCTATGATGGCCCCGAAATTAAGCTATTCATTTTAGTTGCTTGGAGCCGGTGCTTCTTGTCTGTTGCTTGGCCCAACGGTTTTTTTTTTTTTCGGAGTTAGTACGTTCTTTGACTCCATCGTCTGGCAACTGACTGCGAAGCTGGTCCGCGCCTTTGTTATCGCTACACGTATAGTTCAATTCCTCTTCTTCTTAAATCCGATTTTTTTTTCAAGCTTCTTCTGTGACTGTACAGGCTACTTTGTGTCCATGGGCGGATCCAGAGGGGGGACAGGGGGTCCGGACCCCCTGGAATTGCCAGGTTATTAATTTTTGCCATGTTGAAATTTTCCGTCAGATCCCTTTTGGAAATTTGGACCCAAACTGAGAAAATTTTCTAGATCCGCGCATGGTGTCGGACCTGGTCGTAACTGGTGCTCGATGGTTTAATCAGAAATTCATTTTTAAAAGCGTGTCAAGTTCGTAATGTTTCAAGAGGACAAGGTCTTTTCACAAATGAAATATAAACTCGCGTTACAATCAATATCCAACCACGAATAGTCAGGAAATCCAGAAAGCACAAGACAATTCTCTGATACGCCCCCGTTCGGTTCCCCGTGGGCCCAGTTCTGGTAATTATCAGCTATCCGAACCCCAGAATTTCCCCACACCCACTGATTTTCAACATCATCGTCGGTTCCGCTGGTCCAGAAGAAGGTGTGCAATAAGGTCTCGTAATAACGTTCTTGTAGCTTCTCTACAATAAATGTGTTTTCATTCTCGCTCTCAATCTGAACTAGCGTAGCGTCCATAGCTTCACAATCAGCATTTGCCTTGGTCCACGTTGAGGATTGTTCAAAACTGAAGAAATAGCAGGACTGTTCGTGTGATATCCACCCATCATCGCACGACTCGATTTGTTTGGTGTAAATTGTCCAGTTTTCAACGATTTCAGATTGATAAGAATTCACAGTATATATATTAATGTCAGTCAATTCACAACATAACGTACCCCAATTATAGTTAACCGACATGCAGCTTTTATCAAGACTGCACTCAATTAAACATTTCAAATGTGAGGTAGAATTGAGCACTCTGTATTGGTGTAAAAGTCGAAAATCGCCTGTTTCATGCAGGGTGAAAGGTTCCATCACAATTCCATTTGCAGAATTCGCCATCAGAAATGTTATAAAAAGCATGAGTGTGTATAGTAGAGTGTGAGTGTGCATCACGACGATTTCCCGTTTTATCACAGATGTGATATCGCGGACGCTGTAGAAATTATTTGGGTAACGTTGAAAACGTCCAAACTGACGTGAACGTGTCTGTTAAATATGCTTCTTGTTGCTGCAAAGCAAATCAACTGCTCAGATCATCTCAGTCTCCAAAATGTCTAAAATATATTATGTTCTGTTATGACATTCCATTCTGTGATAAAAATACACTGTTAAACAGTTTTCGCTCGCCAGTATACCGAGAATTTCAGCCAAAATAGAATTTTCAGCTGACTACCACCAATATGCTTAATTATTACAATTCTATTGCAAGTAAGTTATACCCATCTACTAACAAATACATGTTCTATTCCACGCGTACTCCAAGAAATTTATCTGATTGAAAATATGCCTCTGATAATGCTTAAAACCGATTTATTGCCATCTCATTACGAAAATATGCCAATGTAATATACAGGTTTTTCTTAAAATGTAACAAATGATTTTTTTTTTTTTTTTTTTTTTTGTAGAAATTTGTTTAATATTTTTCTTATTTTTGCTCCAAAGATAAATTGTGGGTACATGTTAGAACCGCCTCGGTACCCACAGTCTATGTTTTGGAGCAAAAATAAATTGGAATACCCATGCATATCCCAGTTTTACGACATAAAAGTTGGGGGATAAGGGGATATCTATTTCACGGACATGTTTTCCTGATGTTTAGAAAGCCATTATTGCATTGGTCTGACTGAAAAACAACCCAGTATGAGATAATATTTTCGAAAGGAAATTGGATGCTTGCATAGTATTAAGGTATTTTAATAGGCCTCTTTGCAATCCAAATAATTTTATCATAACATTTCTCCAAATATTTGTTTCATTCCATTAAACTCTTTTGTTCAATTGTAGTTGAGCCATCGCGTGAGAAAACCAGTAATTTGTGTTTCCGACCAGGTCTGACAAAGGCCGGTCTGTACTGTCACTGGAAAATGTTAGAAACTTGAAACTTTATATATTTTTAGCAGAGATATACCTCGTAGTTCTATCCGTGTAGCGAATAAGATGTGCAATTACTGGACCCAAAGTTTTTTCATAAACATAAATCTTCTGTCCATTTGCTCATTCCTAGTAATGTTTCTGCCATTAATTGACATTTTCGTATTTATTCCCATTCAAATGCATGGGCGACCTAAGTTAACCTTGCCATAAAATATGTCAAGGTCATCCCGGGGTCATGATTCACACAAAATTTGTAGACCTTCTATGCCTGGTGCTTTATGCCAAGTTTAAATCATAGGCCTTCTGATTCTGAAGAAGATTTTAAAAGTTTTTCCTATTTAATGCCATGGCGGCCATCCTGGTCACGTGACCTTGACCCTTTATAAAAAAAAAAAAAAAAAAAAAAAAAAAAAAAAAAAAACTTTCATTCACTCTTCCTAAGGATGCTCCACATAAAGTTTGGCTTTGATTGGTCAAACACTTTCGGAGAAGAAGCTGTTTGAATATTATGGTCATAAACATGTATATAGCCCTGGGGCAGGGGCTGACAGCCCCCTGGGTCCAAAATATTTTCATAAACATAAATCTTCTGTCCTTTTGCTCATTCCTAGCAAGTTTTCTGCCATTAAATGACATTTTCCTATTTTTTCCCCATTCAAATGCATGGACAACCTAAGTTGACCTTGCTGTAAAAAGGATCAAGGTCATCCCTGGGTCATGATTTAAAAAAAAACTGTAGAGCTCCATTGCCTGCTGCTTCATGCCATGTTTCAAAATCAAAGGCCTTCTTGTTCTGGAGAAGATTTTTAAAGGTTTTTGCTATTTATAGCCATGGCTGCCATCCTGGTCACGTGACCTTGACCATTTATACAAACTTTCATTCCCTTTTCCTCAGGATACTCTGCATTAAGTTTGGCTTTGATTGGCCAGGCCGTTGCAGAGAAGATGTTTGAATGTTATGGTAATATACATGTATATAGCCCCGGGGTATCCGTGTAGCGAAAAAGATGTGCAATTACTGGACCCAAAGTATTTTCATTACCATAAATCTTCTGTCCATTTGCTCATTCCTAACAATGTTTCTGCCATTAATTGACATTTTCGTATTTATTCCCATTCAAATGCATGGGTGACCTAAGTTAACCTTACCATAAAATATGTCAAGGTCATCCCGGGGTCATGATTCACATAAAATTTGTAGACCTTCTATGCCTGATGTTTTATGCCAAGTTTAAATCATAAGCCTTCTGATTCTGAAGAAGATTTTAAAAGTTTTTCCTATTTAAAGCCATGGCTGCCATCCTGATCACGTGGCCTTGACCCTTTATAAAAACTTTCATTCCTTCTTCCTCAGGATACCCTGCATTAAGTTTGGCTTTGATTGGCCAGGCCGTTTCAGAGAAGAAGATGTTTGAATGTTATGGTCATATACATGTAAATAGCCCCGGGGCTGGGGCAGACAATGTCCTGGGCCCAAAGTATTTTCATAAACATAAATCTTCTGTCCATTTGCTCATTCCTAGCAATGTTTCTGCCATTAATTGACATTTTCGTAATTATTCCCATTCAAATGCATGGGCGACCTAAGTTAACCTTACCATAAAATATGTCAAGGTCATCCCGGGGTCATGATTCACATAAAAGTTGTAGGCCTTCTATGCCTGATGTTTTATGCCAAGTTTACATCATAAGCCTTCTGATTCTGAAGAAGATTTTAAAAGTTTTTCCTATTTAAAGCCATGGCTGCCATCCTGATCACGTGGCCTTGACCCTTTATAAAAACTTTCATTCCTTCTTCCTCAGGATACCCTGCATTAAGTTTGGCTTTGATTGGCCAGGCCGTTTCAGAGAAGAAGATGTTTGAATGTTATGGTCATATACATGTATATAGCCCCGGGGCTGGGGCAGACAATGTCCTGGGCCCAAAGTATTTTCATAAACATAAATCTTCTGTCCATTTGCTCATTCCTAGCAATGTTTCTGCCATTAATTGACATTTTCGTATTTATTCCCATTCAAATGCATGGGCGACCTAAGTTAACCTTGCCATGAAAAAGGTCAAGCTCATCCCGGGGTAATGATTTATACAAAGTTTGTAGAGCTCCATTGCCTGATGCTTCATGTTTTTAAAGGTTTTTGCTTTTTATAGCCATGGCGGCCATCTTGGTCATGTGACCTCGAACATTTATACGGCAAACTTTCATTCCCCCTTCCTAAGGATGCTCCACATGAAGTTCGGCTTTGATTGGCCAAGCAAATTCCGAACAAAAAATAATTTCCAGAAAGAGTTGAAACTGGTATTATCCTGTATCAGGGAAGCAAAAAGGACTATTGCTAGAGTCATTAAACTTATACGTATGTAAAGTATGGAATGTGCAGATTACAAATATAACAGCATCCTAAATTTCCATTAAATATTGTTTTGTTTAATTAGACGTAAAAATGGTGAAACACGCGTTTTTACCCTTTCTCAATAGTTTGATATAGGGTAACAATATACCACCTTCCGACGACCCGGGAAGCAAAAAGATCAAACTCAAATCAAATAAAATTTATATCATCGGAAAGCTGATAAATTGTAGAATATGGATATAACAGCATCCTGTTTCTAACTTTTTAAATTAAAATTATATAAATGTATAAAAACTGCTTTCCATAGCAATCTAATGTTAATTGGTAACCAAATTGGACAGGTAAGGTCTACCTGTCATTGCCTACGGAAATCCAATAATTCATCGGTATTTTCCGGTAAAAATGCAGGTAAGTTTCACATGCAAACTTTCATTCCCCCTTCCTAAGGATGCTCCACATGAAGTTCGGCTTTGATTGGCCAAGCAGTTTCAGAGGAGATGATCTTTGAAATTGCGAATGACGGACGACTACAGACGACTGACCCCGGAGCATGGGTATACTATAAGCTCACCTGTGAGCATTCGGCTCAGGTGAGCTAAAAAGGCGATGATCAGCTGTGCAGTTACTGCACTGCTGAGCTGCACTTTTGTTTTGGTTTTCATATTGGTGTGGTGGACATATACATGTAGATGGCATGTGACATTATACAAATTCCTATTCCCCTTCCCAAGGAGTCTCGATATAAATGCTGTTTCTGAGAAAAAATACTCAGGATATCCATTATCTAAATCAGGATATCCATGGACATTGGACACAGGAGTAGGAAACACTATGATCTAACCTTGTGTGCCTGACAGCTCAGGTGAGGGTATAACATGAGCTGCATCAAGAGAAAACTAACATGGTGCATATGCGTATGTAAAAACAAAGATGCAGAAGCTGATCAGCGCCTTGATTTCCCTACAAGAATAGTACAATTTCTCTTCTTTTTAAATCCAAACTTTCCAGCTTCTAGCCATCTTCTGTGCTTGTACAGCTCAGTTTGTGTCAAACCTGTTAGGAGACTGTTGTTTTTTTCATGACCTGGCTCATATACAGTTGTTGTTTTACCCATCAAACTCTGGAAGCTTGTTTCTTACAGTCTCAAAATAACTTGTATTAAAATCCAATATCTAAATAACTGTATATTACAGAGGCTTTACATAAACATTTCTGTTTGCTCTTAAGGATATTCGCTGCCAATGAAAAAGTATTCAAACTTTTTTCTAACCGCTCTATTTTAATTCCAAAATACAATAAGACATATGAAAACAAAATAAATATAAACTAGACGTGTGCATTTTTTCAAGCTACAGGCCTCGGAATGAGACCTTTTAACAATAAGAAAATAAGAAAAATAATTTAATTATCAATTCTTTCACATATGAGCCCGTGCATGAAAAAACCAACAATTTGCATATGCGAAAACAAAGGCGCAGACCAGCTTCGCGGTAACCGCGAAGCTGATCAGCGCCTTTGTTTTCGCTACACGGATAGTACTATTCCTCTACTTTATAAATCCAAAGTTTCTAGCCTCTGACCATCTTCTGTGACTGTACAGGCTGTTCTTTGTTGGACCTGGTCGGAACCCAAATTGTTGGTTTTCTCATGCACAGGCTCATATACCTTCCTGGACAACCAATACACCATGATTGCTTTCAAAAGTCATTTTGTTTAAGTAACACTGATTATGTTGGACTTAAAACATACATAAATTGTCTATCTTGAAGTGGATGTCATTTTTTTTTTACTCATTTAACAACCCTACCCTCTGACTTGAAGTCGGAAAATATCAATAATTATGTGTCAAAACCATATTTTTAGATTCAAGCTTTTTCTTGTATTTTAACACAACATAGAACTTCTTCATATTGTTCGAATAAAAGAATGAAAAATATAGAGTATTGTGCATATAAGAGAACCAACAACCTGAAAATCGCCATTTTAAGCCTTTTTTTGGCTGTTTTATTTCTTACAACCAACCAAAATTTTAAAACTAGCACACCAAAGAAAGAAATACTGATAAAAAAGACCTTGCATACATCTAAATCTGCTAAAATAAACATCAAATCAGTGCAACTAATTTGAAGTTGTGAAATATTCAAGTTTAATCTATCCTACCCCCTATATTTTGCTGACACTTAAAATTTTCTCAAAAGTTGCAGAAAATGGTGTGAAAAAATGAAGTTCCTTAGATTGACAATTTTCATGACTCGTTCAATGCATATCATTAATATGTATTCAAATATAGAATATTAGGAAAGTATCTGCTACCGTTTACGAGATATTCAACAAAATAAAAACCGGAAGTTCGGAAATGTCAAATGTTAGCAGCAAACATCCTTTTAAAAATGGTTTGCAAGAAAGCTGATTTTGATTATTTTACAATTTTAAAACTAAACTTTTCTCAAAAAATCATACATTTTCTCAGTATCTGTTATGATCCCCTCGTTGAGTCAATTCTAACAGGTACCCACATTATATGATTTAGTAATGCAAATTAAAAAGTGATAATTCAATATCAATCCCTGATTTCAGGTATTTTAACACATATTTGACGAATGGATTTTCCCATCATTATCATTAGGGTGAGTCTACTTTCATTTTTAGGGGCGTCAGGAGTGATTTATAAATTTTAATGAATTTTTCCATGAAAATTCTCTAAGCAAACAGAATAGCCCCAGATGGGACGCCGCGTTCTGCGGCGTCACATCTGGGGCTATTCTGTTTGCCTATGTCCCATAAAAGGGACGCCAGGATTAAATGAGTTAACTACATGTTAGGTGCAAAGATGTGGTCGCTTTCACACAGATAAGTTTCCGTGATGGGGTAAAATTAACACACCAAAATCGGTAATCATTAAAAAAATATATACTTTTATTTCTTCATCATATTGTACTCAAAGCCCTCTTATTCTTCTAAAATCCAATAGAAAATTTATAAAATCTATAAGAAATAATAGGATGTGACAACAGAAAGCCTGAATGCATCATTTTTCATCAGGTCCACCACAAACTGTGTTCTAAAGATAGTACAGGCCTGGAATTTCTAAGTAGGAAGTATTGGTATACAATTTACAATCCATGATGAAAAAACATTGGTACCAGTTTATGACAGCTGCAAAGGTACAATGCAACTGATCATGTGCCTCTATTTGCATCTATTACACTATGAAGTTTTCTCATTAGTCATGAACAAATGGCTCTATCCAATGTGAAAAGTACACCTTGACCTCTTTATAACACAGTTTGTTACAGCACGATTTCGGATATAACACGGACCAGTGCTGGACCCCAAATGACAATTTCAAGTTTTCTCATTAGCCATAAGGCAGCTCATTATGTTCACTCAGTTAACACATGGCTCAATCCAGTGTGAAAAGTATGTTCTTTATTTAAGTGTACATGCAGTTTCATAAAATAATAGGGAATAAAAAATACATTATATCGTGCTTGTGTAATTATAAAGCAATTAGTTATTCATAATTATTGCATAAATACCTTTGTCATACAATATTAACAAGCATATATTAATGAAGACAATATCAATGTATTAATCAGTCAAAAAGCATGCTCGCTGATAATACATGGCTTCTAATAACTGAAGGACACCCAGAATGAGCATTATAATTAAAGCTTTTACGCAAATGAAAAAGGGGCGAGGGTATAAAATAAAGTGCACCATTATTTCTTTTGCACTTGCAAAGCTTTGGGCCCCAGCCATTGGGGCCTTAAGAAATAGATGGGCTGCTTGTGCCTCCAGGCAAAGTATATACACTACTGACTGACCCTGTGATTACTGGTTAAATGTTTGGTCAAACCTGCCAAAGAAAAGTGGTTTAAGTAAAACCATCCATACATATAAGCTTATGTGGCTTAGCCCGATGGTTATATTTTAAGCACTTGTTAAATGTCATGACATCCTCATTTTGGGTAAAAGTCCCATAAAATGGAAGAAAGTGCCGACATTACCAGAGCTGTTTACTGGGATGTTAAGCGTCGATTCAAACAAACATAAGTTTATTAATAGCAGTTAAACATGATTATATCATTCATTCTTATTCACAAGGTCCCTCTGGTAGTGTTGAAAACCTTGGGCTGTGCCCTCGATTTTTGACACTACCCTCGGGACCTAACGAAATTTAATGAATTGAAAATCATGTTTGATCCCTAAATCAAGTATTGCACTTCCCCTATACAACAAATATATAATAGTAAGAGAACAGTCAATAACCAATTTTACATCAATATTAAAAACATATCCATTCATGCAGCTTTAATATGAGCACAAAATCAGCGAATATAGCATCAAAATTGCGATGCCATAAAACAGAACCATAACAATTATTGTCAAATTTTGAGCAATTAAAATCACTGTATGATGCATAGGAATGTTAACACAATAAAATGTCCACTGTTATCTCTGGTCTGGGTATTGCTGAGGTAGTGAGTAGGCCCCTGCCTGACTCCAGTAGTCTATAGCACGAACTTTGTAATAGCCCATCACTTGGTCATCTGGAGAGGTACCTGAAAATGGCATTACAAAAACTTGCCCATGCAATAAACAGAGATTTTTTTAAGCTTTAAAATTTGAAAATATACAGCTGAAAAATTTTGATAATTTTCTTATTTTTGCTCAAAACATAGATTGTGAGTACACTCTTAAAAGAACCACCTTCTAACAAGTACCCACAATCTATGTTTCTGACCAAAAATAAAAAATCTATGTAAACCCCTGCATACCCCAGTTTAGCTATATAAAAGTGG
Organism: Rugalucina vietnamica; assembly: GCA_964017185.1. Lineage (NCBI taxonomy): Eukaryota > Metazoa > Mollusca > Bivalvia > Lucinida > Lucinidae > Rugalucina > Rugalucina vietnamica. Next base: position 43,165,519 of record OZ024870.1, read on the forward strand.
GGTTTAACGGGATATTCATTGCACGGACGTGTTTTCCTGATGAAAGGTGGTTCTGTTGTGGTTCTGTTGTGATCTGTCTTCATATTGACTTTTAGTTTGTCAAATTCTATGTTATGCTCGCCATTTTTTATTTTACCGTATTTGTTCTAATTAGTGCACAGTGTGCTTAACTTTTCAAATAATTTAAAGTGAAGGTAACAAAATATTGTTCTAATAAGCGAAAACTACGAATCAAACAACACATTAACTGATAAAACCAGAGGACCAATGGTCCTGTAAACGCTCACCTGAGACCTGAGATATATACATATACCAATAAACTTGTTAGACTAGAATGGTACAATGCATTTATATAACCCTAGGGCAGGGTCAGAATAACTCCTGGAGTCAATGTCTTTTTCAAATCATAAGAATTCAGTCCATTTGCCAATTAACTGCAAGTTTTGTCCTTCAAATGACATTTTAACCATTTTCTCCATTCAGATGCATGGGCGATCTAAGCTGACGTGAAATAGGTCAAGGTCATCCCAGTGTCACGATTTATACAAATTTTGTAGACCTCCGTTCCTTAATGCTTCATGCCAAGTTTAAAAATCATAGGCCTTCTGGTTCTGAAGAAGAAGATTTTTAAACATTTTTAACAATTTGACAATTTATATAAACTTTCATTTCCTCTTCCTAAGGATGCTTCACATAAAGTTTGGCTTTGATTTGCTAAGCAGTTTCTGAGAAAAAGCTGTGTGAATATTATGGTCATCTACATGCATATAGCTCCGGGGCAGGGGCAGACAACATAAACATGTATATAGCCCTGGGGCAGGGGCTGACAGCCCCCTGGGCCTAAAATATTTTTATAAGCATAAATCTTCTGTCCATTTGCTCATTCCTAGCAAGTTTTCTGCCATTACATGACATTTTCCTATTTTTTCCCCATTCAAATGCATGGGCGACCTATGTTGACCTTGCCGTAAAATAGGTCAAGGTCATCCCAGGGTTATGATTTATATAAATTTTAAAGAGCTCCATTCCCAGATGCTTCATACCAAGTTTCAAAATCATAGGCCTTCTGGTTACCTCTTCCTAAGGATGCTCCACAAAAAGTTTGGCTTTGATTGGCCTAGCGGTTTCAGAGAAGATGTTTCAATATTATCGTCATATACATGTATATAGCCCCAGGGCAGGGGCAGACAGCCCCCTGGGCCCAAAACATTTTCTTAAACATAAATCTTTTGTTCATTTGCTCATTTCCAGCAAGTTTTCTGCCATTTAATTACATTTTCCTATTTTTTCCCATTCCAATGCATGGGAGACTTAAGTTGACCTTGCCATAAAATAGGTCAAGGTCATCCCAGGGTCATGATTCATATAAACTTTGTAGAGCTCCATTTCCAGATGCTTCACACCAAGTTTCAAAATCATAGGCCTTCTGGTTCTGAAGAAGAAGATTTTTAAACATTTTTGCTATTTATAGCCATGGTGGCCATCTTGGTCATGTGACCTTGACCATTTATATAAACTTTCATTCCCCCTTCCCAAGGATGCTCCACATGAAGTTTGGCTTTGATTGGCTTAGCAGTTTCAGAGAAGAAGATGTTTGAATATTATGGTCATATACATGTATATAGCCCCGGGGCAGGGGCAGACAACCCCCCAGGGGCTAAAATTTTCCATTAACATTAATCTTCTGTCCATTTGCCTATTCCCAGTAAGTTTTACCCATTAAATAGCATTTTACCATTTTTTCCTATTCAAATGCATTGGCAACCTAACTTGACCTTGCCGTAAAATAGGTCAAGGTCATCCTAGGGTCATGATTTATATAAACTATGATGGGCCCTCGTCCCCGATGCTACATACCAAGTTTTGTGGAAATCGGCCCACCGGTTCTGAAGAAGAAGATTTTTAAAGGTTTTTGCTATTTATAGCCATGGCGGCCATCTTGGTCATGTGACCTGGACCATTTATATAAAATTTCGTTCCCCCTTCCTAAGGATGCTCCACATGAAGTTTGGCTTTGATTGGCCAAGCGGTTTCAGAGGAGAAGATCTTTGAAATTGTGAACGACGGACGGACGGAGGGACGGACGACGACGGGCAACGGACGGACGCCGGAGCATGGGTATACTATAAGCTCACCTGTGAGCCTTCGGCTCAGGTGAGCTAATAAACAAGTCAAAATAATCAATGATGATGCCATTTTAGTGTTGCAACCGTTTCAAAATAGCCTTTGGCCATTTAAAGTTAAATTTTAATGCGGATAAAATATTTTCATGTAAAACCTGTGTAAAATTATGAACGTTTTTCGTAAACCCCCAGGGTGTGCGCCTATTAGTGCGTGTGGGTTAATCAGTATGAATACGGTATTTTATTTCTTTTTTGTTTCCTTTTTTTATATATTCTATTTTTTCATTTTATTTCTTTTTGCTGGGTTTTGTTGAAGCTAGTCAGACGATGGCTAACCAACTTCTCTGGGAAAGAGCTAGTCAAATTCCTCATATTTATATTGTTATGTAAAATGTGATGTCCAGTATTCATATTGTCCTTTTCTGTCCTGCCTAATTTCTTGGTTACCATCACAAAAACGTCCGTGCAATGAATACCCCCTTAAACCCCACTTTTATATAGAAAAACTGGGGTTTGGCAAGGGTATACCTATTGTTCTTATTTTTGCTCCAAAACATAGATTGTGGGTAGTCATTAGAACCGCCTCGGATCTATGTTTTTGACAAAAATAAGAGAAAATATGAAAAAAATTCAAATGAAATTTTCAATTTTTATGGGTGAAAAAAAACATCTCTGTACATTGCATGGACATGTTTTCATAATGAAATGAGCTGTCAACCAACAATTTCGGTTCCCCTACAAGTCCGACACAAACCGACCCGTACAGTCACAGAAGCAGGCTAGAAGCTTGAAATTTCAGATTTAAGAAGAAGAGAGATAGAACTATCCATGTAGCGAAAACAAAGGCGCTGATCAGCTGTGCAGTTACTGCACAGCTGATCTGCGCCTTTGGTTTCGCATATACAGATTTTTTGGTTTTCTGATGCATTGGCTCAAATTCAATTGCAAAAATTTCTGGACTTATAATTCTATTTACTGTAACTCACAGGATGCTACAAAACTAAAGCCTAAAGCCCCGTTTACACATTCACGATTTTTGGCTACGGTGCCATTACGATTCGCCACGATTTGTAAAATCGTCGTGTACCGTGGTGTACTGTGGTCATTCGTAGTAGAACTGTAGTGAATCGTGGTGAATCTTGATGAATCGTGATGATTCGGGAAACTCTACGGCAGCGCTACGGAAGTTTTAAACTGTTTAAAACATTCGTGGCGTACCGTGGCGAATCGTGGTGGTAAATGGGCGTGGCCTAATTCGTAGCGCAACCGTAGCGGAATCTTGCTTATTCGTACTGACACCGTAGCTATATTCGCGGCTATTCGTGAGAGATCGTAGCCAATCGTGGAGCTCCGTAGCGAAACCGTGGAATCCTTTACACCACGAACTCTCACGATTCACCACGAATTGTGTACGGTTGTCCTACGAATCATCCACGGTTTCGCTACGGAGCTCCACGATTGGCCCAACGGCTACTGCCGTGAATCGTACTAATACCGTATCGAACCGTACAAGCACCGTGAGCATTCGTTGTGCCATCGTGGTTAATCCTCATTGACCGTAGCGTTGCCGTCATGAATCGTCATTGATTCGTAGCGATACCTTACAGACACCGTACTAAGATCGTGGACATTCTTACTAGAATCGTAGAGATACTGAATATTTCCACTTTTCGCCACGATTCACCAAGATCCATCCCGATTTTTCTGACCATGAGAAATCAGAGTGAATCGTGGTGAATCGTAGAGAAAATCGTGAATGTGTAAACGGGGCTTTATACCTTTCTGAGGGGTAGGAGCAAACACAAAGGCTGTTGTGAATTTATATCTGTATTCATCTGTAATTGTTACATAGCTCCCTTCAGCACCGGTCTTAGAGTAAGCAACTTCATATGTCAATATACACCTAAAACAGTGTGAGAAATAATTAGCATTCTGAGTCTAACCTAAAACAATGTGAGAAATAATTAGCATTCTGAGTCTAACCTAAAACAATGTGAGAAATAATTAGCATTCTGAGTCTAACCTAAAACAATGTGAGAAATAATTAGCATTCTGAGTCTAACCTAAAACAATGTGAGAAATAATTAGCATTCTGAGTCTAATCAAAATTTGAAGCTTCTAGTTATGTTCAAATTTTCTCAAATTTTCTCATATGAATGAATATCAGACGTTAGAAAAAAAAAAAACTTATATGAAAGTATGCAATAAAACAATGCAACTTCACAAGTGTGGAAGAAGAAAGCACAAAGTAATCCAAAAGTTTTTATTTTCATATAAAGCTTTAAGAATATGCAATACACAGTACTATACAGCAAATTATGTTTTATATGTAAGTTTAATTCACAAATTATACCTGGAATTCACACACTTGTCTGACCATGTAATAAGGACCTGCCCTGATGTAATGTTATATATGGTAACACCATTGACCTGGTCTGGTTCATAGCTAGGTCTGGAGCAGATATGTACCAGCGCCACACCGGGCTCATTCATATCAAACTGGGCATACTCAGCATAGCCAGGCTTTACTGGTCTGTTGTAGGCAAGATAAGCACCCTGCAATGAATGAAACTGCCATTATTAACTCATTTAAGCCTTGCGTCCCTTTTATGGGACATAGCATACAGAATAGCCCCAGATGTGACGCCGCAGAATGCGACATCCCATCTGGGGTTATTCTGTTTACTTAGAGAATTTTCATAGAAAAATTGAACAAAATTTAAAAATCACTCCTGATGCCCCTAAAAATGAAAGTGGACTGACCCAAATGATAATGATGGGAAAATCCATTCGTCAAATATGGGTTAACAATCTACTTTTTGTACACGCAAATCGGCTGTTGGGTAACCACTCAGATCATCAGGCCCTTCCGTTTAAGATTAAGATTCAAGATTGTAGGTAGCACATTCAATCTTTCTTCCTCAAATCAAAACTTTAACTCTGCCATCTTCAGTGGCTTTTGAGAGAACTGTACAGGGGTGTACTTTTCATGGACATGTTTTCCTGATGAAACACCAACAGGTTTTCTTTAGACATTACTCAACCCATACTATCGTTTCAAAAAGTCAAATGGCAGACAATAATTATTTTCTGATCTTACATTTAATAGTTTGACATTTGGCGATAACATCTTTAAAGTTAGAGCCAGTTTGAAAAGGAAATGGACATTCACTGGTTATCTATCATATTAAAAGTTTTATTTAAAACAGTGAGTGCTGACCTCTTGATCCCTCATGGCCCTCTGATGGGTGAGATTGGGAAAGTCGGGTTTTCCCACCTTCATCCAGATATCATAAGGGTTGCCATTAGAGTTATCCAGTATCCATAGTGACATCCTTAGATCTGAAATAAATTGTGCTGGGTCAAATGATGGTATTAGTTTCTGCATGTAAAGTAACTGCACAGTCTACCAGGACCTGTAGGTAGCTACATTGGTTTTGCAATCCTAGATCAACTAGCTAGCCTTCACTACGCTCTACTTCTGTACCTCATTCCATTTCCGCTAGATGGCTAAGCATTATATGTATTCAAACTAATGCAGAACAGATTACGGATTTCCTAATGGACTAGTAGAGCTGCATTATTTTGGTGATATTTTTTTCTGAACTGTTTATGTAATAGTAATGGGACCAAATATCTACAGATGCGAACCATCGAGAACTTGGTACTACATGGAAACAGGAAAATATTGATTATCACTTATTTTTCACTTTCGGTTTGATGCAATCTATTTATAGACATATGTAGAGTTTTCTTAAAAGGATTATGACATATATAAACAACTCTACATTCTTTGCATAGGTATATTCTTTTTTCACGTCATGTGTGTTGAAAAAGATCTAACTTTACACAGCATTTCCAGTTTGTTTGTTGTTTTTTTTTTGTTTTTTTTTTTGTCAATTTTTGATTTTAGACTATTCCCATCTGTAAGAAAGTGTTACGAAACACTGATGGGAAGGTCCTGTCTAGTGCAATCCTTCTTGTTTCTTAATGTCAAGTCCCAAACAACATTCGAACAATTCTCAGGAAAAAAAAAACGATCTTCTGTCAGAACCTCAGAAATAGATTTGGAAGAAAGAAATTTTATGAAACTTTAATACTGTCCAAGTTTAGCATAATTGTATTACATAATGCTAGTTGCTAAGTAGTGTAGTTATATCCATAATGTTTTTTCTAGCATTACGAAAACTTGCAAAATACAGAGATTTTTTAAAGTTTTAAAATAATGAAAATTTTCAGTGCACACATTAAATTGATGTCTAAATGTTCAATTTCAAAGTGGCAGACATGATTGCAACATTTTCTGGGGGCAAAATTGATTGATGAAATCAAGCCTTGCCTTCTACAGTCATGCAAGAAAGAGATACTATCATGAGTATAGAGTATGGATTATAAGAATCTTATACGAGTGTCAGGGATGGATACACAAATCTGTCCTGAGGGTCACTTTGGCATCATGAGGCTCGCTGAGTGATGCCAAACCGTGACCCGGGGGATAGATTTGTCTATCCATACCTTAGACGCATGATAGATTCTTATTCTTGCATGCCTTAATGCGGTGACACTTGATTTTCAAAACATTTACATTGAAAAAACAAAGCAATCATGTCCACCATTTTAAAATAGAATGTTTCTAACGTCATCATGACGTGTGAAATAACGACCAAGTTACATGAAGTCCTATACAACCAATGTTTAATAAAGAACACTAGCATGCAGGGTCAGACAACCAGGGTTAGATAAGGATTTCTACCCCTGACCACAACCTTGGATATGAGCCTGTGCATGAGAAAACCAACGACCAGGTCTGACACAAACCAACCTGTACAGTCACAGAAGCAGGATAGAAGCTTGAAATTTTGGATTTAAATAGAAGAGAGATTCTACTATCCATGTAGTGACAACAAAGGCTCTCGGTTACCGCTAAGCTGGTCTGCGCCTTTGTTTTTGCCTATGCAGATTGTTGGTTTTCCCATGCGCCGGCTCATTTAGTGATATTTTCTCGCCAGGTGTGCAAGAAAGACAATCAGTCCCTGTATTGACATCAGGTCATGGTTTGGCATCCTCAGGAAAAGCCTTGTCATCACGATAACATGTCTATGTAATGTATACCCCCTTATACCCCACTTTTATGTAGCAAAACTGGGGTTTACAGGGGTCTACCTATTTTATTAGTTTTGATCCAAAACATAGATTGTTGTTACTCGTTAGAACCGCCTCGTCGAGGCAGTTCTAACTTGTATCCACAATATACGTTTTTAGCAAAAATATTAAAACTATCAAAATGTTTCTACTGAAAACTTTCAATTTTTACAATTTAAGACAAATCTGTATATTTCATGGGCGTGTTTTTGTAATGTGAAGCCAATTTGTCAAGCCATACCCAATACTCAAGCAAAATTCTTGTAATATCATACCTGTAGAAGCACTAGCTGGTGGTTGTAGGTCTATCATGATATCTATCATAGCATGTCCTAGCTGTGGTCCTGTATCATTACTGTAGAATAGTAGTATAGATAGCTGCCAGCTATGGAAATAAGAAAAGATAAACAATGAAAATGAGATGCCATGATTTCTGAGTTCTCTTACGCGTTGCTAACTTGATCGGGATATCAAGTGTCATTACGAAAACTTGCCCATGTGATATACAGAAGTTTCGAAAGTTGTTAAAATTGAAAAATATTCGGTAGAATATTTTTGATATTTTTCTTACTTTTTCTCAATACATAGATCGTGGGTACACGTTAGAACCGCCTCGCCGAGGCGGTTCTAACGAGTACCCACAATCTATGTTTTGGATCAAAAATAAGAAAAATAGGTATATCCATGCAAACCCCAGTTTTACTATATAAAAGTGGGGTATAAGGGGTAGGTATTCATTACACGGACATGTTATCCTGATGGTACTAGAAAGACTGAAAGAGTACATGTATATAAAAGGTACAAGGTAATCTATATATTATACTTTGTTTGCCAGCACTAAAATGATAGTTGAATCACTTTAAGATTTTTAAGGGACATTTTTTCCCATGACTAAAGAAAAGTATCCATACAGAGTCTAGTCAAGACTAGGCCAAGTTTGAAACAATATTGCCATTAAAATTTATTTCATGTTAACTAGACAAAGTGCCTTCACAGGCATGTTTACCCAGACCGGTACCTGCCCTCCCCCAACTATGCTCACCCCAGGGCATTGACACTGAGGTCCAAACTCATGGAAACGAGGCAAACCGTATGGTCCAAACCTTTGGTGCGAATATGAATGGTTTCTGACAACAGATTCGTGAGATATACACCACTAGAGAAACTTTAACCAAAACTTTGACACAAATTCCAACTGTGTTAACTAACAAACAAACAAACTAACAAACTTATGAACAGATGAAGTGAAAGAAGATAAGACAAAAACTACTTTAACAGGATTTGCTGTATTTCTTGTTTACATCTATGTATAATTGAAACACTGCAGAAGCCGAGGGCCGGGTTGGGGCCCTGTAAAACCATTTTAAGCTCCCTCTTTAGTATCTTGTACTACTGATTGTTCCAAGGCAATACTTCTGTTGTGCTTCTAATTGTTTTAATGTTGAAATTTTATTACTGTTTGCAAGTTATGCATGTTTTTATATATTTAGTTAAGTACTGGTAACTGAATGGCCACCTATTGGGAAAAAGCTGTTTACTTGGCTTACGATATGTTCTCTTTGAATTAGTAACTGTTTGTCTATTTGGATGTTTTTTCGCACCACAGTTTTTTGCGTGGTAATTTCTTTCCGATTGGACTATTTCCTGATCATTGCTTAACCTTTAACCTTTAACTTTGTCTAACCTGTTAAGGCATACATGATAGCAATGATGAACTCTCAGAGTTACATGTAGTGCCTGGCCATCACACCAAGATGACAATCTTCTTTGACCTAACAGCCCAATTTGTATCTGTCTTGGTCAGAAACCATGTAGGCAGGTTTCCTCTTAAAGCGAATCAATATTAAACTAATCACATCACGAAAACATGTCTGTGTATTGTATACCCCCTTGAAACACACTTTTATATAGCAAAACTGAGGTATGAAGGGGTAGGTCTATTTTTCTTATTTTTGCTCCAAAACATAGATTGTGGATACTCGTTAGAGCCGCCTCAGGGAGGCGGTTCTAACGTGTACCCACAATCAATGTTTTGAGCAAAAATAAAAAAATCAAAATTTTTCAGCTGTAAATTTTCAATTTTTAAAGCTCAAAAATTCTCTGTTTATTGCATGGGCAAATTTTTGTAATGAATTTACCTGTCTGAAGTTCCTGTAGTATCTGGCTCATGTACACTGGCTAACACACCAAGTTGGTCATCTGCTGTTTCTAAGAAACATGGCATGGCATGGCATGGCATGGCATGGCATGGCATGGCATGGCATGGCATGGCATGGCATGGCATGGCATGTCATGTCATGTCATGTCATGTCATGTCATGTCATGTCATGTTATGTTAGTTACTGCGAAGCTGATCTGTGCCTTTGTGTTTGCATACGCAAAAATCTGGTTTTCTCACAATGCAGCTCATAAGTTTTCTCTTAACATGACCATGTCATGGTTCCAAAAATGATTATTTTGCTATATGTCTATTGTAAATAACCTCATTATAACAATTTCAAGTGTAACACAGACTGTTTCCTTGGACCCCAAAGAAAGCGTTATAATGAGGTTGACCTATACAATAGGTGCCAACAGTCTTAATATTTATGAAATATTTAAAATGTTAAATATAACTGTGAATACCAAATCTAAGAGGTTTCTGGTTATATTAAATATATAGCAGTGGAAAACTTAAAAGATAACTAGAGGCTTAAAAAGAAAAAGGACAAAAATAGCTTTGTACAAGAGCAAAATGTCAAGCAACTTTATATTATCCCGACTCATCAATTAGAATGTTAGAACTAATGTTAATCTATTAAAGCCCCAATCTCACTGGAATGCAATATCTGGAGACTAGTTCTTGACTAGTTCGCAACAAAGATTAATGATATAAAAGCAACTTTCACATTGCAGCCTCATTGAGTGGACATTTATACCACAATTTCTCGAATTTTGGCCTAATTTTGCAAATATATCAAAGGACCGTCCTGCGATAGTTGCAAGACAAGCATACAAAAGTCGCTAGACATTCGTGAGTGGGTCTCAAGAAGTTCTAACAAATATAGCTTAGTTACATTTTAACTCGTACAACAGTCAAGAGACTCTCATGACATTCTTATGAATCTAACTTAGTTTTATTTTCTCGCCAGATAGTTGCGAGTTTTTTGCATGTTTTCTCAAGACTGTCGTGCGACTGTCGTACAACATTCGTAAGAGTGTTGCAAAATTGTTGCCTTGTAAATTTGCCTAAATTCTGTGGCAACAGGTTCAAGACATTTGCATGAAAACATTAAATTTTTGAACATGTTTAAACCCTTTGAGACTAGTATGAGACACATGAAAATTCTCATGACACATCGTGCAAAAATTCACACAATAGTCACGAGGAATTTGCATGCCAGTGAGACACTAGCTTTATCATTGAATCATTTGACTCTTTCTAAACTTTATAACATACAATTAAGATATGGAAAATACTAGGAGTTTTCAGAGGAAAACATATGTCCCCCGTCTCTGCCCCAACCTACTTTTAATTTGTAAATTTTTACATATAACCCTGAAAAATATATACCAACAGACATTTTAATTAAAACCAATATATACCAACAGACATTTTAAAATATAACATTTCAGCTTTCCATATTTATAAAGTTTGAAGTTTCACGAAATTTACCCAACTACAATCCCAAACCAATCCGTGCCGGTATCAACTAATATGCAAAGTTTGAAGAAATCGGTAAAAAACTACTCAAGTTAGAGAGCCGAAACGAACAACATGCAATTTTTAACCTCAATCAAGGGCCATAACTCTAAGGTCATTTGACGAAATTTACCCATCTATAAGTCCAAACCACTCCTTGCAGGTATCAACTCATATGCAAAGTTTGAAGAAAATCGGTCAAAAACTACTCAAGTTAGAGGGCGGAAACGAACAAAATGCAATTTTTAACCTCAATCAAGGGCCATAACTCTAAGGTCGTTTGACAAAATTTACCCATCTACAATCCCAAACCACTCCTTGCTGGTATCAACTAATATGCAAAGTTTGAAGAAAATCGGTCAAAAACTACTTAAGTTTGAGAGCGGAAAGGAATGAAGACACCTGGATTTTCAAACAATTAATTGACCTTTGTGACCTTGAAAATTAGATCAAGGTCACCGAAATCTAATCACTCCATTCGGCTGTCCCAATGAAGTTTCTGTGCCAGTTTGGTCTAAATCCATCCAGTGGTTCAGGAGATATTGAGCAGACAAAAAGCTATGCCACCGACGCTGACGCCGACGCTGACGCCGACGGGATCCACACCAAAAACAATATGTCCCCCAACTCCTTCGGAGGGGGGACATAATAACTACAATTATTGCAACATTTAAAACATATAAGAATCATAAGAAATATTTTAAAACAAAGGCGCAGATCAGCTTTGCAGTAACTGCAAAGCTGATCAGCACTTTTGTTTTTTGCTTCATGGATAGCACAATTCCTCTTCTTTCTAAATCCTAAATTTCCGGCCTCTAGCCATCTTCTGTGCTTGCACAACTTGGTTTGTGTAGGACCTGTTCAGAAACCACATTGATAGTTTTTTCATGAAGTGGCTCAATTTTTACCAGATAAAGTTGCCTGTACTTGTTTTTCTCCCAGCAGAGCTAGCAATCCCATAACACTGTAGACTGATTTCTGGAAAAACAGTGTGTGAGGTGGACTGGTATTATTCATCTGGAACCTGGCTAGTAGTGTTCTCTGTGTGAACTGATGGGGGAACCAGCTAAGGAAGCCATTGTCATTACTGAGGAGTGTGTAGTTCTTGATGGGTGGGGTACTGCTGGAGAAAAATGTGTTCTGGTGTTGGGCAATTACCTGAAAAACATAAGAAACAAACTGTAAATGAAGATCCTATTAAGATAGTCTTAAAGGCACAAGAGCAACACAACAGTGCTGAGATTTTTTTTAGTTTGTTTTTGGGTTTAGCGTCCGACCAAAAGCCAAGTTCAAATAGAGATGGGCTCTCATCCAAAGGACAGAAGCCTGGAATGAAACCCACAACCCGTTATAAATGGCAAGTGTCTAAATCAATAGTCCATGGAGGCTTCTAATACTAAACATTGCTTGAAGTATATTGTACATCGTTTTCAAATTATTTATGAAATAAAATGTTATATTGTATTTAAACTTTTAAATGAGCCTGTGCCTGAGAAAACCAACAATTTGGGCTCTGACCAGGTCCGACACAAACCGGCCTGTACAGTCACAGAAGCAGGCTAGAAGCTTGAAATTTTGGGTATAAGAAGAGGAGGAATTGTACTATCCGTGTAGCATAAACAAAGGCGATGATCAGCTTCGCAGTAACTGCCAAGCTGATCTACCCCTTGGATTGTTGGTTTTCCCATGCGGCGGCTCAAATATTAACATTCTATACAATCTTGAGATACAATGGTGCAGCTTCCATAATATGGACAATCACAGAACCTCCATACCAGTTTACGGTAAAGAATTTTGTCATCCTAACTGACCTTGGTTACCATAGCAGCATATGTACTGTCAGCTCTCCAAAGTTCATCTTTGGACCAACCAACCAGTGGATCTGCTTCACTGCAATACAAATGTCTCAAGAATGTCTCACGACTGTCTAGACTGAAAATGAAACTAAAACTACATTCGTGAGAACAATGTGAGACACTCTCACCAATGTCTCGCGACTGTCACAGGACAGTCACACGACAATCGTGAGATATATTTTAAAGTTTAGACCAAAATTTGTCAAACGCTAATTTGTCGCATAAATGTCCATTCAATGAGACTGCTACCAGAAAGTTGTGTTTATAACATTAATCTCTGTCGCAAAATAGTCGCGAACATGTCGCGAACTGTTCGCGAACTAGTCTCCAGTTGCCGCATTCCAGTGATATAGGGGCTTTATGAGACAATTGTTGCCATGGCAACATATGATACAAATAACCTAATTTCATATGAAACATGTGTCTTGGATTGTATTACAATATTAACGCTGTATGAAATAAATCTCACAGCATGCCAAATAGTTCCAACTGAGCTGGTTTAATAGCATAAAATGTACTTGGATGCCAAAGACCCCTTTTGCCATATTTGTATTATTTTTGACTTCTTTGAAAAATAACAAAGACTTACTCATTAACAAATGGCTTATTTTCCAAAGATGGATGCTTTGCTGAAATCATCTTCATTTGAAGAATTTCATCTTCTAGTATGGTTTTGGATGAGCCTCCTCCCTGACAAAATATACAGAATAATGTTAACATAAAATGAGCCATACTATGAGAAAACTCCAATCCCACATGTATAGCCACAGATGACTGCTAGAAAGTCAAAATTTTAAATCTAGAAAGAAGAGGGACACCCACAATCTATGTTTTGAGCAAAAATAAGAAAAATAAAAAAAAAAACATTTCTACTGAAAATTTTCATTTTTTACAACTTTAAAAATCTCTGTACATTGCATGGGCAAGTTTTCATGATGAACTGAAGCAGCATCACTCACAAAAATAAAGATAAATAATATTGCAATCATATTTATTTTTATGAGGCATGCATTTCCTTACCTTCTAGCAACAATGGCAGTTTAAAATAAAACAATCATGCACTGACTTTGTGAAGTACATGTAATGTTGTATTGTTCTTATAATAAAACTTTCAAATGTAGTTAGTTAATTGTCATGTTCCCAGAGGAAATCTTTCTTGAGAAAATACTTTGTAGAACATCAAAGATGCAGATAAGCTTGCATCATTGTCATAAAGTATACCAAGATAGCAAATAATTTCCTTTTACTGTGAATTATTGCAATAAACACAAGATGTGGGTGAGCAGATTGTAATGAATTAATCCATGATGAAGCAGTAACAACAAACACATTATCAAACAGCATGGTAAGTTTGTCATTTGAGCCGCCACATGGGAAAAACAACAATCTGCATAGGCGAAAACAAAGGCGCAGATCAGCTTCGCAGTAACTGCGAAGCTGATCAGCGCCTTTGTTATCGCTTCACGGATAGTACAATTCCTCTACTTTCTAAATCCAAAATTCTGAGCCTCTAACCATCTTCTGTGCCTGTCGGACCTGTTCGTGTCAGAACTGGTCTGAAACACAAATTGTTGGTTTTCTCACACACAGGCTCTTATTCTAAGCCTCTAACATGTATACTTATCAGTGTAGACTAGTATGAGCAGGACCTGATTTCAAACCCAAACCCTGACAAAACGTTTTCTTGTATCATACCTTTTTGTGATAAGACAAATAGTCTATTCTGACACCTCTCTCTCCGGTAAAGTAGTTCGTTCCATTCACTACATGATCAAGTAGGGCATCAGAGTAGATCTGTCTCAGACATCCATCTCCTGGTCCACCGAACTTCAGCAGGGGCGAGGCTTCTCTTAGACCTTCTGAACAAGCATCATAGTAGTTTAGGAAACCTGCAAATTGAAAAAATAGTAATCAAGATGTCTTGTCAATCCTTTTCGAATCACAAATTTAATCTGAAAAAATTTTTTACAGCCATTAATGTATAATAACCTTCCACACGATATCTTGCTTTCAGCAAGTAAAGGTGCAGATACTTTGCTTCGTAATGCACTAGTCATTTGTTACCACATCCACCAGGCCCGAGCATACCAGGAACTTTGACTCCTAAACAAAGCTCCACACTGCACTAGTGCATGGACAGTCACTTGGTAAAAAGCCTGCTAAGTCCATCCCATGCCCCCACCCCATTTGTAAAGTTTTCATGAGTCATTCATCCATAATTTCAAGCCAAGTCTTCTGTGACTTAGTCTTTACAGCCAAGTATGTGTCAGGTCTTAATTTTGATTGTAAAAATAAAATAAAGTTTGTTACATACATGGTGACAAACACTGACCTTGAACAGTTATCTTGAGCTTATCAAAGTCTCTACAGTCAGGTTCATTCCAGGTCTCAAAGTTCCAGAGCATCACCCAGCCTAAACCATACTCATCTGAAACAGATTGGATATTGATCACTCTTAACATCATTTACATTACTTGAATTACACACAATGCTAAGAGGTCTTATTCAACATGCCCATTCAATGTACAGACCATTTTTTTCAGCTGTAAAAATTGAAAATTTCCAGGGAAACAATTTTATACTTTTAATATTTTTGCTCCTAACATTGATCGTAAATGAATATGAAATGGGTCTTTTCATGGACATGTTTCCCTGATATTGTTCTCTAAGATGCAGAAGTTGACACTAAACTAATGGTCTTATAAAGTTGAGGAAACAGAGACATCTATCAAGCCCCAACCTGACTTTTAATAGGCACGACCACTGCCCTGCTATAAGTCTACACCCAGCTTTGAGCTCAGGCCACAGGGGTTACCAGTGTGCCATATTTTTACCAATTTCTTTTCCAAGATTACATTTAATGAGCCAAAGAAAGTTCAATTTTTATGGTTAAACATCCCATTCAGCAATTATACAGACTGTCACGATGGAGCCAATCCTTCTTTGATATTAGCCAGGGCCCAGTTTTTCAAAATTAATGACATCTTTAATATATGATTCGTTAAAATTTCAAACATGAATATTACAAATACACTGTTAGTTTTGGTTGATAAAATTTGAGAATCCTTTGCATTGCAAAAGATTCTCACATTTTATCAACAAAAAATAATAATGTATTTGCTTATGTAGTCGACATTTACCTAAAGAGTTGAGGTCTTAACAATGACATTAAGCTAACAAAGTTTCGAGTTGTTCAAAATTAACAATGTCGTTAGTTAAGATTCCTTAAAATTTCAAATGGCAATATTACAAATACACGGTAATATTTTGTTGAAAAAATGTGAGAATCCAAAAAATAACAGTGTATTTGTAGTATTGCCATTTGAAATTTTAACGAAATATTCACTAACAAAATTGTTAATTGCAAAGGATTCTCACATTTTTTTCAACAAAAATAACAGTGTATTTCCTTTTGAAGTTGATATATAAACAAATTGAGGGCGTAACGACAGCGTTAAGCTAACAAAGTTTTGAACAAATGGGCCTGTATTATAGCAAGTTAATGAATCCTATCCAAGAATATCTTGACATGTGTAGGGTTTACACCCAGCACCTCTGGCTTCTGCATCCTGTGCCTAACTAGTAGGCTTCACATTCCAAATGATTTACAGCTAATCTATACTTACCTATATACCTGCTGGCAATCTGTTTGACCAGGTCTTTCCAGTAGTAAACATATTGTTTATCATCAAAATTTTTGAAGAAGCCAGAGGGGTTACCCATCAACTCAAACCCAGGTTTGAGACCTAACTGAAACAGTAGATCTACCAGGTCATCTAGGTGGGTGAAGTTGTACACTGGGCCAGTGGAACTGTTAAAGCTAGAATGAAAATATGGCAAACTTGATATTTCTCTAAATTGAGAAAAATTGATTAATCAGAGACTAACATTGACAAATTTATAGATGTACCATACTATAAAATACTTGTACTGTAATGTTGTAAGTTGACAGAGAGATGGATCAATGTCCATGAGCACTAAGCAGTTTGGTCATGTTCTTCACTGCCTGCTGCTTCTTTGTTTTTATAGAGGCACAACCAAATGGTGAAAAATGTTCATTTGAATTAATGAATGTTAAAAAAAATTGATCAATGGGCATCCAGATACATATTTAAGGACCTGTTTGGTACATTTCTGACCTCAGAGTGAGTACTCAGTTTCTGTAAACAAAGTCTGTGTTTGCTATAATTTGCGTATGGGTCTTACAATAGAGTGTGTGTTTGAACTGCACCTAGCTTCTAAAATCATATATTGTTTTGTTCATATTAAAGAAGAATGTTTTATCATATGCAGGGAAATATGGTCATTATTTCAATTTGTGCTTTCTTTAAAACAATTGATGACTTTATTTAAAACACTTCGCAACAATAAAGTTATTGAAGTGTTCTCAATGGCCAGATAAAGATTATTGTAAGTTTTTAAACTTATAGAACCAAGAATCATGAATGGACACCTTTAAAATGCGACATTTTCTGCACTAAGGTGCAGTCAGAACAGTTAAATTACTGTATGATATCACCCTCATGTACACATATGATTGCATTCACAGAATTTGTTTCCCAACACTGCTACTCGTAAAACTGCAATGAAACAAGTCACCTCATGAGAAAACCAACAACTTTGTTTCCGAACAGGTTCGCCAGAAACCGAGCTGTACAAGCACAGAAGACGGCTAGAGGCTGGAAATTTTAGATTAAGGAAGAGGAGGAATTGTACTATCCTTGTAGCGAAATCAAATGGTTTGATCAGCTTAGCAGTTATTTCGATGCTGATCTGCGTCTTTGTATTCACATATACAGATTCTGGTTTTTCCCATGCGGTGGCTCAAATAATGGCTTACCTTGACACAGTGATGAGATCTAACAGCCAATGTATTCTGACTTGTTCTATTCCACTGTGAGGTATAGCACCAATCATAGCCAGATTGTGTTGCATATCTCGACCCAAATCAAACTGGTATGCATCTTGATGTGGCTCTGGAGGACTGAAATGAAAATTATTTCATTGATAGTCTTATATACATCTGGATCTCTATAGAACATGCTTCATTACAGCACGGTTTTGGATATAACACTGATTACTATTGAACCCCAAATGGTCATTTTAGTCTATTTTTGCTATTATGTGATTTATGTCTATACATGATTTAACTCTACTTATATTACGAATTGGATAGTTACCACGGAAATTGTCTTGAGCACCAACAAGCATTACTGTCAGTGGCATAAAAAGTCACTGTTTCAGACAGACCTTTAAATACAGCTTTGTTATTGAACTGAGAACAATTGATTGAATCATTCAATCTGGTATGATTTAATTTACAAGGCAGAGGCTGATTTAGAGGGGGTTCAAGGGGTTCTCTCAAACCCCCCTCTGGAACCAAATTATTCCATTTTCATGGAGAATTTCAAAAAATTTTGTTTTAAATTAGGCAAACAAACCCCCCTTTTGTACATTTGAACCCCCTCTTCAGAAAAACCTGGATCCGCCCCCTGCAAGGAGAGATTTAAAATATAAATCATGACCATCAAAGCCAAATTTATGTAAATGTTTCATTAACTGATGCTTTTGTTATATTAATAAATTTATACTTTTTGTTTATCCAATCAATTCTGGGGGTTATCATGGTTATCATGGCCGAGTTAATCTGCTTGCTAAGACAGTCACACTTTCAGGGGCAATTAAACCATTACATGTCTCCTCCTTTTTCTTTTAATTTTGATGTTAAAAGCAATAATTATACATATATTTAAAACTCGACAAAGATCGATAGATTCATCCTCTGCATTATGAAAACTTGCCCATGAAATGTAGTTTTTTTTTTTTATAGCTATAAGAAATGAAAATTTTCAG
The DNA here is from genome assembly GCA_964017185.1 of Rugalucina vietnamica. Taxonomy (NCBI): domain Eukaryota; kingdom Metazoa; phylum Mollusca; class Bivalvia; order Lucinida; family Lucinidae; genus Rugalucina; species Rugalucina vietnamica. Next base: position 43,184,175 of record OZ024870.1, read on the forward strand.
CAGAATAATTTTGATATTTTTCTTATTTTTGCTCCAAAACATAGATTGTGGGTACTCGTTAGAACCGCCGCGGCGAGGCGGTTCTAACGTGTACCCACAATCTATGTTTTAAGCAAAAATAAGAAAAATAGGTATACCCCTGCAAACCCCAGTTTTGCTATATAAAAGTGGCCGGGGTTTAAAGACAGGGCTGGACTATATAAAGGGGATTAGCATTCAGTTGTCATTTTCTCACTAGACTTCAGACCATTCACATCAAATTTCAGCCAATAGATGATATATAGTCCTAAATACAGTAATGTGATTGGCTTATTCCTGTCACCAAAAAATCAATAATTGATTACCTGTGTTTTACTTGTATTTTGACCCCCCCCCCCCCCCCCCCCGGCACAGAAACCCTGTCTTTAAGGGGGTATTCATTTCACGGACATGTTTTCCTGATGCAAATTGATTCATGGCCTAACTTTTGGGTGGCCAACCTATTTCTATGTTATTTATAGTCTGGCGGGTCAGCCGTCAAAATTAATTTTTGATAACTGATTTATCATTGGCAAAATGAACCACTGGGTATGATACTTCATTTTGACGGCTGACCAGTCAGACTATGTTATTTATAAATGCAGTTGTTTGTGTCTTCTTGGCATCAGATGTATATAAAATATTTATTCTTTAATCTTTGTTGTTCCAAATAAAGCATAATACAGCTTTAAAATCTGATCATTACCAGAATCCTGTGCTTCTCCAGAAATGCTGAAGTGTGCCTACTGAAGAGGTGGTGTTGACAACCAGCGTAATTCCTCTGCAGCCGGTGAAAACCAATACCAGTAGAGCAAACAATACCACCACATCACTGGCCATCATGTTCTGTTTTGTGTCATAGGAGCATCATAAGATAGCAAAGATAGCACCATCTGATCATTTGATTTGTGGTCTGGAGGGAAATTTGAAATAAATGATCATGCGCATTTACAAATCATGTTTGAACAAATGTCTAAAATTATTTAAGCTGATCTTGTTAAAACAGTAAACTCGTAATCAAGAATCTTGGTTCTTCCAATATCTATCTTCAAATACTGCCTACGCCCTCGCGAGCATTTTTGGCAGGCAAATATACTGTCAGACTGAACAGTTATCAAAAACAGTTAAACTCCGCTGACATGGCTGATGTTTCAGCAAACCGAAAGTAGACGGTAAGGAAGGGACGTAACTCTTTTAAATCGAAATTGACTAGTGACATAAATATCGTTTATCATGTTGTTGTTGTTCGAACCTGAAACTCAACGCCTCAACCAGGCAGACAAGTATATAGGTAGGGATGCAGGCCGGCAGGTTGGTGGGTAGTTTTTGATACCAATGTAGATTATAGTAAAGGGGTCAAGGTTGTCTCGATGAACGAACCCATTTCTCCAAATGTCGAAAGTGGGTCTCGTCAGGACATGTGCCACTTATGGGGAAAAGCATTTCGACCAAAATCATGATTCAAAAATTAATCTCCATCAAAACAACATACGGACATGATAAAAGACATACCTGTCTTGTGTAAGACAGAAAATAATTCATCAAAATCTTTTTTGAAGTCCTCTTTTGTCTTGTTTTCTTTAATACCGCTATCCTGTGACGCCAGCGTGTTAACTAATCCTAGAGTACCGAGGACGTTCCAATTGAAGCGTCATAGCGACGTCATCGCGCGACATTCCCTGAATTAGGTAAAATCCAACACGCGGACTATTACCATTTCGCTCCATGACCAAAACACTTCAAATAGTCGAAAGTTTGTCATTTCGTCACTTAATATCATACGAATTTAGCTGTCAGTTAATAGAAGTACTCGTGTATGTTCGCTGTTAGTTAGTTAAATAGCCAGAAAGAGAATATGGAAGGTATAGAAGTTGCAATATGTTGAACTAGAGAACACCCTAGGGGTGGAATACAAAATATGGTATGTTCAGATATGCTTGTAGGTGCCCGGAATGTGTGGTATTTATGGCTGTTAGTTTAGTACTTTAACTAGATCTACGACAGATTTATTTTTCAATTAATTATTCACCAAATTAAGTTAAAGTAATGAGCGCGCCCAAAATGTTATCCATTTTTCGTTTATTTGTTGTGACTTAGTAGCGTTACGAGCGGCAAACAAAAGAAAAAAAAAAGATTTTAGAATAAATAACAACATTGTCGTCTGCATCAGCAACATTCTGAATCTGCCATCCAAGATGTAAGATGAAGAAGATATTTCAACGGCAACCGAATGTGTTCGGCGCACCATTCATTTTCCCCAACTGAAACCAGAACAGTCTAAAACTGTCCACGAGTTAGTCCTTTGTGATTCTGCCAACGGGTTTCGGTAAAAGCGTCGGCTTTTACCTACCCCCTGTAGTTCTGAACAATGTAAGACTTAAGTAATATTTCTATAAATTTACCACGATTATTTTGTCACATTTAGCTGGAACATTATTTAATTATCTGCACCAACGCTCACCCACGCCCACGCGCATTTCACATTTCCCTTCAACATCAGGCTGTTTTCTTTCACCTGCACGCCATTTCCTCCCCTCAGTCAGTCTCGATTCTTGTTTATCTAATTCCCTTACCCTCCACGGCAAACAGTGAGAGAGAGAAGATAAGGAGGAAGAGCCATTGAAGTTTGGTACGTATTTCCTCTTCCTTTTCACTATTCGTCGGATAACGAGAGTTCGCCGCATTCTCGCTGGATCTGCCGGATGAAGCTCTATTAACACATGAGTAACAAGAAACATCTTTAGAAAAGATAATTGTCGAAGATTAATATCTGTTCTGCAATAGGGTAGAATAGAATAGGGTACAGGATGCAGGAGAGCGAGAAAGACAGACAGAAAGACAGACAGACAGACAGTATGACTCTTGCAGAGCCAACTCCAGACATGACTGAGAGGAAATGCTTTTCAAATGTCCTTACGGCGAGAGTCCTTAAGAGTCGCTGGACCGAAACGACTCGTTCTGTTGAGCAGAGCCTTTGATCCGAACACGCCTATATTTTAATGGAGAAAATCCGAACGCATCTTATCTACGATGGCCTGCATGGATCATAAAATCCACAGATTTTAGATTTTAATTTTTCTTTGCAAAAGTTTCGTCACACAAAAAGCGATTAAAATGAATAACGATAAGGACCAATGATGGCTTATATAGTAAAGAAAAAATCATCTTAAAGTGCTTTTTAAAGAGATGCAGTTTGTTGCCTTTTTCTTCTTCCATATGGGAAAAACCCGGATGCAGGTCAAAAATGATCTGAGATGTCTTCGACAAACAAGGCCTATTATTATGGATTACTGTGGGACGCATGCGCATCTATCCTAAGTATTCCACTGCTGAAATGCCAGATGATTGTGTGTCCAAGTTCGTGCCATACGATATTAACTGCCGTTTCTAAAGAAGAGAAAGTCGTGCATTAATATCGTAATTCACGCGCTCACGTGCTGTTTATTATATACATGACTTTTACTTATGCTCGTTACCGGGCGCCTCGCAAAGCACGTGCTAATATGAAACTGAAGTCCACCCGGAACGAAAACTTTTACGCGTATGCCGGAAAATGTGACGTGGCTGCAAAATACGTTGCACTATTATTTCTTTATTATTATTATTCACTATTATTTCGTTTCTGTAGAATTCATGCAATAACAGCGATCAAACATGATTTTGTTATTCATCACCATTCGCTAGTCCCTCGGGGGGAAGGGGGTGTTGAAAACCTCTGGCTACGCCCTCGGTTTTTAAAACCCCCTTTGGGACCTAGCGAATGTTAATGAATGGAAAATCACGTTTGATCCCTATATTCTGGTGTTAGTCAGTTCTAGTCCCAAACTTCAAACGAAATTGGTAATTCTATGCTTGATTTATTTATTTCTGTTTGTGACAAGCAACCTGTCGGCCAACGAACATTTTCAGAATTCCATGAGTGCCAAGAGGGGAAAAGGCATGAGAGGGGCGTATTTTCTATCCTTACGGAGTTTGGGAGGATTTACCAGAGAAAACTTTAGAATTCTGGAGGTCCATCAGATTAACAGATGTCTTGACACTGCTTTGAAGATGTGAATGTAAATTGGATATAATCCTCAGATTAATTTTGACACTTTTTTCGCAATTTAAACTTAGCTGTTTTTCGGACATTTTACAATTAAAGTTAATAGACATAGTTGGCGAACCGAAATCGCGTATCTTGCAAAATGACAAAAAAATGCACCCGACTTTGATATGGCTGAGTTTTTGTATATTGGTAGCCTGAAGAGTGCTTGATATGGAACCACTATATAGAAATACGCTGCGAAATGCATTTCTATAAAACAGTGCATTTTGTATGGAACGCCGTTGATGTGTCTATAATAATTATCATTCACGCACACTCGCTATGTGAGAAGGCGTATGTACACAGACGTATAATATTGTACACTAATTTTGAACCAAATACACTGCTCTTATCATTTAAGAACTCTGTGAGAAATAAAAATGCATTTAAAGGTATGGGCAGCCGTTTGTCATCCAGACTTTAGTGAGCTGTTATTTCAAGGTATTTTTACGTTTTTTTTTTTGTTTTTTTTTTTTTTTTTTTTTTTTTTTTTTTTTTTTTTTAACTTTATTTATAGCTCACATGAGCCGTCCGGCTCACACGTTGAGCTTATATAATAGACAAATACCCAACATTCGATCACCCATCAGTCGTCCGTCCGTCGTTGTCCATCATTTTAGCTCACCTGAGCCGAAGGCTTATGGGGAGCTTATAGGATGGTACTCGAGACAGTGTCCGTCCGTGCGTCTGTCCACATTTACAAAGTTCTCTCCGAAACCACTTGACCAATCAAAGCCAAAATTTATATGAAAGCTAATAGTAGGCAATGATCAGGAAATGGACAATTAGAAAGAGATTCCAACTCCAAAAGAACGAGATGGGGAAAAACAAAATTAACAATCAGGTACTCATACTAAGAAAGCATTTCCTAAGCCGAGTGAACAGTTTTTTTTTTTCCAAACAGGCGGCCAATCAGTTACCCAAACTTGACTAAAATTATGAAAACGTACGTAAGGTGCTAAAAGCACAAACATTCAAACCCCCAAGACATAAAACAATAAGAACCACCACAGAAGTGTCGCCTTGGAACGATCAACTGGCGGACTTAAACTAGTTTACAGGATCCTAACCTCACCCTCAGCTTCTGCAGTGGTTAATTGTTCGGTCCTCGTGGTAAAACTCTAACTCGTCAATGAACTCGTCAAATTTTATATGAAGCATCTAAAGGAAGGGGAGCCATTTTGTATATAAATAATCCAGGTCACATAACCAAGATGGCCGCCATGTCCATATATGGTTAAAAACCCTTCAAAATCTTCTCCGGAACCGGTGACTGAGCCGATTTCAATGAAATTTGGCATGAAGCATTGATGGCTCAAGTACTACATATGTATATATAAATCATGGCCATGTGATGACCTTGACCTATTTATGGCAAGGTCAACTTAGGTCCCATATGCATAAATCTGTTAAAATGCCATTTGAAGGGAAACTCTTGCAGGAAATGGGCAGTAGGACTGAATATCAATGATTCTGAACATAAAATTTGACTCAAGGGGCTCATTTGCCCCCACCCCGGTACAATATACATGTATATTACCATAATATTTAGACATCATTTCCTCTGAAAACGCTTGGCCAATCAAAGCCAAAGTTCATAAGGAGCATCAATAGGAAAGCGGAACCAGACCACATTACCAAGATGGCCTCCATGCCCATATAGTGCAAAAAACACCAACTTCTTTTGTCCAGTGAACGTTCACTCTAACTCTCAAGTGAACGGTCGTTGTGACAGTGTCCTTGGGCTACTTGTGAAAGATCTTCTCCCCTGAAACTGCTTCGTCAATCAAAGCCGAAATTCATGTCGAGTATCCTTAGACAGGGAGAAGATATTGTATACACGGCCCAGGTCACGTAACCGAGAAAGATGTCATGTCAAGATAAACCTTTAAAAAATCTTCAGAACCCTATTATAAATTATATCGACTGCAGTCTCGCCACTTGAGGTTGATAGGAATTATATATGTATATAGAGAAAAAAAAACAAAGCAGTGTTGTATATTTGCTTGAATTGATGCTTTACGTCCAAGCCAACAGCTAAGAATATGTTGGGACGTTGCCTCCATTTTGGGGGGCTTTTACCCAAAGTGAGGATGTCATTTCAAACAAGTGTTTGAAATATTACCATCCAACTAAGCCACAAAAGACTTGTACGTATGGATGGTTTGACTTGAACCACGTTTCCTGGGCAGGCTCAGGCCAGAGCGGTTAGCCAGTAATCAGACGATCAGTCATTAGTATATATATAAGCTTTGCCTGGAGGCACAAGCAGCCAATTTTTTTCTTGAGGCCCCAATGTGCGGGGTCCCACTGACTTAACTTTTTCCTCTGAGTATATATAGAGACTAAAAACAAAGCAGGATGTTTCAATTTACTGAATACTTTTTATCTCCTTTCTGACTTTTCATATAAAAAATGTAATACACAAACGATATTTTTCCACAACTTGGCTCTCAATTAATGCCACAGGTTTGTTAAAAAAGGAATGTGATTATTTTATATAATACACAAAAACGCCAATCTGGCGACTCATCAAATTTGGAAGACACAAAAATTATGTCAAAAAGTGTGATTTCTATACAGTAGTTTCAGATACCCCATACAATTACCTTTTAAACCATATAAAATTAAGCCGTATTATTTTCGGGTGCAAGGGTTAGCCAAAATCTCTCCTTGGTTCCCCAACTTACAGGGGGTACCTCGTGTGAGAAACTTCTACTACAGTTTTTTTCCGATTCTTTTGAAACTTAAGAGATGTCTTGACCATGCTTTGAAGATGTGCGTGTGATTTGGATATTATCGTCAGGTTAATTTTTGACACTTTTTTCGCAATTTAAACTACGAATAAATTGGGTAGAAACGTTTTTGGTTTTCAGAGTATGGACCATGCACTGAGCTCGAATGGAATTGGCCAAAGAGAGATTCTGGAAGTCAGTTTCAACACAAATTGCTTCCTTATGAATCGTGAAAAGTGATTCATTTCATGAGGCGCATAACACAGAATGTTACAACAAAGATGTTGTTAGATGTGTCAATCTCCTCGGCAATCTAATTCAGTGGAAACAAAGTTTATTTGTATAACATACCAAATAAACCGATGTTGCGTTGTACGTTTGAAGCACGTTTTGGATGCCAAGACATCCTAATTTTGTATTTATATATAAACGTCCCATGAAATGGGCCGACATGAATCGACATGAATATAGCTGTTGACTGGGACGTTAAGCATTAATTCATACAAGCTAAAATATAATAAAATGTATTCTATTGGCCTTTATCAATACTGAAACAAAGAATAAAAATTATGACTCGGTGGCTCAGTGGTAAGCTATGTTGTTTTCTGCCCCGGCGATCCGAGTTCGATTCCAGTCTACACGCTTCGTGAAACGAGCTACAAGATAACATGTCCGTGAAATATGTATCCCTTAATAAACACAAATTTTATATGCGTTAAAACTGGGGTGAAAAGGGGTATGCATTTTTTTTTTTTTTTTTTTTTTTTTTTTTTTTTTGATCCAAAACATAGATTGTTTGAACTCGTTTGAAATGCCTCGCAAAAGTTATTAAAATATGAAGAAAATCATTTTTTTTTATGAAATTTTCCATTTCAACAGCTGAAAAATCCCTTTAATATAACATGGGTGTGGTTTTGTAATGTGTATACACACCGTACAACCGACTGTCTGGAAGACAGATTACTGTTTTGAAGTTTTGAAGACAGATCTAACAACCTCTGAAAAACTTTTTTTTTCCGAATTGAGGTGGATGTAAAATCTCTCTCTCTCTCTCTCTCTCTCTCTCTCTCTCTCTCTCTCTCTCTCTCTCTCTCTCTCTCTCTCTCTCTGTGTGTGTGTGTGTGTGTGTGTGTGTGTGTGTGTGTGTGTGTGTTGCACGCACTGGGTATGTTGTTAAGGTTCGAAAAACATTCTGTAGGTTTATGCTTTTGAGATAAGCAACAAGACATAGGCATATTTCTGTGATTCTGAAACAGAAGATAAATGAACAATCAAAAAGATGCCTTCATTTACTCTGACGCCCTTTAAATCTTTAACAAGTTCCTGCAGGGATTTTTTCAAAATTTTGGGAATGGGTCCTAGGGCCTTGCTGATTGGGAGAAATAGCGACTTAAACCCCAAAGCTTGGAATTTTCGTATAATTCAAAATTAATAATTATTCTCCACTGACATTGAATCAATTTTAAATCAATTACTCAGTGTGAAGCATCATTTCACAATGTATGGAACTGTTGAATTTTTTTTAGCTGTGATTGGGAATTTTTCTCTTCAGATTGGGAAAAAGTCAGCTAAATTCCATGGGAATAGGCCCTAGTGCCTTATTCCGGCCCTTGAGACACCCGAAAAAATCACTGTCGTCTTCAGATTTTTCAATGGTTTTCCTGTCAATTTTCTTCCACAACCCGAATCTGTGGTAGACTACACGTTTTTGTTTTTTTTAACACAATGTTCACTGCAGGACGCACATGCATCGCCTATCTTCTTGTGCAGTGGCTCGCGTATAAAGCGCGCGACTTTGGATCTGCGACCTTGACGTCAGAATTCGCGCGATTCAAAATGGCGGAGGGTAAAACATACAACATATGCTGAGACAATTTAACTGCAAATATTAATACTTAAGAGGAAACCCGAGGTAAAAATAAAGTGACGCCGTTGTTTATAGATGTAAAACTGTACAAAACGCTAAATATGAACGCTGGATTGTATTTCTTTACCGGACGCCCTCTACAATTTGGGCATGCATCTCATGTCCTTTCAGCGGTGGAGAGAAACGGAGAGTAACGTAATCGCCGAAAGGTCATGAGGCTCAGGTCAAGGGTCAAGGTACCGAAATCGTATATCATAGCTCAGATGGGTAGTTTTCAGATTATTCAAATCTCTCCTGGTGAAATAATGTCATTTGGCGTGTCACCAGTAAACTATAAACCATTCAGATTCATCCGAAGCTCAGCCGAGGATGAGACTCGAATAATCTGAAAACGAGCCTGAGATTTCCGTTTTGAGGCCTCACCACCATCATTGATTATTTTTCTCACCCATCACTTAATCATTTTGACTCTGTATATAGTCTTGGCAGCCATTTTTTTTTACATGAAACAATAACCAATAAAAAAAATAATAATAAATAAAAAAATAAAAATAATTTTGCATATACACCAACCTTACAAAAATATTCGATCAATCATTATTTTGTTTTGTGCATAAAATTCTCAGCAAAATTAAACTTTGAGATTTTTATCAAAGCAGCAGACTACAATTACTTCCGTACACTTCCTGAAATAAAAATGTACAAGTTCATTTTTGTCACTAACAGTTGACACCTAGTTTGTCATTTCCTCACATGTAAGAACACATAAAGATGTGCATTTCTGTTTGCTAGTTACAGAAATGATTGACATTTTGAGACAGCTAAAATATTAATGTACTATAGTACTGAGACAGAAATATCTCAGACGGGCACACAAAGGGATATGCTTGTCTGATGGGTGATAGTCCATGTCGAATGGGAATCTCGTGCGATTTTTTTGACGATTTATGACGACCTATATAAAACTTTTTTATGGGGTATATGCATAACATTAAACCTGTTCGTCGCCCTTACATCCGCGTAGGAGTCGATTTATGACGTCATCAATATGGCGACTATCTGACTATATATGAATTATTCGTATTTCCATCATAATCAATTGAAAACATGACATTTTTGCTTTCTTTGGAAAGAAAATGTATGAAATGCATCTGATTATACACAAGATAGACGAATTAAGTCGATAGGTTAAAGGATATTGCTTTATCCGGTCGTAAGCTAAAGTCCGTTCGTGCATACGTTGGACATACGTTTTTTTTTCTTCTAAAACACCGCATACAACCTAAGTACCCAGGGAGCTAATTTGATCTACCTTGCACCCAGGACAATTTTTCATGGGTGTCAAATGATTCTTTGGGACCCCAGAAATGCAAATAATGTTTGTTCTCAAAGATAAACTCAATTGCACAATGAAAAAAATGCATGGTTTCCATGGCAACCGTTAACTTGATTATAAGCATGGGGTGTACATACAAAATTGATCGTATCTCCCCTTTTAATTATCCTAGACTACTTAACATGGTCTCATTTTAAAGCTTAGACATAGCCCTTTCTTCTTCTGGTAAGTATTTTATTTGCATATTCATTAATTTTCATGAAAAAAAATGAAAATGGCAAAACATATTTAAAAAATGCTAAAATGAACTACTTTCAAGCCCAAACTGTCATTATGACACTTTGTTATTGAATCAGTAATATCATATGACAAATTTATTGATGACCCGGTCCTGTATAAAAATATTTCATTTGCATATTCATGAAAGTTAATGAAAAATATCAAATAGTGAGGAAAAACGAGGAGAAAACTATGTCAGTTGCAAGGTATTGCACATGTTATAAGACCTACCTTGCATCCCTGGGACAAATTCTCAAGACTGTTAGTGTTGTCCGAGGGACCACCTTAATGTCATAAAATATTGTCATCAGCAATAAAACATATTCATGATGTATAATTTCATAGTTTCCACACCTACCTCCCATGCGATTCTAAATAATAGGGTGTACTGACAAAAATACTCATATCCCACCATCAGAATGCTCTAGAATATTTTAATTGGTCTGATAGTGATGCATGAACTTAACAATTTAACCTTGATACCTAATATTCAAATCATTGGATTTATTTATTCATGAAAATTAATAAAACGCACATAAAATGGAGATAAAATGTGGTAAAAGTAGGGGGTATACGTACAAATTCGCTAGTACCAGAGCTGTTAATCAACCCAGGATGCTGAAAGAGTATCAAATGAATGCTATGGCAATATGCTACGGCCCTGAAATATGATATAAGAGTAATCTAATTTTTAATTTCATGAATTGTAATGAAATTTGAGAGAAAAGATAATTGAAAAAATAAAAATAAATAAATGAGTAAATCTACAAAACGACTTGTATCTCGGCAATCAAAAGTCAAATAGTGCTGAAAATGGCAACATATTGTCTCAAGTTCAATATTATTCTATCCTGTACTACAATTTATGAATCATTTGGCTCTCAGTTTTAAAAAAAAATAACAAAACCTTTTGAATTTAGAGAAAAAATACGGAACAATTAAGGGGATATACGTAGAAAAACGCATGTATCTTGGCTACTGAAAGATATAAAGATTTATACTTGACATCAAATAATTGCTAGGACAATGTCCTGTAACCATATAACGATAGGACAATGTTCTGTAACCATATAATCTAAGACAATGTTCTGTAACCATAAAATAGTTATTTTTGTTGTATGGATATTACTGAGATCTCCATAAATAAGAGAAAAATCAACGAAAAATGAACGGGTACACCAAACAAAATCGCTCATATCTCAGTTGCCAATACCCTAAGAGTGCCCTGAAAATGGTACCAATAGAATGCTGGGTGAATGCACTACTGCCATGTAGTCCGATAGCTTAACCACATGTTATTAAATTCTATGAACGTTACATATAGTTTCGAAAAAGAGTGTTTATTAAGGCTGCGCTTCACCAAAATTTATCAAATCTTGTTCGCCAGAAAGTATGATTTTCTATATCTGAGCACAAGCCAATTAAATAGAACATTGTCCTAGTAATAAATTTCTTCGGAAAATGGCAGCTGAGCTATAAGCGATTGCACCCCTTCCTTTGATTTTGCTCTTATTTATTAAGATCTCATTGATATCCATTCAACAAAAATAGCTAAAGCTTTAGTAGCCGAAACCGCGGTTTGGCCCATCTACTTTCTCATTTATATGTTCACTGCTGTTAAAGGTTCTCACTTTTTCCTTTTTTTACTTTATATATCTGATTATATGGTTACGGAACATTGTCCTAACAATCCTTTATTACCAATAAGAAAAGCTCCCTAGGTCTTTCAGTAGCCAAATACGTGCGTTTATCTACGTATACCCCTTAATTTTCTGTATTTTTTCTCTAAATTCAAAAGAGTTTGTTAATATTCTTAAAATTAAAATACAAATGACCCATAAATTGTAATACAGAATGGTATAATAATGCCATAGACACCATTTGCTGTCATTTTCAGCAGCATATGATTTTTGATGCCAAGATACAAGTCATTTTGTAGGTTTACTCATTTTTTGTTTTTGTTTTTCTTTTGTTTTTCTCACTCTAAAATTTCTGAAGTTTTCCTTAAAATTCATAAAATTAAAAATCAGATTATTCTCATAATGATACTTTAGGGTCATATAACATTGTCATAGCATTCATTTTTCATCTCTTTCAGCATCTTTGGATGATTGACGGCTCTGGTACAAGTGATTTGGTACATACTGCCTCTATTTTTTCACATTTTTTCTCCAAATCTTTATGTTTGTTTCATTAATTTTCATGAATAGCTAAATTCAGTGATTTAAATATCAGGTATCAGTGCTAGATTGTTAGGTTTACGTATCACTAGCAGACCAATTTTAGTATTCTAGAGCATTTTATTCAGTGGTGGGATGTAAATATTTTTGTAAGTACATCCTATTCTTTAGAATCGCATGAGGAGTGGTGTGGAAACTATGTAATTCTACATCATGCAAATGATTCTTTCATTGCTGAGAACAACATTTTATGACATTAACGTGGCCCTCTGGAAAACACTGACAGTCTTGAGAATTTATCCCAGGGATACAAGATAGGTTATATCTTATAATCTATCCAATACCTTGCAATGGATATGTTTTTCTCTCGTTTTTTTCCCACTTTTTGACAGTCTTATGAATATTCATGAATATGCGAATGAGATAATTTTCAAACAGGACCACGTCACCAATAAATTCGTCATACGATATTACTGGTTCAATATTAAATAAAAAAAAGGTGTCACAACGAGAGTTTGGGGCTGAAATTAGTTCATTTATGGATTTTTTAAGATTTTTTCTACCATTTTTCATGTTTTCATGAAAATTAATGAATACGCCGATTAGATAATTTGCATTACTTACCATAGAAAGAAGGGCTATGTCGAAGCTTTAAAATGAGACCATGCTCAGTAGTCTAGGATAAGTAACAGTGGAGATTTGATCAATGTTGTATGTACACCCCATGATCAAGAATCACAAAAACGGTTGCCATGGAAACCGTGCATTTTTTTCATAATACAAATTGAAATTATCTTTGGGAACAAAACATCTTTGCATTTTTTGGTCCTAATAAATGAATTAGCACCCATAAAAATGTGTCTAGGGGGATGCAAGGTAGGTTGAATAAGCTCCCGGTGCACTATGCATAGTTTCACACTTTGTATGCAGATTTTGTTGTGATGTGGCTCATATTTTCGATGCTATGCTCCTTGTGAGAGATACTTTTGTGCTAAAATAGCTATTATAATTGGTAAGATACATCCATTTAAAAACAGCGAGAAGCTGGAAATCAAATTTTATCTGACAAGCATAGTATGAAAATGGCTGTTCAAAATGCATATTATGAGTGCGCTGGTCGCCATTTTGATGACGTCATAAATCAGTCCATACGCGGGTCTCAGGGCGACGAACTGGTTTAAATTGTTGCATATGCCCCAAAGGTTGATTTAAGGTAGGTCGTCACAAATCGTCAAGAAATTCCCACGGGACGATTTTTTTGGCCCATTCGACATTGACTATGAGGAGGATTCCTGTTTTTTTTTTTTTTTTTTTTTTTTTGTTTTTTTCTTTTTTTTTTTAATTTTGTTAACTACATACTTCCCTCAGTGAGTAAATATTACATCTTTTGGCGCTTACCGCTGCAAGTGACTTCATCCAAACCTATTGTAACGCAAAATTGTTGCAAATCGTTCCTTCTTTGCCCAAGGAATTCAATAAAGACGACAGCCTAAAGGTTGCAGGCCTCTGAATATTACAGTAATGAATTCAATAATCTCGAAGCTTGCATTTATGTCTCGTTAGCAAGATTTGTATGATGTAAAATACCAATTATTTTAGACCGAATAATATGAAACGATTAATTTTAGACGCGACTCTGAGAAATATGTGGCTATTTGTCTCCGGCATTCCCGAAGAGGCAGGACATTTCTCATCATCTTCAACAGGCGCTTGTTATATATAAGTAGAACGCATGCCAGTAGAAAATCGCCCTGGAAAATGTCATGAACACTTACTTGAGGGCACAGACAGATCAATTTTCAAATTTGATGTAGTTTGACATGATGAAGTCAGGTTTGAAATGCATTATAGCTCATAATTTATCACGTTGTGTCTTTGCATCAGTTAAACACTCGATTACGACTATCCAATAACATTTGTAGCTCGCCTGAGCCGAAGGCTCACAAGGTGAGCATATAGAACTAGTATACTAATGGTCCGTCGTCCGTCCGTCGTCCGTCCACATTTTCAAACATCTTCTTCTCTGAAACCGCTTGGCCGATGAAAGCCAAATTTTGTGTTAGGAGGAACGGGATCTTGATCACATGACCAAGATGGCCGCAACGCCCATATAAGGTAAAAACACTCAAAAATCTTCTTCTCCAGAACCAGCGGGCCGATTACACGAAACTTGGTATGTAGCATCGGGGACTCCAGCCAATCATAGTTTGCGCAAATGATGACCCTGAGATGACCTTGACCTATTTTACGGCAAGACCAATTTTGGAAACATAAGCTTTTACAAGGGAAAAAGTGAAAACTATGGATTTTTTGAAAACTATTGCAGCCTGAGACTTGAAAAGTGGTAGATGCAGAGAACCAATGGAGTATATGAAGGTATATGATTAATTTAGGTCAAGGTCATCTCTTGACCTTGGCCTGTCCATACACACTTTTCCAAGATCTTCTTCTCTGAAACCGCTTGGCCAATCAAAGTGAAGGGAACGAAAGTTTGATCGCGAAAACTGGGTCACATTACGAAAACATGCCCATGTATCAAATAGATTTTTCTTAAGTTGTAAAAATCTAAAATTTTCATTAGGAAATATTTGATTTTTTTCTTATTTTTGCCCAAAACATAGATTGTGGATACACGTTAGAACCGCCTCGGCGAGGCGGTTCTAACGAGTACCCCGAGGCGGTTCTAACGAGTACCCACAATCTATGTTTTGGAGCAAGATTAAGAAAAATAGGTATACCCCCGCATATCCCAGTTTTTCTATATAAAAGTGAGGTTTAATGGGGTATTTATTCCACGGACATGTTTTCCTGATGACATGACCAAGATGGCCGCCATGCCCATATATGGTAAAAAAAACACTCAAAAAACTGCTTCTCCAGAACCGGCAGGCCGATTTTCACGAAACTTGGTATCTAGCATTTTGGACGCCAGCCCATTGTATTTTGATCAAATGATGACCCTAAGATGACCTTGACCTATTTTACGACAAGGTCAATTTTAGAAACATAGGCTTTTACAGGTCACATGACCAAGATGGCCGCCACGACCTGAAAAGTGGTAGATGCAAAACAACTAATTGAGATGATGAAGGTATATGATTAATTTAGGTCAAGGTCATCTCTTGAACTTGAACGGTCTGTCATCCATACACACTTTTCAAAGATCTTCTTCTCTGAAACCGCTAGGGCAATCAAAGTGAAATCATATGTGGATCATCCATGGGAAGAGGGAACGAAATTTTGATCGCGAAATCCAGGTCACATGACCAAGATGACCGCCACCCCCATATATGGTAAAAACACTCAAACAACTTCTCCAGAATCGGCGGACATTTGATATGTAGTATTTGGGACTCTAGCCTATCATAGTTTTATAAAATGATGACCTTAGGATGACCTTGACCTATTTTACGGCAAGGTCAGTTTTAAAACATAGGCTTTTACATGGGAAAAGTGAAAACTACGGATTTTTTTGAAAACTATTGCAGCCTGAGACCTGTGAAGTAGTAGATGCAAAACAACTAATTGAGTCGATGAAAGTATATGATTAATTTTGGTCAAGGTCATCTCTTGACCTTGGGCTGTCTGTCATCCATACACACTTTTCAAAGATCTTTTTCTCTGAAACCGATTGGCCAATCAAAGTGAAATCTTATGTGGATCATCCATGGGTAGAAGAAACGAAAGTTTGGTCGCAAAATCTAGGTCACATGACCAAGATGGCCGCCAGGTCCATATATGGTAAAACTCACTCAAAAATCTTCTTCTCCAGAACCGGCAGGCCGATTTTCACGAAACTTGGTATGTAGCATTTTGGACTCCAGTCCATTATAGTTTGATCAAATATGATGACCTTGACATATTTTACGGTAACGTCAATTCCAGAAACATAGGCTTTTACATGGGGAAAAAGTGATATCTATGGATCTTTTGAAAACTATTGCAGCCTGGGACCTGAAAAGTGGTAGATGCAAACAACTTATAGAGTAGATGAAGGTATTTGATTAATTTTGGCCAAGGTCAATGGTAAACATGGAAACATGGGAAAAAGTGACAACTAGGTCTCAGGTAAGCGTTTACAGGACCAATGATCCTATGGAAACTATTGACCTGAACCATGACCAAGATGGCCGTCATACCCATATATGGTAAAGAAAAAACAAAACAAAACAAAACAGAAACAAAAACAAAACAACAACAACAACAACAAAAACAATTGTCCAGTGACTGTACTTGTTGACTCTCAAATGAGCGATCTTTGCCCTTGGGCTACTTGTTAACTAACCTGAGCCGAAGGCTCACAAGGTGAGCTTATAGTATAGTAGTCGAGCCGGCGTCCACGTGTCCGTCCGTGCGTCCGTTCACAATTTCAATCTTGAATATCTCTAAGACAACAAGTCCAATCGCAATCAAATTTTATCTGAAGCATCATTGAGGAGGGGAAAAGCTTGCATTAGGTTTTGGGCCAGGTCGGATCAGAACTCTGGTATCCATGGCAACAGATAGCTCCCATTGAGTTATAATGGGGAAAATGTTGTGGCCACTCTAGCAACTTCATGTTTGATTGGATCTTCTTCATTCTTAGGAATAACAAGGCCAACCATAACACCTCGGGTGAGTTCGAATTTCGGCTAGGACCGATCTCTGATGACTGTGGAGTTAGCTGCCCTATAGTGTTTGAAAAATCATTATTTTGTGTTGTGGCCACTCTAGCACCTTCAATTTTGATCGGATCTTCTTCATACTTAGAAGTAACAAGGATAGCCAAAACATCTCGGATGAGTTTGAATTTCAGCCAGATCCGACCCTTGACTGCAGAGTTATCTGCCCTTGACTGTGTGAAAAATCAATATTTAGTGTTGTGGCCACTCTAGCGCCTTCATTTTTATTTGGATCTTCTTTATTCTTAGAAGTATCAAGGACATCCGTAACATCTCGGATGAGTTCGAATTTCGACCAGATCCGACCTCTGACCGCGGAGTTATCTGCCCTTGAGTGTTTGAAAAATCAGTATTTAGTGTTGTGGCCACGCTAGCGCCTTCAGTTTTATTCGGTTCTTCTTTATTCTTGGAATTACCGAGGACATCCACAACATCTCGAATGAGTTCGAATTTCGACCAGATCCGACCTCTGACTGCGGAGTTATCTGCCCTTGAGTGTTTCAAAAATCAATATTTTGTGTTGTGGCCACTCTAGCATCTTTGTTTTTTCAGTGGATCTTCTTCGTTCTTGCAAGTAACAAGGATAATTACAATATCTCGGATGAGTTCGAATTTCGGCCAGATCCGACCTCTGACTGCGGAGTTAGCTGCCCTTTTGTGTTTGAAAAATCAATATTTTGTGTTGTGGCCACTCTAGCGCCTTCAATTTTGATTGGATCTTCTTCATACTAAGAAGTAACAAGGATAGCCAAAACATCTCGGATGAGTTTGAATTCCAGCCAGATCCGACCCTTGACTGCAGAGTAATCTGCCCTTGACTGTGTGAAAAATCATTATTTGGTGTTGTGGCCACTCTAGCGCCTTCATTTTTATTTGGATCTTCTTTATTCTTGGAAGTATCAAGGACATCCGTAACATCTCGGATGAGTTCAAATTTCGACCAGATCCGACCTCTGACCGCGGAGTTATCTGCCCTTGAGTGTTTGAAAAATCAGCATTTAGTGTTGTGGCCACGCTAGCGCCTTCAGTTTTATTCGGTTCTTCTTTATTCTTGGAATTACCGAGGACATCCACAACATCTCGAATGAGTTCGAATTTCGACCAGATCCGACCTCTGACTGCGGAGTTATCTGCCCTTGAGTGTTTCAAAAATCAATATTTTGTGTTGTGGCCCCTCTAGCATCTTTGTTTTTTCACTGGATCTTCTTCATTCTTGCAGGTAACAAGGATAATTACAATATTTCGGATGAGTTCGAATTTCGGCCAGATCCGACCTCTGACTGCGGAGTTAGCTGCC
Source organism: Rugalucina vietnamica (assembly GCA_964017185.1). Taxonomy (NCBI): domain Eukaryota; kingdom Metazoa; phylum Mollusca; class Bivalvia; order Lucinida; family Lucinidae; genus Rugalucina; species Rugalucina vietnamica. The sequence continues at coordinate 43,202,635 of OZ024870.1, forward strand.
CTTTTGTGTTTGAAAAATCAATATTTTGTATTGTGGCCACTCTAACGCCTTCAATTTTGATCGGATCTTCTTCATTCTTGGAAGTAACAAGGATGACCATAACATCTTGAATGAGTTCGAATTGAGCCAGATTCGACCTTGGACTGCGGAGTTAGCTGCCCTTGAATGTTTGAAAAATCAATATTTAGTGTTGTGGCCATTCTAGCGTCTTCAATTGCGATCAGATCTCCTCCATTCTTGGTAGTAACAAGATAAGTGCTTACAGGACCAATGATCCTATGAAAACTATTGCAGCCATGGACCTGATACATGACCAAGATGGCCGTTATCCCCATATATGATAAAAAAACAACAACAAAAAAAAAAAAAAAGAAAAAAAAAAAAAAAAAAAAAAACAACCACTTTGTACAGAGACTGTACTTGTTGACTCTGTCCTTGGGCTACTTGTTCAGTGGATCTTCTTCATTCTTGCAGGTAACAAGGACAACTATAATATCTCGGATGGGTTCGAATTTCAGCTAGATCCGACCTCTGACTGTGGAGTAAGCTGCCCTTGAGTGTTTGAAAAATCATTATTTTGTGTTGTGGCCACTCTAGCGCCTTCGGCTTTTCTTCATACTTGGAAGTAACAAGGATAGCCATAACATCACAGATGAGTTGGAATTTCAGCCAGATCCGAGTTATCTGCCCTTGACTGTGTGAAAAATCAATATTTAGTGTTGTGGCCACTCTAGCGCCTTCATTTTTATTCGGATCTTCTTTATTCTTGGAAGTAACAAGGACATCCATTACATCTCAGTCGAGTTCGAATTGCGACCAGATCCGACCTCTGACCGCGGAGTTATCTGCCCTTGAGTGTTTGAAAAATTATTGTTTTGTGTTGTGGCCAGTATAGCGCCTTCATTTTTTTGGTTCTTCTTTATTTTTTAAAATAACAAGGACATCCATAAAATCTCGGATGAGTTCGAATTTCGACCAGATCCGACCTCTGACTGCTGAGTTATCTGCCCTTGAGTGTTTAAAAAATCAATATTTTGTGTTGTGGCCACTCTAGCAACTTATATTTTCAGTGTATCTTCTTCATTCTTGCAGGTAACAAGGATAACTACAAAATCTCGGATGAGTTCGAATTTCGGCCATATCCGACCTACTTACTGCAGATAGACGTCAAGCTAGGTATTTCTACTTAGCTAAGCAATTCTGCTTCTTAGACGCCGACTGTCTAGTGGTCGGGGAAAGCCAGGGCAGTTCTCGACGTTCGGCCGGGAAATATCCTGTGAAACCACCGCGCCCGTAAGATGACAGTCAAACCATTGGTACATACATTGATAGTTTGTTTTTCAAAAATCGATATTTTTAACTGGCGACGCCAATGGGATTCGAATCTGCACGGCAGAGATACATAGCTAGTCAGAAGCCAAACGCGCTACCGACTGAGCTATCCGGTCGCCCTATGACTGAGGAGTAAGCTGCTCTTTAGTGTAAAAAAACTTGGAAAAATCAATATTTTGTATTGTGGCGCCACTCTAGCGCCTTCAATTTTGATCGGATCTTCTTTATTCTTGGAAGTAACAAGGATAACCATAACATCTTGTATGAGTTCGAATTTGAGCCAGATTCGACCCTGGACTGCGGAATTATCTGCCCTTGAATGTGCCGGTCTGTCATCCATACACACTTATCAGAGAAGGGGTCGCAGGTTTGATCCCAGCCCGGGGATCCCAGGCTTCTCCAGTCCGTTGGATGGGACTATAAACCGAGGTCCTGTCTCCATATGATCTTAGTTGGTGGTGGGACGTTAAACCCCAATCAACCAACCAACCAACTTTTCGAAGATCTTCTTCTGTGAAAATTCTAGGTAAATCAAAGTGAAATTCTATGTGGAGCATCCATGGATAGGGGTACGAAAGTTTGATCGTGAAATCCGGGTCACATGACCAAGATGGCCGTCACGCCCATTTATGATAAAAACACCCAAAAGCCTCTTCTCCAGAACCGGTAGGCTGATTTTCACGAAACTTGGTATGTAGCATTTGGGACTCCAGCCCATCATAGTTTGACCAAATGATGACTGTATGATGACCTTGACCTATTTTACGGCAAGGGCAATTTCGGAAACAGCTTTTACATGGGAAAAGGTGAAAACTTTGGATTTTTTGAAAACTATGGCAGCCTGAGACCTGAAAAGTGGTAGATGCAAACAAAAACAAATAGAGAAGATGAAGGTGTGTGATTAATTTAGGTCAAGGTCAATGTTGCAAACATAGGCTTTTACAACTAGGTCTCAGGTAAGTGTTTACAGGACCAATATTCCTATGAAAACTATTGCAGCCGTAGACCTGAAACATGACCAAGATGGCCGTTATACCCATATATGGTAAAAAAAAAAAAAACAACAACACACTTTGTCCAGTGACTGTACTTGTTGACTCTCAGATGAGCGATCGTTGCCCTTGGGCTACTTGCTATATATGCTAGTGCATTTCATATTTTGAAACCTACTAATCCAGTGAAGTCAAGTTGATGCAACCATGAAAAGCGATCGGTAAAACTGGGATATGCCAGACACTGGTGTAGTCCCACAGGCTGCGGATGAAATAATGAATTAACAGACTGAATATGGTATGGAAGGCAGAAGCCGTCAAAAGTCCCTTTTTAAATGAAACAGACAAAGTAGAAATAAACTAATTCATTTTCAAATAAAACCAACCGTAATATCACAAAAAATAAGCGAAAATGACACGAAACAATTCGTAATGTCTAACAGAACAATTAATTTAAAAATAAAACAATCAACTTCGCGAAATGTGACAACTTAACCATGAAATTTTTTCATGGCATAAGTACCTACTGTAATTGTTGGTTTGGGTTTTTCCCACCTCGGTGTTTGGAGTGGGAATTTTTTTCTGATTGCGCCATTTCCTGATCTTTGCCTACTTGTACCTTTGAATATCAAATTAACCATGTGTTTCCCAAATGAAAGAACTGATTCTGAAAAGAACTAATTCATTTGCATATAAAACAAGCCGTGATATTACAAAACAATCCCAAATGCTATCTAACAATTCGTGAGTCGATACAATAGTTTTTTTTTTTTATTTAGAGTAAACATATTTTCAGTACAAACATAATTACAAACGTATATATGTGAGCAACATTACTGCATGTCTATAGTACAATGTTATACATTATATATGTGTATATTGTCACCTATTATATTTGAATAACAATAGAGAGAGAGAGAGAGAGAGAGAGAGAGAGAGAGAGAGAGAGAGCGAGTGAGGGATAGGGAGTAAGAGGGGAAAGAAAGAAAAATGGAGTGGTAAGGTAAAAGGTAAAGCAGGTTACCAATATACTTATCTTGTGTATAACATATACTGAGAAAAAAGATAGCAATATACTGCCATGTTCAAAATCCACTTGACTCTTTATCCCAAGAAACCATCATAGCAACTCAACCATAAAAGATCTATCATTATTTCTTTTAAGTGAAAGATAAGCTATTCCTTTTTCTTCAGACAAATGGTGCAGAAAATTTTACACAAGAGTCTAATGAGTATTGAACCTTGTAGTATTGGCTATTTCTATATTACAATTATGAATAGGCAAAAAGGTATATGTCTTACAATTTTATAAGTGTATACTAAAACTAAAAAGAAATGTTACATTGGTGTTTGCAGGCGTTTCATGGCAATAGGTTGATGTATTATCATCTTGTTATTGCTACAGAAAAAAGAACTCAAAATAAAGCAGTGTCAGGGACAGTGGAGAACTGTTAAGACTGTCTTTGTGGAAAAAAATAATTGTATATACGGGACCATTTTTTAAAGAATTTACTAAGTTTATTATTTATAAATGCAATGTATCTCTCACTTAACATTTTCTTCTTAAGTAGATTAATGAAGCCTTGAATATTTATATTTCTAGATATGAACTTATTCTGGAAAATATAGTATTTCGCTAATACATAAATATAGTTTTTTATTTCATCTTTACCGCTATATGCGAACAAAATTGTTCTATCGTCTAGGGAGATATCAATATTGACCTTTGATTGAAGCCACAATTTTAATTCTTTCCAAAATTGCATTATTTTGGGGCATGTCAGAAAGAGGTGGAATATTTTTTCTGAATGTTCCCTACAATAAGTACATATTGGACTATCTATTTTGTTAATTTTGAAAAGAAAGGAGTTTGTTACTAAGATTTTATTATTAATCTTATATTGGAAATCTCGAAGTTTAACCTCATGCAATTGTTTTATTTCCTGGAAGTACATTTTCCATTCATTTTCATTTATATCCCCTATTTCTCCTTGCCATTTACCTTGTGGAATGTATTCATTAATGTTTACAAAAATATCATAAAATAGTCTACTTCCCTTTCTGGCTTTGATTAAATTTTTAACATATATATTGCAAATGACATTCATCTTATTTTCTAAAATAAAAACCACATTTTCATTGATTTGTGTTTTCCAAGACTGGCAAATATTATTTAGAACATGTTGATAATCTAAAAAGGTTCCTCTAATACCATACATTGTTTTAAGTTGTTCTAAGGTATAAAAATCACCAGTTTCAGATAAAATATCAGAGACCACTCTTATTCCTCTGTCATGCCAGTTTTTAAAGAAGATTTTCCCACGCCCAATATTGTCATTATACCATAGTGGAGATTCTAGAATTTGACTAATATCTTCAACTGGTAAAATTTTACAAAATTCTGCCCAAACTTTCATTAAATCTTTCCAAAATGGATTTTGTAATTCATTACTCAGTTTTGCTGCATATGAGCCACCTAAAGAAAACACAGTTTGAAAATTGATGCAAGACAGATTTGACCACTCACCTGTTTTTGATTGTTGAAGTATTCTTCGAAGCCAAGACACTTTCAAAGCTTTAACAAAAGATGTTGTCTCTATCATTCTAAGGCCGGCATAAGCTATATTTTTAACTATGATCTTTCTTTTTATCCTGTCTGGGCCAGAGTTCCACAAAAATTTATAAAATAGTTTGTCTAGTTCTTTAATCAAATCCAGTGGCGGAGCTGGCAATGATATAAAAAGGTGTACAAATTTGGATATGGCGAGAGATTTAATAACTGTTATCCTTCCTGACAGGCTTAATTTTCTTTTTGACCATTGATTAAGTAAATTTTTAATTTTTATTAAAATTTCCTTACTATTTAAGTCCCATATATTAAAAACAAGTGGTGAAAAAGTGACACCTAAAATCTTTAAAGGTTCTTGTGACCAGTCTAAAGCTAATTCCCCACACATTGTTTCTGATGATCCACACGACGAGCCAATCCAGAGTGCCCTAGTTTTGTCAACGTTAATTTTTAAGCCTGACATTTTATAAAATTGCCTAAGTAAATTTACTGCTGCTTTCAGAGATTTTTCAGAACCGTCCAATATTAGCTGAGTATCATCCGCGTACTGTGATAATTTGAATTCTTTTCCATTTATAAATATACCCTTAATGTCCTTATTCTTTCTGACCATTTTACCTAAAATTTCAGCACACAGGATAAATAGGTATGGAGATATAGGATCTCCCTGCCTACAACCTCGCTGTAGATTAAACACATCTGATATAAAACCATTTTGTAAAATGCAGGTTTCGGATCCTTTTTGAAATAATCCGACCCATTTTTTAATGGAGTCTCCAAAATTAAAATAATCTAAAACATCTGTAATAAAATCCCATGAGACAGTGTCAAAAGCCTTTTCAAAATCTATTGATAAAAGCATACCAGGAATGTTTTGATTTTTAGATTCAAAAAGTACATCATAAATTAGTCTTATATTTTCTCCGAGAAATCGTCCTGCTATAAAACCTTTTTGATTTTCATTTATTATACTATCTAATACTTTTTTTATTCTATTGGATATTACAGCAGATGCAAGTTTATACACAACATTTAACAGTGAAATTGGCCTCCAATTTTTTAGATTCATTCTAGATTTATTAGGCTTAGGGATACATGTTATAACACCTTGCTTTTGTGTAATACTCAAAGACCCAGTATGATACCCATAGTTTAAAGACCTTAATATGTATTGGCCAATATCTATCCAAAAGAATTTATAGAACTCAACAGTAAAGCCGTCTAATCCCGGACTTTTATTATTTTTCATGTTCTTTAAGGCTAATCCCAATTCAGAATATTTAATTTCACCCTCTAGACTTTTTGACTCTGTATCGGACAATTTATTTTCATTTTCTCCTAAAACTGAGTAAATTGATATATTTTCCTCTATATTAACTTTTCTATATAGATTTTTATAAAAATCAGTCTGACATTTTAAAATATCTGCAGTTTTTGTAAATTCTTCCCCCTCTTCATTAACTAATTTATGAATAACTTTACTGGTATAGTTTCTTTTTTCTAATTCAAAAAAATAGCGGGTAGGCTTTTCACCCAGATCTTCATATCTACTTCTTGACCTTAACATCATACCTTCAATTTTGTCTTTTTGAATATCATGTAATTTTGCTTTTTTTGTTTCCAAATTATTTAACGATTCTTCTGACATGTTTAAAAAATTCCTATTTACCTCTTTTTCAATCAATTTTATTTCTTGTTCTAGTTTTATTTCTTCTTCTTGTTTTTGTTTCTTTTTAAAAGAGCTATATTTGATTGTATTACCACGGATCATTAATAAAAGAGTTTCTAAGAATAGTTGGTCATTAATGCTAAACTGTGTTTGTTGTGAATCAGCGTTATTTCCAGATTCATTCATTGAGTATGTTTGTTTGACATCTGATATTGTTTCTTTTACAATTTTTATATAGTCAATGTCTTTTAATAATGAGTTATTGAATTTCCAATAGCCCTTACCTCTTTCTACATTAAAATCTAATATTAGGTCTAATATAATACCACTATGATCTGTTCGATAGCCAGGAGTAATACTTGATGCCTCAGCATATGTAAAACAGCTAAAACTAATCAAGAAGTAATCTAATCTAGCCTGTTTACGCACTGGATTTCTCCTACTCCAAGTAAATTCTCTCTGCTCTTCGTTATACACTCTGTAAACATCCAATAAACCATCTTCTTCCATCATATTATCTAACACCTCTTGTCTTGCCCGCGGATTGTTTATATGTAAATAATTATTAGAGTCAATGTCAGGATTTAGTACAAAATTCCAATCACCACACATTATGATGTTGTCATTGTCTAAAGATGTGTATTTCTGTCTCAACTCTTTGTAAAACTTAGGTTTATCCTCATTAGGACCATATAAATTGATAAGCGTAAAGTGTTTACCTTCTATAATTATATCTAATATTAAAAAATTCCCATTTGGGTCTGAGTCAACTTTTTCTACCTTATATTCAAAATTGTTATTCAATAAAATTGTAACACCTCTGCTGGAACTATTCAGACAACTAAAGTATGCTGAGCTTCCCCATTCAGCCTTAATAAAAGATTCTTGTTGATGTTGGAAATGTGTATCTTGCAAACATATAATATTATATTTTTTTTGTCGGACATGTCTAAAAAGGGCTCGTCGTTTCTGGGGGTTTCCTAGTCCCTGACAGTTTTGAGAAAAATTGTTATTTTATCTGGCATATTTTTTTATTTTCTTTTACAATATATTTTACACCAACCATATTCTCAAGAGCGGCACAAGCAAACATATTAATATAAAAAGTAAAATATGTTTTCAGAATTGAGCCTGCTTTAATAGTTGAATAGTAGAGAGAGAGAAAGAAAAGAGTGTAAAGAGGTCTTACCCTAAAAGAAGTCATTATTTTCCGGTTTGGGTTTATGGTACTTATACAATCATGACATGACTGATATTATTTAAAATTGCATGCATTATTTCTCTTTATAGTAAAAATATACATTAATCAGTGTGCGACTTTAGTCTATTACCACTGATACTATTATAATAATCAATTACATGAATACATGTTGATGCTGTGATAGTATATCTATATCACTAGGTAACATTCAACATTTACAGCTGTCACCAGGAAAACATGTCCGTGAAATGAGTACTCCCTTAAACCCCACCTTTATGTAGAAAAACTGGGGCTTGCAGGGGCTTACCTATTTTTCTTAATATTGATCCAAAACAAAGATTGAGGGTACCCATCTGTACCGCCTCACCGAGGCGGTTCCAACGTGTACAATCAATCAATGTTTTGAGCTGAGCAAAATTGTTAAAAATATCAAATTTCTTTTTCCACTGTAATTTTCAATTTTTACGACAGAACAAAAATCCTCTGTATATTACATCGGCATGCTCTCGTAATAAGTATAAATTTAATGTTTCATTTAATGTGCCTATTAGAATGCCTTACCTGCTCAGAAATCACTGAAAGCTCTACATTTCAAGGTCAAAAATGCACCAAATATTAAATTCTACTGATGACTTGTATGACCATTTGCCTGAAATTGTCAATGCAATTTGTTACTTATAAGTTACTTTTTAGTGTTGAGTCTAAGACATAGTGTCACTTTCAGCAATTTGGATCACTGAGCCCCAAAATAAGTGTATATATAATTTTACCACATGTATCTCTTTATATATAATCTTATAGCACTGATTTTGTATGTTTGGCGCTTCATCAAAAACTATTCTCATCAACATGGTCAAGATATCCTATCCATACGGTACAACACCATGTTTGTACCAAAAAGCCGGGTTGCGCAGGTTATACATTTATTTATTTTACTTATTTATTTATTTTTATTTTTTCTGGTCAAAGACATGGATTATAGTTACCCACTAAAACCGCCTCACCGAGGCAGTTCTCATGTGTACCCACAATCCACATTTTGAGTAAAAACTAGAAAACTATCAAAATTTATTAACAAGAAATTGTAAACATTTTTACCTCTAGAACCTCTCTTTGTATTACATTGGCATGTTTTCTGTAATATGATTCTGGCCGCAGTGTTATGGAGCCCAAAACGCCTCTCTCAGCCGAGCATAAAATTTCACTTATTTCCAGCAGTCACAATAGCTAAAATCAATCACTAAAACAATAAATTTTCATCATAACTACTAATTTCAAAACAACAGCACGCGTTACCAATTGTGGTAATCTTGACCATTGCCACTTCTCAAAAAACTGGATGATTTTTCTAGTCTCAGCTGAGTTGAGCACGCAAAGAGCTGCAGAACATTGAGGTTTAAGATGTTACAATATTGACATATCATTTACATAGCCAAGGCAGTTTGAATAATCTGGTCACAATATTTGAAATCGCAAATACATAACATTTCATAGCTCTGCTTTGTCCGTAAAAGCTTATTCAATCTTCAACAAAAAAGATGTATGTTTCAATACAGTGCAGTCCGTTAACACTGCGCAACTAAGAAAGTTCATTGGACTACTGACCAGGATATCAATTATCGTCTGTAGGTTTTCATTTTTACAGCCGACAAAATCGCAGATTGTGAGATTGTTACATTGTGAAAGTGTAGATCAAATGCTATTTTACTTAAAATGAAAAAAATACGATATCATAAATCATAATACTTTTAACTTACATGTCTATATCTCTGCATTACCAATATTGACATTGGGAACATGCTTTTCCCTGTATGATAGGCGCTTAATGAAAAATGGTTTCCTGCTTGCTTACGTAAACATAGTTTCGAGAACCAGCTGATCTGTAATCACTCAAGTGTTTACTTAAGGCCCTGGCAAATGCATTATTGGCCTACTTTTAATTTTGAAACCCAACGGTTCACCGAAAATATTGCCCAATGCGACAATTCACCAACCGAAAAAGACAATATAAAAGGCCTTTTTTTCGTAGCCCTAAATGCTAACGCGATTTCTAGTCTTCCAGATTTGATAAATTTAAGTCAAAAATGCACTAGAAGGTGTTAAAGGGCTATATTCTCGGTAAAATAGTCGATACAATAGTTCATTTCAAACACAGGACAGCAAACTTTGTTCAATGAGACAACTTGATATCAAACGATACGAAAAATCAAACTTTCCGGATTCTAAAAAATGAAATAATCCGCTAACACTTCCAACTGAGCGCGCGTTTGATTAGCATTTTGTTAATTCCCACGAACTACCGCAATAGAACGCATAGACGTTTCGCTCCTAAATTTTCTTGATCTACATGAGCCTGAAAAATTACCGCCTAGCTAGCTACATATTTACATACATGTATATCCACCAGCCTATGACCCCGGGGGTATTCTCATTTGAAACTGGCATGTATTTGCCATCTTGTGTGAAAAGTAGGGGCTTTCAGAGCTGCTCCGACAGAAAAAAACCTGACGCTTTAAGAGCTAATCGAGCTGTAAAAGTGGGTGCTTTCAGAGATGTTCGAACTGAAAAAGCGGATGTGTTCACAATCAGAGTTGATCACACTGAAAAAAGGGATGCTTTCAGAGCTAATCGAACTAAAACAGTAGATACTTCAATAATATACATGTACTATGAGAACCAGGTGCGTGGAATCCCGGGTTGTGTTTGATCACTGAAACTGACACGAGCGCACGACGAAACGGTGCTTAGATTGGCACTTTAAAGAGCAGAATACGAAATTTCTATATAAAGTGGCGGCTTTCAGAGCCCATGGGTTTGAAAAAGAGGGGTCTTTTAGAGCTGACGAAGTTAAAAAGGGGGCTTTGGGGGTGGGGGTGCACATACCCATACTGTCTTACTATGGGAGTACCCCCACCGGGTCTATGAACTGCCTTTCTACCTGCTCGTTATCCTCGCGAGGGTGTGTCAGTAAAAGAAAAGAAAAGAAAAGAAGAAGAAAAAAAAACATGTCACTTATCGCTTCACGTCAGTATGTCTACCTATCTTCCTCTACATACCGTTCTACCTTCTCTTCCACTTCATTCCTATCAACACACACACACACACACACACACACACACACACACACACACACACACACACAGAGAGAGAGAGAGAGAGGGGGGGAGAGAGAGAGTGTGTTCTAGGTAGGGGATTATGTTATAAGGAAGCCGGGTACATTGGTAGGTAGATGGGTAGGTAAGCATGCAGGTACATAGGTTATGTTGATAACTTAGTTCGTACAGGTTGACAGGTAAGTTTATTTTAACATGTTTATGATATTCTAAATGGTAAATGGCGACTCAGGAAAAAGCTGCTCACTCGGCTTACCATAATATGTTCTGTTTGTATGCCATGCGCGGATCCAGAAAATTTTCTCAGGGGGGAAGGGTCCAAATTCCCAGAAGGGGTCTGGCGGAAAATTTCAACATGGCAAAAATTTTAATATGGCAATTACAGGGGGGGGGGGAGTCCGGACCCCTTGTCCCCCCCCCCCCCTCTGGATCCCCCCATGTATGCGTACATTTCTGGGCACTTTTATTTTTTCCCACCTAGGTTTTTAGGTTGGGACTTTGATTCTGATTGCGCCACTTCCTGATCGTTGTTTACTTATTACTTTTCTATTTTATTTAAAAAAAAAAATGAGACTTTGACGCTTTCCAAGTAAGTCGTTTTGGGCCGAATTGACTCGGGTCCATTTTATTAATATTCGATTTTTCGGTATTTCGTTTGACCATTATCTGCACCTTTTTTATTACCAGATAGGTTTATTTCAATATCATTTGTTTGGTTTGGGAAACTTTTGTTTCGTTTGATTTCAAGTTGTCCCATTTGGCGAATTTGATTGTTTGGTTTTAAAATGAATTGGTCTGTTTCACATATGTAATTGTTTTGTGTCATTATTGTTTGTTTTATGTGATACAACGGTTTATTTTATTTGAAAATGAATTAGTTCATTTCTACTTTGTCTTTTTATTTTGAAATGAATTGGTCTGTTTCACATTAGGAATTGTTTTGTGTTATTTTCGCTCGTTTTATGTTTTATTACGGTTTGTTTCATTTGAAAATGAATTAGTTCATTTCTACTTTGTCTGTTTCATTTAAAAATGGGACTTTTGACGGCTTTTGCCTTTCATATTATGACGCCCACATGTTGAGAAACTTAATTTAACATAATACTGAACCGATAGCTGTGTGGCTGCCTTTATGATGTACAAGATCACATATGATCTTGTCGCCATTCCAGCCCCTGTATACTTTTAAAATACCAAACTGTAGAGAATCCTAATTCAACCACCACCTGGCATACAGACAAAGCCGCATTTCCGCCATTTACTGCAAGTTTATCCTTTCCCCAGAACCACTGGGTGCTTCCTTGGTCCCGATATAAAAAGGTTTTGTTCGACTTTTGACAAAGGTTTTTTCTACAATGGTACAAGATTTTGTTTGAGCGACAAAGATTTGTTCCGAAATCTATAAAAAGAAACTAACAAAGTACGTCTCATGCCTGTTTAAACCGATTTTCACGTCAATTATCTTTACCCATCGAAAGAAAAAGCCACTAGGTAAACATCTTATGTAGTTTTATTTCTTAATTTTGTACTCCATGCTTTTATTCAGCCAGAAAAAGTTTTATGACGTCACATTGTCTAAATTGTCAATGATTTGATTCGACTTCTGAACTTATGTCAATGGTTTGTTTCTACAGTGTCCCGGATTTTTTTCTACCATTTTTACTTATACGCCATACATCTTATCAACGTATATTTGTGTTTGCGTGAAAACTGGTCGACCAGGGATCATTTTCAACGTTTAAACATAAGCTAGGACCAATCTAAAAGGTATAATAACGACACTATGTCACTTTGCAACTTTAAAATGATATTGAAATTTACTCATATTTGGCTCGCTGTATCTACTTATTTTTTTCAACTCGGTCAGTGAGGATTCAGTTAAACAGCACATCCACGCAGTATTTCCAGTCGTTACAGGGAGTTCACGGAGCAAGAGGTCCTAGGTTCGATGCAAAACCCTGTCGTATACAGCGACTTTTTAAGCTTCCACGTGCACAGTACTGGTTTCCCCCACAGAAAAGGATGATAGGCTTCACACGTGCGCACGTCTTCTAGTATGACCGGTCAGGTATCATACCAAATGGTTAATTAAAACGATATATTACTACATGTACAAGGTTTCATTTTTATCAAAATATCGTTTTAACTGGCTCGTCAAACTAGTCGACTTAGTTTGTCAGTAGACCAAATAATATGACCGCCATCTTGAACGGACAACAGTGCAACCTATGTCATTCTTACCAATCGGGCCACCCCTCTTGAAATAAAGGATTCACTAATTTACTTAATACTTACTAACAGTAGAAAGTTCTTCTTTGATGAAATAGTTTGTTATTTTAGTGACAAAACCGCTGGAATGATAACTTGAATACATACATGTACAATACCAAGGGATACACCAGCCCGATTCGGGAATAAAACAACATGTCGTGCTAGCGTACATTGTGATTATTTTTTTGCCTGGGAGCACAGTGGCGTGTAGGTCGAGTATCAGACTCCAATTCGAGAGACCCTGGGTTCGAACCCAACTAGTGGCACCGTGTTATGTCCTTGAGCGGAGCAAATTCACTCCCCAGAGTACTGGAAGTTCTGGCTCCGTCCCGACATGACTGAAAAAAATGATGACTTATACGTTAAACCTCAATACAAACGAACATTTTATAGCCACTGCGATAAAGATTGTCGCTGTATTCCCTTACTTCCGTGCTTAGCAAGTTAACAGCTGTACCGCACAGGTGGGGATGTAACTTCCCGTTGCGAGATGGCGGTCGCCATTACGGCTAATTGGCCTTTTATGCGTTATACATGTAGTTTTTGGTAACTCTCTTGATTTAAGAGACATTGACGGCGTATTCTGGAATGATCAATGGATAGAATAGGTTTCAAATGAGGTCAGCAGAGACTTTCTGTTTCGTTTTGAATGGTTATGGCTTAAGGGCCAAGTCAAAAAAATTTCAGCCATGTCGGGACGGAGCCAGCGCATCCTGGGTGTTTACCAGTAATGTGGGATGCTTAATCTTACATGCTCAATGACACTATATACATGTACATATACGGCAAGGGTAGGTATCGAATCCTTGACCTCTCGCTATGCACGCTAAAAGGCTTAATGGTTATGAACGTGCCAGGACATTGTTTATTTTCACAAAACGCATGCTCAGGAATAGTGTGGTAAACTAGCTGGCCGTTCCTACGTGACTTTAGCTAATGACTAGGCCTTTTTAAACTGTGAAAATTAGATTATAGCAATAGAGGGATCGAACATGATTGACCATTTATTAACTTTTACTAGGTCCTGACGGTTTGATGTAAAGATTTGTGATTGTATCTGAATATTAAGGGCTATCTAGTCATATAATCAATCAGCAACATTATAGGCACAGACCTTGCGTAGTTGCACACACGTTATTAGATCTTGCAGAATAGTGGGCTCGAGCCGAACTTTCATAGTTTTCTGCTTTAAATTGTAGAACAAAACCCGGCGCAACTGTAGAACAAAACCCGGCGCAATTGTCGAAACAAATCTGGCGCCACAATACTGTTATCGAACAAAATCCGGGACGAGTGGAACAAAACCCGATACATCTCAAAAATAAAAATTGACCAATTTGGGTGTTTTTCCATGGAAAAAATATGTTTCTTTGCATCATCCTGATTGTTTATCAACATCCTACAATAATTGTATAACTTCGGAGTTTTTGAACAAAGAAATTGAGTAGAACTGACTCTGTGCCTTGAAAATTTATAAATGATTATCAAAGCTGTCACGTTCATATTTAGGCACCGCACATTCATTGTGACACAGCCAATATGACCCAACAATCGTCCAAGCGTAAAACAGAAGAAGAAAAAGTAACATATCCTACCATTTTGGTGTTTTGCCTCATTCCCAAACTTTTGCTTATAGATATCGAAACAAATCTTTGTCAATCAAACAAAATCTTGTACCATTGTCGAAAAAAACCTTTGTCAAAAGTCAAACAAAACCTTTTTATATCGGGACCAAGGAAGCACCCTGTGAGAACCGTATGCGTATTGGAATGCTCTCCCCACATGCATTGTCATGCTCCCCATGGTGGCATAGTTTCATAATATGGTCACTGCTCTTAAAGGATCTCAGTTTTATTTTTATTTGCTATCACTGCAGCTGGTGTTGTGACCCTTAAAAGTCTCCCCGTACATCACCCATAGTGCAGATTATATTTAGCTCACCTGAGCCGAAGGCTCACAAGGTGAGCTTATAGTATAGTGGTCGAGCCGGAGTCCTTCCGTGCGTCCGTCCGTCCGTTCACATTTTCAAACTTGAATATCTCTAAGACAACAAGGCCAGTCGTGATCAAATTTTATCTAAAGCATCATTGAGGAAGGGGAAAGGTTGCATTAGGTTTTGGGCCAGGTCGGATCAGAACTCTGGTTTCCATGGCAACAGATAGCTCCCATAGACTTACAATGGGAAAAACATAAAAAAAAATCTTCTTCTCAGAAACCACAAGGCACAGAGCTTTCATTTTTTGTGTGTAGCAATGTATAGTGGTCCTCTTTATAAATCCTGCTATAAATCCTGCCAACCCTGCCCCTGGGGTCCATACGGGCCCCGCCCCGGGGCGTCATGGGAAAAACATAAAAAATCTTCTTCTCTGAAACCATATGGCCCAGAGCTTACATATGTTGTGTGGACCAATGTATAATACTCTCTTTTATAAATGCTGCCAACGGTGCCCCTGGGGTCCATACAGGCCACGCCCCACGCATATCATCATCTACCATAGAGTTATAATGGAAATATATGAAAAAATCTTCTCTGCAACAGCATGACACAAAGCTTGTATATTTGATATACAACATTGTCATGTGGAGCTCTACATAAATCCTGCCAATCGTGCCCCTGGGGTCAAATATGGCCCCACCCCGGGGGTCATTATAGGACCCTGACCTTGTTAGATGATTTTTTCAAGTGAACCAAAATGACAGAAAAGAGGATACACAATCCAGACAAGAGCTCTTCTGCTGATGTAAGTAGGGTTTCAAGGTCACATGACCAAGATGGCCACCATACCCATATATGGTAAAAATCCCAATTACTTTGTCCAGTGACTGTACTTGTTGACTCTCAGGTGAGCGATCGTTGCCCTTTGGCTACTTGTTTTCTGTTGGTCCTTTGAGATCAGCAAGGGTATTATGAGGAATCAGAAAATTATGATCGGTTTAGATTTATTTTCTAACCAACATTCGATACCGATTTTTTTATAATATGTAATTCATACCATGGCCTAGCGACAGGCCAAGAATCTTTATGGACAATCGCAACATTTTGTCCTAGTATACTACCGAGGACACAATGTGCCATATATGAAAAACTCCACTTTTATTGAATACGAGTTTGCCTTTTTGCTTAAGCTTCTGCACTCCGCAATTCTCAACTTTTGAATGCGAATCAGGAATAGAAGGTTGCATCTGATCGTTCTTAATGAATAAACGACTTTCATCTTCAAACAAACTAATCACTGCAGTTTGCATTGACTTATATGGAAGGCAAAATTGTTGGAATTTTTGCAAATAAAGCCGTAAAAGAATAATTCCACTATGGCGCTATGACTAGAACGTGCATGTTTAATTTCCTAAAGGGTCATATCGAATATCTGGCCCAACGTTAACAACCTGCAAAATGTATAGCCAAAGAACAAAACGTGATCATGAAACCTACGCCCGGAAAAGTATGGATCTACCACCAACAGTCGGTCAGAAGATAAAGAATTAATGATACCCAATCCACAGGCAAGTTCTCAGCTTGATGCTTAAAAAATTATGACAATACGAGATCACAGAATGAAGTTATCGCAAAGAATATCAGTGCGTTCCGTAAATCTAGCGGAAAATTTCTGAATCAAAGATGGCCGCTGTCTGCCGCAGTTTCTGTTTGATGTTTACCATTTTCACAAAGAAACAACTTTTGATACTACAGATTCTGTCAAGTTGTCAAAACATTCTTCAAAATTCTTGCATAGACGTATATATACAGTGCAAAGTTGGTAGTCACATTATTACAGATGTTCCCTAACTTATTTCCATGTGCATATTTCAGGCCCCATTCGGATTATACCAGTCTTTGTATCGATGTAGAATAGTCAACTGATCCAACACATGACTGACATTTGACACTTCGTCTAGTTTTCATGTACTAAAGTGTCCTTTTAAAACAAAGCAACACCTACATGTTTAATTATGTGAAAATATATTTTCCTAAATCACTCGAAGACTAAAATGGCTCTGCAGGGTAAGAAATTTCTACATAAAAGTGGGGTACATGTATAAGGGGGTATTTATTTCACGGACATGTTTTCCTGATAATAAAGGAACAGTGGTGCTTTATTCGTGGAAAAAAAGAGAGGAGCCTGCGCTTGCCGTGTAATACTGAGCGTTGAGCAGAAAGGCACTGTAAACATTTAACACCAATTACGGGCATATCGTGACCGAGGCGTCCCATAACGGGCATTGATATTGAACATGACCTGTCTACATTCATCATGTATGTTGAAGAATATTATGTGCTATCTGTATAATTTCAGCTGGAGAGTTGTGGCTTCTATATATACTGACGATAAACGGGTCTCTTCTTAGTAAACTAAGTGCCGCTACTTTATCGAAAGACGCATTTCGCCTCGCAGTAAACAACTACTTGATGGAAGATTCGTTGACACAGTCCAAACAGTCAAGGTACATACGAATGGTTCTGAAAATCCCAGCGATTGTTGGTAGAAGGGCTGAAACCGTTTTGCTAGAAAACGCTGAACTCATCTTTTCAAAGGGATTAAAACGGATCTACACAAAATATGGTACCAATGAAGACGCTCTTCAAGACTTTATGTCTCTGAAGCCTGCCGGTTTGTATGATATGGGGTCACAAAAATGGGGAGTTGTCGGGGACAGAATGATAGTATACCGAAATGGAATGGGGACTGGTGATCCAAGCCTGACGTTGTTCAAATACAAGACCAAAAACAAAAAAGACAAAACGAAAACGAAAGAAATAATGCGTACGTTTGTATATAAAACGACACATGTAGATTAAACTTTAGACATGCACGGGGGTCATTCAAGAATTATAGAGCTTAAATTATAAGAAACTTCTGAAACAACGATTAAATAGCGAAGATCTTTAAAATTGTTGGCGGTTGACGAAAATCTAAAAACGGTATTAAGAGTTAAGTTTTATGAGAATATTGTCATTTATTCTTGAATTACCTTCGTACATTGTCTTATGCTGATGTGGCGAAGGTTATTAAAACAATAATACGCAACCTGTGCGTATATTATATTATAATGTTATTAATCAAGTTATTTCATATTGGACCAGTTACAGGTCCGAGGTTAGCTGTATTGGACCGAGGCCGGAGGCCGAGGTCCAATACAGCTGACCGAGGACCTGTAACTGGTCCAATACGAAATAACTTGATTAATGAATTTTTTATTAATTAACTGTCAAAAGTTCATATTGGTCCATATCATCCTCTGTCACATCAAACATATCTTCGCCATTCTTAGCGCCCATGTCTGACATTCTTTTCAAAGATGATGACATTATTTTTGTCTGTTTGTTCACTATTGTATTATCGCTGGCGAAGCGTATTTTCAGTTGGTTGAAAGCTTCAAAATTAATGTTCTTCAATTTAAATCCACGACCATGTATTACTCATGTAAAAATGCATGAATCTGCATGAAGTGCTGACATAGCCATTTTCTACTGCCATTTTATCACTATTTCTTTTATATATGTTGAGTCCTCGTTTTTGATTCATCAGGATTTATCATGATTTATTTGTTTGTTCTTGATGATTCATTGACTAGTTAGAGATTCACCACAAGGACCGAACAACTAACTAAATGTTTTGAATCACTGCAGAAGCTGAGGGTGAGGTTAGGGCTTACAGCTGACCGTTCCAAGGCGGTGCTACTGTTTTGGTTCACACTTATCTAAGTTATTTCATTTACGAGTTTCATGTTGCATAGCTTCGTGGCCACCGGAGTATAATTTGGCTGTTCACTTAGCCCTCTGCATTTTACTAGTTCTGTCCAAGCTAGCACTGTGACCTCTTTACCTTCAATAGCTGCTTACCCTGCTTTCTGTTATTCATGTTAAACGTTGGTATCTATGTTTAGTATTTTCTTAGTATGATTTTTCTTATTTCTTTTATATCACTGAACCACTGCAGAAGCTTTAAGGATGAGGTTAGGTACCTGTAAAGTCGATTTAAGCCCGCCAGTGATTTTATATTACTGATCGTTCCAAGGCGATACTTATGTGGTGTTTCTTATTGTTTTATGTCTTGGTGTTAAATTTTTTTTATGTATGTTTTCATATTTTAGTTAAGTTTAGGTAACTGAGTGGCCACCTATTGGGAAACAAAGAGCTGCTCATTCGGCTTACTATATGTTTTCATGGTATAAGTGCCTGATTGTTGATTTGGTTTTTTTCCTACCTCTGTTTTTGGAGTGAGAATCTCTTTCTGATTGCGCCTTTTCCTGATCGTTGTCTACTTGTACCTTTTTAAATGAATTATGGCTCGTATTTTTTCACGTTGTGTCTTTGCAGCAGTCATTTGGCTTTCACACTCGATTACGACAATAACATGGAGTGCAAACTGTCGACGTTTTAACATTAATACATTTGCATGGACATTAACTTTGAATCTTTAGTTCATCTTTTTTTTAAATAACTGTGATACATTGGAATACTCTCCCCAGCTGTATTGTCATCCTCCCTACAGTGGCAGGTTGAAATTACATGTACTATTTTGTATCT
Organism: Rugalucina vietnamica; assembly: GCA_964017185.1. Lineage (NCBI taxonomy): Eukaryota > Metazoa > Mollusca > Bivalvia > Lucinida > Lucinidae > Rugalucina > Rugalucina vietnamica. The sequence continues at coordinate 43,222,311 of OZ024870.1, forward strand.
AACATAAAGCAAGTCAGAATTTGACGTATAGCATGTATTTGTATTACACACCCTCGGTGGAACGTCACAGCACCGGTAAAATGTTACCCTAACACCGGTGTAAGGTACTTTCGCTACAAAAATTTTGATGCATGCGAACACACCCGGTAAGAATTTCGTTTTTTTTCTTTGCTGTTATATTAATGTTTGCGATGAAGTGAAAAAAAAAATAAAAAGAAAACAACGACAACAACAACAACAACAACAACAACAAAAAAAAAACATCTGGTGGAGAATTAACTTGACCTGTCATTTCTGCTGGAATGAAAAGCTGTCATTTTATAATTTCTCCAAACATTCGATCCGAAGTTGGTAAACAAGGTACGGCCCAAGCCTATTCAGCCGATTTCTACAGAAACGATTAGTACTTTCTAAAATACACACAAAATATAAGCAAACGAGCGTTTTGCAATGACTTATAGACAAGACTGTGGGGTTTTTCGTCGTTCTTGATATTTTATCTCCAAAACGAATTTTATGACAAAAAGAAAAAAAATAACACCGGTTACAACGGTACCAGAGTTATCCGAGTTGTTGGATAGATGGTCATTCTAGCTTAACAAGATGCGGAGTTTCTTATTTATGTCCTGTTTCTGCCTACGTACCTCTTTCATGTAGGTTTCGGGAACTGTTCGTTCATTGGCATGACAAGTTACCGGTAATTTAAGATATCTTCAGATATCGCAGACTTAGCAATCCTGGTCAATACCCGGTGGGGTAGGGGCTACTCATGTCTGCAATCATGTTACAGACTTCAACGCTCGAAATATATCTTTAACGGCCAAACTTCTCCAACAGGGCTATCGGTATCATAAACTTCGAAAAACCTTTTCTAAATTTTATCGTAGACACTATGAATTGATTTCCAAATATAATGTTGGGTTAAAGACGATTTTAAGTGAAGGTCTTTCGGAACCAGAATTTTATGGTGACTTGGTTTACAAATTTAAGAAACTTATTTAAGATTTTTCTTTTTAGTTTAGAAAAATCATAACATGTTACAGACGTATAGGTTACAACTTGAATGTTATGCGACAGTCTGCATGCTTAGTTTTTAACCCAATCACGGTTGATAACTATGCTGCCTTCGTTAATTGCACGCCGGTGGGTCGGGCGTCAGACTCTATGATGGCCCCGACTTAAAGCTATTCATTTTAGTTGGTTGGGGCCGGAGCTTCTTGTCTGTTGCTTGGCCCACCGGGGTCCAACTGATGTTTTTCTTTAGCTCCGGAGTTAGTAAGTTATTTGGCGCCAAGGGATCTCCATCGTCGGGTAGCTTACTGAATCTGTGAGTCCTGGTTTTTGATTCATCAGGATGTTTATCATGATTTATTTGTTTGTTCTTGATGATTCATTTACTAGTTAGAGATTCACCACGAGGACCGAAGAACTAACTAAATGTTATGAACCACTGCAGAAGCTGAGGGTGAGGTTACGGCCGTGTAAAATCGATTTAAACCCGTTAGTTACTTTGTGTTACCGATCGTTCCAAGTCGATACTTCTGTGGTGGTTCTTTTTGTTTTATGTCTTGGTGTTTATAATATTTTTGTGCTGTTGGCGCCTTATGTATGTTTGCATATTTTAGTTAAGTTAAGGTATCTGAGTGGCCACCTATTGGGAAAATAGCTGCTCATTCGGCTTACGAAGTGTTTTCATGGTATAAGTACCTGATTGTTAGTTTGGTTTTTTCCCACCTTGGTTTTTGGAGTGGGAATCTTTTTCTGATTGCGCCTTTTCCTGATCTTTGCCTACTTGTACTTTTTTCCCATATTAAGGCTATACGGGTATGTGCCGCCCTAAAGCCCTCCTTTCAACCCCTGTCACACCAGTGTGGCGCTTACGCGGCGATCTACAAAAAGAACACAGATGTGAGCGACGTACAAACGCCACCAACGCCGTAGCAACGCGATGGGAACTCCATCGAACGCCGTGTGAAATCCTAGAACGCCAATCGGCGTTTCTTTTTGACATGCTCAAATCAAACGCCGTCACTCGGCGTTCTAATAAGAGCGGCGTGGGGACGCCGTGAGGACGCTGAGGCAACGTAGTGAGAAATTTATCAACCAAGAACTCCGCAGTCGAACAGTGAGATCGTAGTGCAAACGCCGTGGTAGTCCATGACGTTTGCACAGAGATGCTTTGGCGTCCATCGCGATCCTACTGCGTTTACACCGTTCATGGCGCTCGCGTGGAGCTTCTGCCGCGTTTGCAAGGCGTTTTCACGGTGTTCAATGCGCCCACGCGGAGCTTCTACCTCGTTTAATGGTGTTTTATGATAAGAACACAAAACAGATGAATAAAAAGATATGCAAATTTTAGATATGACAAAAGCAAACAAAATACCATTTAAATGAGATGCACATTTAAGAATTTCTTTCACAATGTCTATCGAACAACAAAATGATTTACTACTTGTGTATATACACAGATGCAGGCGCAGCAGATACAAATTGCTGCTGATGCTGCCCACCTAGATTTGCAAAGACGCAGGTGAAGGAGGGCGCAGCTTTAGGTCCGGCCATGTTTGGAGTCAGATAGACGTTTTCAGCATGGTCCTTTTTACAGACTGATGCCAGAGCTAAGATTTGACGATATTCTTGAAAGCAAACGTACAAATGAGACTTCGTTTCTGTTTTGCCTACAAGATGTCAGCGCAGTGCCAGAACGCCATGGAAGCGCGGTGCAAACGCCGTGGAAACGCAGTGCATACACAAAGACCGCCGCGTAAGCGTAGTGAAAACGTCGTGCAAGCGTCATGAATCGCCACCTAGAACTCCGCAGGAACGTGGTAGAACGCAGTGCGAACTCTCCTTCGTGGCTACGCCTGTGACGCGATGAAGACGCTGTGGCTTCCTTTTTTACGAATAAAATATTTTTTTCTTGGAGTTTTCGCGGCATTCTGGAAAATTTAAAAACGCCGTGCAAACACCGCGGAGACACCTCCTGGTCTACCAGGGGCTTTATTTGAGTTTTCTAACCTCTGAAAGCGCCTATTTGTTTTCAGTTCGGTCAACCCTAAAAGCACAATCACCCACTTCTTCTGAACGCACCCATGTTCCCCTGTTCGATCAGCCCTAAGCGCACAACTGCTACAGTTCTATCAGCTCCAAATGCACAACTTTTACAGTTCTATCAGCTCTGAAAGCACACACTTTTAAGTTTGATCAGCTCTGTAAGCCCTCTTCATTTTAACCTGGGGTCACATATAATGTATACCCATTTTATATGTAAGTACACCCCCAGATGTCAAAGTTCGACCAATCCGCTGCTTGGGAGATTTACGGACATAAATAAACAAATTCCCAATGTCGATCATTCCTTTCGGAAAATACAATCGGATTATGCCTGTAGAAAAAAGGCATAAGAATAGTTTACCCTTTAAATAACACAACACTATTGAATATACTTAAGGAATAAAGAAACGCAATACACACTTTGGGTCGCTATAAGCAGGCTTTGTAATGCAAGTATGCGGTTTTACTGAACTTACAACATTAACGTCGTATCTAAAAGTGAAATTACAGCAGGTTTAGCCACTATGTCTTTTACGTATGTTTACTGACTTGAGTGTAATTGCACTGACCTGTACTGGCACACCCTGTAGGCATGTCAGTAACGGTCAAGTTTGAACCAAATCCTATATTTTTGTTTTCAAACCCCCTAAAACATGATTGAAGATGTACTCAGCGATCTGTTGGTAACTTAATGTTATGATATGGGACGTTTAACGTCACTAACGTCTGTGGAGTAAAATTTTATTTGGCTTGCGTTTTATTGAGTAAAATTATAATTTCTGTAAACTTAAGAGATTTGATCTTCAGACGTCAATAAAACGACCATAATAACGTCAAAATCAAACATCCTACATTCAAGAGAACGTCATTACATTCTTCAATTTTCTGATTTGAAAATAATCAAATGCCAAACTTTAGATGACACTTCGTAAATCAAGTGTTTACTCAACGCAGATTATGCGTTTCCAGTTTGCATAACGTCATATTCTGTTTAACGAACGTCAAAACAGACCCTCTGATGACTGATTTCTACGGTATCTGTGACGTCACTGTTGTTTATTAAGTATGTTGTGTCGTATCTTGGTTCGATATACACCGTTTAAACACAAATGGTCCTCATCTAATAATTTAAATGGCGTTAATTGCTCATTCTTCATTATTGAAAACTTCAGCATTCAGTTAACCAGATTTAACGCAACATGGTTCGGCACCTAAGTATGCACATATGCTTGTCTTTATTGCACATTATCAAGTCGACGTAAGGTAGCCAAGCATGCAAAGGATTTGGTATTTTCACCTTCGTCCCGACGTTTAAATCACATTTTCGTTTTTCATGTATTTTGACGTTTTGTCGTTAATTTTATCAGTAAAACGACTTTTTCTCATTTCATCACTTGCATAAAGCAGTCAGTTAAGTCATTTTTAAAAAGGATTTTATCAAAACAGCAAACGACACGAGAACACAAACAGTGCGGTTTCCGAACAGGTCCGACACAAGCCGAGCTGTAAAAGCACAGAAGATGGCTGGAGGCTGGGAATTTTGGATATAGACAGTAGGGGAATTTTAATATCCTTGTAGCGAAAACAAAGGCACTGATCAGCTTCCTTCAGTTGATCAGTTACACTCCCGCCCGCGTAATTGTACTCATTGAATGCGCGTAACATACGCGAGTAATACTCGCGTAATACGCGCCTATTTTATACGCGTATGTGTCAATAGCCAGTCAAAATTCAATTTTTCTTACGCGTATGATACGCGTAATGCGCATACATTACGCGTAATGACTTTAACCAATGAGCGCTGAATTAGTAAAGCAAGTCATTACGCGTATTTGAAGTATGTATACGTATTGTTCTAACCAATCGAGATTAAAACAGTCTTACGTAAAAAAAAAATACGCGTAATATACGCGTAATGAATGAGCCAACAATCTTGAAGTTTTATGGTTAAACCAAAATTCCGGACTTTGCTTTAGACCAAAACAATATCTTATCTTGTTCAAACTAAGGCCTGCAGTATTAAGGGCTCGAACAATTCATGAGTACGAAATAACATCCGTGAGAAATATTTTTAAAGCTTCATCCCCAGATCGGTAGCTGAACGAACACCAAGTTTCTGTTATATTTGCTTGTGGTTTTTATTTTGAAGAAGAAAACATTCGAGTTCTGTTAAATAATAATTGAATATCAATAAATAAGAAAGAGACGTGGTAGGAAAACAAGCGAAAATCTAACATGCCGTATACCGTACCCGGCGTAGTGCCTCTAAAAATGGAGGGGGAACTAAACGACAATGAAAAAAAAATGAACAGAACTAAACATGGTTACCTACAGGTGAAAGTCACTTAGTCACGCATGAATTTTCACTCCAGTTGAAGGCTGAATGTTGACATGATGACAGTTATTGGGTAAGTTTTATGCTTCTTGAATCTGTAAACTTTAAACCCCATGTAGACATAAAACAATTTGACAATAACTAGAATAAAGTCACGCCATTTTCACGATTACGATACATCAATAAAATCCATAAAACTTGCACATTGTTTATTTTTGATTGAATAATAAAATCAACCGTTAGGTACTTTAGCTTTTATATTCCTTGTCGTTACGCGTATGATACGTGTAAATACGCGTAAACGTATTGCCAGTCTGATTGGGCGATACTTCATACGCGTAATGACTGAACCTTACGCGTATCGACGCATTTATCTCTGCTTATGAATATTAATGAGATATGTTACGCGTAAATATGCGCATGTTACGCGTAAATGCGCGTAATTGGCCTTACGCACGTAATACTCACGTAATACTCGCGTAATACGCGTAAATGGAGTACAAATACGCGGGCGGGAGTGTACTGCGAAGCTGTCCTGCACTTTAAAAGTTTTGTTTTTGTATATGCGAAATGTTGGTTTTCTCATGGCGCGGTTCATATATTGTATGAACATTTACACTGTATATCTTGATTCATACTTATTAACATAAACAGGTCAATATTTGATCTTGTGGGCCAACGCTAGACCTGTGTATGTACATGTAGCAGCCATGACATTAATGGTCTGTTAGCTAGAGAACGTCTAGAATTTATTGCTTGTTAGTGAGATCTGAATTATCTAACAATATCAATTAGTTATTCTGGAAATATGAAACTTTGTTTCTGCTGAATAAGGTCTAGACTTAAGCAGGACATAAAGAAATGTTCGGGTTACGGGGCTAAAATCTGTTTGATTGCAAAGCTTTTAATTGGACCAATGCAATATAAAACTGCCTTTGTTAACTGCAGCAAAATATTTTGTACTTCGGGTAAAATTTGCTTCAACTTCAGATTTTTATTTACCAACAATGACCGTCGACTTAATAACTGTTTTAAGAAAAATATTGTGCGAATGAATATGTTTACCAAGCTGTACAATTTAACCCATATTTCCCGTCTCCATATGACCTTAGCTGTTGGTGGGACGTTAAACCCCAAATCAATCGATCAATCAATTAACCCATATATGACGAATGGATTTTCCCATCATTGTCATTTGGGTGAGCCCACTATGAGTTTTAGGGGTGTTAGCGGTGATTTTTATGTTTTATCTTATTTTTCGATGAAATTTCTCTGTGCAAACAGAATAGCCCCAGATGGGACGCCGCGTTCTGCGGCGTCACATCTGGGGCTATTCTGTTTGCCAATGTCCCATAAAAGGGACGCCAGGCTAATGACTCATTATACTTTTCTCAAATGAAATAAATTGTCATGCAGCTAGTTACTTAAATACCCCTAAGGCGAGAGCTTTCAGGACCGATGGTATGTAATAATAATGTAACAAGTGGCATGAGAACTTTCAGAGTAGGAAATGAATGTAGAAGATGAAGTTTAAAATCATTTTAATATTTGCAAGTGAACACTGTATTGCTCAGGCCTTTCTTCCACGAACTGTTTGTGTTGTTCAGTTGTTGCAGCATCTAATGGATGAGTCTGTCTTGAAATTTAACCGAATCGTAGGAAAACATGGGTCTATTACATGCAAAAGCAAACTAAGTAACAACGCAGCTGAATTGGTTTCGTCACATACAGTGTAGATCATACAATCTTTCTACGTCCTATATTTGGAGTTTAAAGACTTTAATCTTTCACTGTTACTGTTCTGACCGGTTTGTAAAACCCCTTGGGATATGTTTGCACTTGACGTGGATCTTCATCTAGAAAATATTATCCTTTACCGGATCGTCTAGGACCACGTCTTATCGGCTTCCATAGCCAAAGATTCATCTACCTACAACACAGCATAATTTGTAATGTTACGGATCAAAATGTGTCAATGTGAAGATTTAAATTCGTATAGGTCAAATTTTTATTCTGTCTTGGCATTGCGAATCCGTTGCTATCATTATACCTTTCTTAGAATGTTTAACTCGGAATCAGATGCCAAACGACACTATACTGGAAGCGGTGAGCAATTTGTATAACTCTTACATATCTATTATTTACGAATATTAATAAATTCGTTCAGTCAATAGCAGAAATCAATTAAGTATTTTGATATACCTTTTAAAATATGTTATGTGGACACCCTGCAAACAATCACGGGACATTCCTTGAGTAGGTCGGAGTACCTCTTAATTGTATAAATTGGTCTAACTTGTATAAATGGTCTTACTTTTATAAATGTATCATTCGTATGTTTACCAAATATTTCAGGTAACTTCATACCGACATGTAATAACTGAGCCGCGTCATTAGAAATCCAACATTTTGCATTGGCGAAAACAAAGCCACAGATCAACTTACTGCGATGCTGATCAGCGCTTTTGTTTTCGCTACACGGATAGTACTATTCCTCTTCTTCCTAAATCCGAAATGTCCAGCCTCTAGCAATCTTCTGTAGATACAATATAGGCTGGTTTTGTCAGATCTGGTCGGCGGTTTTCGCACGTAGCGGCTCAGCTAATCTATTCTTAGAAATAAAAATACTCGCCGAAAACCAAAATAAAATTCAGCTGACCATTCGTTCTCATTGTTCAACCCGTCACCCCATCTCCAGACCTAGGCCCTAGTCGATATAAGTTCAGTTCGATGACGTTCTCGTAACTCAAACCGTCAGTTTCATACCTAAAACAACAGGAAGTGAACACTTTAAAGTGAGGCATGCTCTGTGATTTATTTGTCTGCATCAGTTCTGACATGTTCTTTTTGTGCAAGACGACAGAAGTGGCAATACATAAATATATTTTATTATTCTGCAAAGAATAAAGTAAGATTAAATAATGATAAACTCATCATCAAAGATGTCTCGACATATTAATAAATAAAACACCAGCTGCGGCCAGTCTGCATCACCGACACATCTCTGTAAGGAAGTGACCCTTTTTAGCTATAAATGGCTTTCTGTGCTAAACTCCTTTCAGTCGTATCGCATAGAAAACATTTACAAACCAAGGAACGAGACAAACAATTAACAGATGATAAGAATTCCACAGTTTATTATGAGTATACCGATCTATATCAACTGGCTCCCAGAACGAATTTACATACTGAGAAAATGCTTCAGTAATCTGCCAGTCATCCGTATCAATAAGACGAGACAGTCACTTTCATGATTCTCGGACCTGGGCACCCAATAAGCTGTAATTTCAAATTACATTTAATGCAAGTTGCAAATACTGCCATGGCCAATTCATGCAAATAACTCTTCCCACTCCCCTTTTCTAAAATCCTCAAATCATTTTGTGAACCAGAACAAAACCGAACTTCCTGATTTTTCAAAACAGGGCCAAACGATTCCACCGCCAATTTAATCCCGAATAATTCCCTATAAGTGGAAGACTGCAGTTTTTCATCATCTGAAAACATTTGATGACAAACCATTTGATTATATGATGTTTATTTTCAATAAAAGCTGCACACGCAACTGAGCTACTGTCAGAATAAATCGTCAATGGGTAAATACGGCATTGTTGATTAAATTTACAACGCCCGTTTAATTGCTTGACATTTGAACTCCTGGTGCAAACCAGCACATTCACTTAAATTCAAAGGGGAATCCCAGTCTAGACGACCGTTGATCGCAAAATGCATGTATCGAGTCATCAGCTGAGTAATCGCACCCAGGGATGGGCTCAGTGAAATAATCAGACCTGCAAGATAGGCTATTGTCCGAGCTGAAACGCCATAAATTCTTCACCAAATACGACTGATCTGCGTTGTGACTTTTCCAAACGTTTTTCTGGAATTTCAAAGGATCCTTCCGCTAAATTCCAATGTAACCCAAGCCACACAAGACCTTGGCAAGGTACCCATTTACTTTTTTCCTCGTTAATGACAAACCCAGCCGAAATCAAGTCAGAACGAACCTGCTTTGCTTGAGAAAAACAAGTATCAAAATCTGGATTCGTACCTGCGCCGTCATCAAGAAAAACAGCAATCTGAATACCTTGACCTCTCCAATGTCTGACAAGGGGTCGTAGTAATTTGGTAAATATGTAAGGACAAAACATAAAACAGTAAAGAAGAAGTATCGGACTTGACCTCCAAAAAGTAAAGAAAACCCTGTATACATTTGATGACCTTCGAAAAGGTCAAGGTGATGATATCCATGTTCAAAGCTAAACATGAAACTACCTTTTCGAACGTACTGTATCATAGTTTTCCAATCATCAAGCTTAAACTTCTGTTTCCAAACAAACTGGTTAATGTATCTCAAGTCAAGTATTAACCGCTTTTGACCATTTGAATTTTCAGGAACGGTAAGTGGGTTTACCACAAACGGGGGCTTAGAGGTTTCTCTAATACGCCCAGATTTTAAAAGATCCAAAATTGCTTCCTCAACAAATTTTTAATTTTGAAGAGCAGACTTATTATTTTTGAAAAACTTTGAGGAAGGTGTTTCGATAAATGGAATCCTATAACCATTATAGATGATATCAACAATATTTTCATATGCATCAATAGATTTCCAAAAATCAATGCTGCTTCAATCGACCTTTAACAGTATCAATAGTTTGTGTGTGTTCTTGATATTCAAATACAGTTTCTGGTAACGCGGTATCAAAATCGTGTTCGTGTGATGAAAGAATGTACTTAACTTCAGTTTGCTGAATTCCTTGTGCTTCCTGTCGGTGTAAAGACAGGACCTCCTGGCGGTGAGAAAGAAAACGCCGGCGCCCTCACTGCATGGGTTGTTGGATAGATTGGATTCCGACGTTCCCGGCCGAATAACCAACGGAGAGTCGTACTCTGCAGTCCCGTCGGAAGTGTCCTTTTGCTCCGCAACGGAAGCAGATATCGCTTGGCTCTGACGTACGTCCCCTAGGTGCGTTGTAGGGGCGAAAAAGAGAACGATCGCCACCCAGATCACTGCGGACGATAGGAGATCTATGTTGCAATTTACGTTGTTTTTTGGACAGCGCCCTCGCATTTGCTTGTCGTATTTTCTTTTCGTTGTCTGAATCGTCGGCAAGATCACTAGTTTCATATTCATCGACGTTTATCCATCCGCCCTCTGTTTTATCTGCGATACGAATTAGTTTAAGTCGTCCTTCTATGTATTTAATGGCACTATCCAACTTGCCCTCAATGTCCTCGAAGGCTGTCCCTGATCTCCGCAAGCTGTTTTAGAATTCCAACATTAAAATCAAACTGTTTCTTGTTACCCACATACTTGAAAACGAAAGCATCGTTTCGCTTTAAACAGGAACTTTTTGAACTTGTATTGTTTATGCTTAAGTCACGTTTTAATTCCCGAAATTCAGATGTAGTAATGGATTTTACCAATGAAACAGTATCTTCGTGCCTCATATTTGAATCACTTTTGTCCATATCGTGATCTGTTGTTGCCATTTTTGTTCAAAAGTTTAAGGTAAATGTAAATAATCTTCGTGATTATTAAAGTGCATGGTCTAAAAACGTAACACTCAAATACATTGAAAACTGAAAAAAATCCAGTATGATATTATTCTGAATGCCTGCATGCACTTTCAAATCACCATTCTGAGTGAAAATACACCTAAAGCCTTCCAAATATATACCAATGTATCGTAACAAGCCAATCACAAACTGTGAGAGGCGGGACCCTTTTTGTCTCTATCCAACATTTGTAAAAATATACATGTATATCATAGTTTACATGTAGCTACAGAAAAACGGGAAAAGATGACAATTCCGTCATAATTTCATATGATTCTTTAAAAGAAATTCAACTTTATAGGCACGATTAATTTTGTTGAGAAACTATAACCATGTTTCGGTAAATATTGTCATGATTTTGTGAGTGCTTACATACACATTGTACATTCTACTCAGGTGAAGCCTACAGTATATATTTACATAACCGTTTGGCATTTAAGAAAAGGGTAAACAAAGCGTCTAGCAGGGAATGTTTTGCACTTCCTAATGCATATGTTTCATAATTTATAAATGTCGTTGCAACTTTGCCGAAGACGTCTGCCACAATCGGACCGTGAATATTTCATCTACAAGACATCGCATAGCAGCCATTGCTTTGACGTTAAAAGAGACGTAGAAGTACTAAAAGTCTTCAAAGATTGGTTAAGTTATAAACAGGAGACATCCATTGAACCTTGATTTTGCTGTTTGTGCCAATTTCATTAATTGTCCGCTCAAAAAATAAAAGTCGGTTAGAATATGTACGAGTATTAAAATTCTTAATTGTCTTTTTGGTTGAGGAAGGGACTGCAGATTTACATCATGAAAACCTGTCCGTGTAATGTATACCCCCTTGAACCCCACTTTTATATAGTAAAACTGGGGTATGCAGGGGTATACCTATTTTTCTTATTTTTGCTCAAAAACATAGATTGTGGGTACTGTTATGAGCAAAAATAAGAAAAATATCAAAAATTATCTGCTGAAAATTTTTAATTTTTACAATTAAAGAAAAATCTATATATTTTACATGGGCGTGTTTTCGTAATGAGAAACATTGGCTCCAATATGAACGAACACACATATTGACGGGGACTTTAGATCACAATTTACACACCGTATTTCCCATTTTAGATTATGTATTAAATTTAATCTGACTGGAATGTTCGCAGGTGTGAGTCAGTCCTCATGCACAAAGTGTCAAGCTGTAGTAGTAGTAGTAAAGATTAGGCTTTTAACGTCATCCTGGGCCGCTGAAAAGGGCATCGTTATTTTATATGAGCCGCCTCGTGGGAAAACCAACAATCTGTATAGGCGAAAACAAAGGCGCAGATCAGCTTCGCGGTAACCGCGAAGCTGATCAGCGCCTTTGTTTTCGCTACTCGGATAGTACAATTCCTCCTCTACTTAACTCCAAAATTTCAAGCCTCTAGCCTGCTTCTGTAGATGTACAGCCCAGTTTGTGTCGGACCTGTTCGGAAACCACATTGTTGGTTTTCCCACGAGGCGGCTCATAGTCGGTTACTGAGGACAGAACCCATCATATTAGTACATAATGGTTCCTAATTGCCCAGAGGATTCTCCTGGCTATACAGCTCTCCTCATTTCGTAGTGGCTTTTCTTTTCTCTAAATTGGTTATCATCTATATTCAGGAAACTCGTCCCCATGTCTACCGAAATTAAGCGTTTAATATTACTTGAGTAAGTTAAAAACCAGATCCACAAATCTAATCAAGCGATGCCTCAAGTTCTAGTCAATAACGATTAAGATAGTGCGAGCTTCTGTCTTGTGTTGAGGAAGTAATTGTAAAAATCCGTTGGTTTATGGTTAGACAAGCTTCTCTGCAAATTATTTATGATGTTGAGCTTTCAAGATTATTTGAGAATGTCAAAATCATTATTCCAGCTGTCAATCAATGAAAAAAATGTTATCTAATCGCAGGACGTTGGCCCTGTAGGATGTTCAAACAAACAGCTCGCAGGAAATTCCACTAGGTTTGTATGGAACTTTTAGACATTAAGGAATTCGGTGAGGTCATTTATAGAAACTGATGATGTTGGAATCCTCTGAGTATAAATTTAGTACAATACAGTTTGGTTATATCCAAATTTAAATCCAAATTAAAGGTTACATTATATGCACTTTCACCGGTGTTTCATTTTTTATTATATGTTGTACAATCAAATGACAAACGTATTAAATACTAAATATGATATAACGTTTGAAAAAGAATACACGTATTTGTGAAATATAAGATTGTCCTTAATGTTGGGTACATTTAAAAATGTATCATTTTTGGACAAAAAAAAAATGAAATGAATTAAATATTAGAGGAAACAAAATGATAAGTGAGTAAGCTACATAATTTTGATAGTATTTTGATGGTTGATAAGTTTACGAAAACTTCAAATGGTCGGGTGGGAATATGGGCCCCCGCCAATTGGGACCCAGGAGAAATAGATCGGCTGCTTGTGCCTCCAGGCGAAGCTTCTAATCTACTGACCGACCATCTGATTACTGGTTAACTGCCCAAGTCTGAGCCTGCACAGGAAAAGTGGTTTCGTCAAACCATCCATACATAAATTACATATACAGCTGTATATACTTAACGACTCTCCCAACGCTACCGATAGAGTTTTTACTATAATTTCAAAACTACACAAGATATTGAAATGAAAATTGCAGGGACGATAGAAAAAAATTGTGAGACGTGTACTAAAAGCAAAATTATGCCAGCAGACATTTATGAAGAAACGCTCCGGGCGTTTGGACACACCACACCTCGTTTTCAAACGTCACAAAACCATGTGTAGCGAATAAAGATCGTTACAACAGTTCCTCCGTATTTCCTACTCGTTTTGTTTTCTTTTCTTTTGGCCACAGCACATGCATGAAAGAACAGTTTTCAGAAGAAAAAAAATCGTATGCACGGACTCACAGGGGTATGCGTCTGATGCACGACGGTGCGACGTCTCATACAGCACGCAAGACTGTAAACCTTCTGTAAGCAAACGGAGTTAATGTTTTAGCCATCCAAATCACCGACCTAAATCGAATCGACCATATCTGTCCCATATCTAGTGTAGTAAGGAGACGGTACCACTTTTTGAGCAATTTATAATGGGTGGAAAGGTATAGCGCAGCGTACTTGTATGCGGCAGGTGGCTTCGATACGTAGTTGTTGGCTAGCTGTCATAATGGCGGCCTAACTAGGTAGATGAATATGTTGTTGTAGTTTCAATCGTTTTGGTTGTTTTTTTTTTCTTTCTTCAATCTTCTTTTTTCATGAATAAAAGATACAAAAAAAACTTAAAGTATAGCAATAAATTGTAGGCTTATTGCTGAAATAACGTTTTGTTTAATCCCTCAAGTTTTTCGACTTTTGAAAATGAGGGGCGGTTTGTCTAAATGTTTCTTAATGTTTCTGATGTTTCTTAATAAAAGTTTGCTGGCATGGTACACGTCTCAACTATTGTCTCTGCAATTGTCATTTCAATATCTTGAATAGTTTTGAAATTATAGCAGAAACCCTATTGGTAGCGTTGGAAGTGTCCTTAAGTATATAAGCCTTATTGGCTTAGTTAGGTGGTTATATTTATGAAGCAAATTTTGGGTGTCATTACATCCTAATGTTAGGTAAAATATCCATTAAATGGAGGCAACGTCCCGACATGGCCTATGCTGTTGACTGAGACGTAAAGCACCAATTGAAATAATCAAACAAATACATATAGTTGATTTCAAAAATATGTGGTCCGTTCACTCTAGATAGGCCGATTCCCATAAATAGGTCAATTCCCACGTCTTGATCGATTTTGTATTTCCACAAAATTAATACGCCGATATTCGCTTCAACTTGGACAACTCTTAAACGTCATTTCCACAAACAGGGTGATCGCAAGTAGTGACATTACGTTTTTCCGAGTTAGTGGATTAAAATGTTTTAATGCATACTGTCCAAAGTAAATTTAGTAATTTTATTAACACTCGCCAGCCTCTGCACCTAATGCACAAAGTTTATGTTTTGAATTAATGACATTAGTGGTGACCCTTGAACAAGAAGTTTCACGCGACAAACTACGAAAATCAAACGCTCGGGTGATGCTGATGTGACCTCACAATTTATGACCAATGATCACAATTGGCATAATTGCTATACTTGGATACAAAAGTTTTCGTCTCAGCTACGATCAGAGGCAAATTTTTGTTTCACCTGTTTTTAGATTTTTTATTGTCAAAGTTGTACCATTGGCTTTGCCGGTTCCACTTTTTCCAAAATCTGTAGGTCATACAGTTTCGGAAAATATATACCTTTTTATCATCCTATGCCACAGAAATCCGTTATATCCAAAACACTATTTCATCTTCAAAAATCATGAAAATTTAAGAAATGGAAGCTAACTTTTTATTTAGGAATCGGATTTGGCCGAAACTTAATTTAATTAAAGCTGATGTGTATACCCTGGTTACAAATAAGTTTGAACAGAATCAGATTAATAGCTAGCTAGAAAATAAGAAAACATTGTTTTCGCCATAATAACCCTATGGGACCTATCCGTTGCCATGGTAACCATAGTTTTTTTGTTGTAGATTTATTCTCTACGGACAGGACATTTTTGACCGAAATATAATTTCCATAATTCTACATTGTCATTGGTGTTGGTATAATTGTCATTGGTGTTGGTATAATATTTTTCTTAAGAAAATTATCAGTTCTGAAGACTCCATTCCCCAATGTGATTACACTGTCCTCAGTATTTTGGGATATAAATTTATATCCAGCGATACAAGTAAGCCACACTACTGGTTATTTTTACTGAATAGGTATGTCCAAATATTGTTTATAACCCATTGAAAGTAGTATTGGGTGTAACAGTCTGACTTATCGGGCAGGTCAGTCCTTTCTCACTTTACTATATCCCAGTTTGGCACACGTCATCACCTTGAGTAATCATGGCATGATTAAAAAACAAAAAGTCGTAGCCCTTTCAAATAAACGGCAGAATAAACGGCATATAAAATATTTTATATGCATATAAAGTGTCAGTTTCAATTTCCATACCCATAAAAACAAGCAATTTTCAAGTGAGACAGTATAACACCTATTTTGGGGGTATTTTTGGCTATATAAAATTATACTGTGAAAAAATGGCTTGTCTGATCAACATGATCGTTTTAGGCCAGTGAGAATTAATTGATCTTGACATCCTGCGAGTCAACTTAAGTATATTAGTGTTGAAGTTTTCATTACACAACCACATAACACTTGGTAAATTTAAAATTGTCATCTGATCTTAGCTGACCCATATGCTTAATCGACTGTTTAGTCAATAAAACAAAGAAAAAGTAAAACAGCGTTTTACTCTGGTTAATACGTTATCACCTCCCAATTATGTCTGTGGAATTTCCTCAAAAACGGCCATGAGTGTAAATTCCTGGTACTTACCAATATGTTAAAATAAGGAGGCTTTGCAAGATTCCTTTTCGCGGCTTCAAAACACAAGTTAGTAAGTTAGTAAGTCTAACGACATCGTTATGGTATTGGCTATATCACGTTCTGTTCTGTTACAAGGCAAGTAACAGAAATCGTGACAATTTCGACCACATGACGGCACGTTAAATGTCGGCGTGGTTTGGGAATGATGTCAGAATTTCTGTCAACTGAGTTGTGCTTACTTGTGAATCCCACCATACGTGTTAACTCAGTAATTAACAAAGGAAAAGCAGGCAATGATCAAGAAATACGATACATTTTGTACGATGTAGTCACGTCATCATTTAAGTGTGCAAATCATTTGGGTGTACAAGTCTGCGTTCGCTTATTATGACTTAAACATGGCTCATTACGAAAACACAGACTGAATGTGATTTGAATAATATAATTTCAATACGTTATTATTTTTTCAAACAACTCCAGACCTGCAATTAATACTGATATTTGAAGCACTAGTGCTGTGTATGTGAACTCATATGGGCCATTTAATTGTTTCATGCAGAAACACTGGATAGATCATTTGGGCCGCCTCGTGGAAAAAACAACAATGTGGTTTCCGAACAGGACCGACACAAATCGGGCTGTTAGCCAGAGAAGACAGCTATAAGCTTGAAATTTCGGATTTACGAAGAGGGATTTTACTTTCCGAGTAGTGAAAACAAAGGCGCTGATCAACTTCGCGGTTACCGCGAGGCTGATCTGCGTCTTTGTTTTCGCCTATCCATTTTTTTTTTTGGTTTTCTCATGAGGTGGCTCAATTAAATAGAGTTTTGTTTTAATAATAACTTTTGTCTTAAACATTTGTTTCAGAAACTTTGACAATCTTATTGGCAATCCTGGCTCTCATTTTACATGTTACGGCCACAACATACACCTGGTCAAACCAAAAACAGAGAAACGTTAGAGATGACGTCGGTTTACTTCTATGTACGACATGTAGAAACCCGAGAACAGGTCTTATTGTAGACATAGCAACTCTTTACGGTAAAAAGGCACAGAAAGTGCTTTTGAAAGACGCTAAGAAGGTATTCTCATTAGGCCCCGATAGAGTATTCCATAAAACGGGTGGCTACCGAAGAGCTATAAAAGAGTTCTATGAATTAAAACCAAATGACCTTAATGAATACCAAGACCACCTTTCTGGTGTGGTCGGGGACAGACAAATCATCATGGACAGGGGGCGAGTGGGAGACAGTCCGAGAATTTACCTCGTGAAGTGGGGGCTTGAAGACCCAGCTGACAAACAAGCTAAGAAAATGATGGATACTATAATATACAAATACGACTGAGACTCGAAACTGCATTATTAAAGTGTTGATCGTTTATTTCCATCCTAGTATGTGTGCATATCGTTTAGTTTAATAAACGTGCACCATATTAAAATGCTTAAAAAGACGTAGTAGTGCTAGCAAAATGATTCAAATGATGTACCAACGAACATGGCGTGATTGTTGGTTTAAAAACATTTTTTTATTATATGTAAAATATATAGACCAAATGAAACAATTAAATACCGTTGCCTGACCCAAGAACAGGAGGCTTAAACATAACATTGAAATAACATCATTTAAGTTATTAAATTGGCATCAAAACAACAATTTGGAAAAACGAATATCGCCAGGAAGATATCGAAGCCAAAAGTAACTTTACACTGTTTTGTAGGTAGTTTTTTTCGGGTATAGGTGTATAACATTTAGAAAGTGTTTGATATCTATTAAAGTCCGATCAATTACGCATGAGGTAAGCGAAAATTTAAGGATTTTAATAACAGAAAGCTGCCGCACGTCCCTACAAAACATGCAAGGGGTCAAAATAACTTTTTGTCCAAATCACATCACTTTTGTAACGTTACTGTAGTTTTATGAATTAACAATTTTAAAGTTTAAAGACCAAGTCTTAAAGAGATGTTATTGTATTGCTTATTTAAGTTCAAATTAACTCGAATTTTCCTGCTCGAACTGCTTACCGGAGTGATGTTTTCGGGGCCAAGGCCATTTTTGCGACATTATCAATGGTTTCAATGGAAATTCCCATCACAAATTAATTGTCATTTTTCTTTTGAACCGACGTTTTTTTTTTTTTTTTTTTTTTTTTTTTTTCCACCAGCCAGTGTTGCCACACATTTCAATTGAGGCCCCAACGATTCGCATTGAAAACAGTTCGATAAAATTAAAGGAAAATCAGAAATGGTTAAAGTTTACTATTGGTTTATTTCAAAGGGAGATAATTTCGATGCAAAGCAATTTTAACACCCTGCAAAAACCAAACCAAATGTCGGAGCAAAAATGTCGGGCAGTATTTTTGACGGACAATAGTCGGTTCTGGACACAACATGTTCAAATCTTCTGTCTACCTTTGATTTGGTGCGAAAATGCCAATTTTGTGTTTTTAATGAAAGCACAGATAACTCGCAAGTGGATTAAGTTAAATCGACCGTTTAACATGCCTTATGCTCAGACGCATGTTGGAGACACACTCCAATAGATGCCTTGTTATGATTCAAAACGAACGAAGATTTATTTAGGAATGAAAAGTGTAAAGTTACTTTTGGTGTTAAGTATCTATATATCACCCGCGAAACTCTCAGTAAATTAGTGTGAAATAAAACAAGTATGAGTATGCATGTACATGTAAATAAAAAAGAACATATGCGGTAATTGCTTCTGTAGTCCTTCAAATGAGACTGAAAACCGAGGGCCCATCTCTATATGACCTTAGCTTTAGAGTTGGACGTAAAGCACCAATACAACCGACGAACAAATATGAGCCTGTGCGTGAGAAAACCAACAATTTGGGTTCCGACCAGGTCCGACACAAACCAGCCTGTACAGAGGCAGGCTAGAAACTTGAAATTTCGGATTTAAGAAGAAGAGGGATTGTACTATCCGTGGAGCGAAAACAAAGGCGCTGATCAGCTTCGCGGTTACCGCGAAGCTGATCTGCGTCTTTGTTTTCGCCTATACAAATTGTTGGTTTTCTCATGCGATGGCTCATATGGTATTTGCAGAGAAACGGCATTGCAATTACATCGTTGACAGAGAAATAAGCTTCGTTAATATGAAGCAGACACAGTTAAATGTGCCGTGTCATGAGAAAACCAATAATGTGGTTTCCGAACAGGTCCGACACCAACCGATCTGTGCAGTCAAGGAAGAAGAGGACTAGAAGCTTGAAATTTCGGGAATTACAAGAAGAGGAATTGTCCTATCCGAGCAGCGAAAACAACGGTGCTAATCAGCTTCGCAGTTACTGCGAAGCTGATCAGCGTCTTTGTTTTCGCGTATGCAGATTGTTGGTTTTCTCGTGAGGCGGCTCAAATCAGGTCAGGTGTAATTCATTTCATCTCCAGTGATCGACGCCAGTGTATCATTATTATAATGGACATTTACCGAATTGCACTGGCGTTATGACTAAAAGAGGTTGTATCTGTAACAACATGTCACATGGTGTACTTGCTCTGTTTTTAGTTTTGTTTTCTCCTAGATTAAACCGTGTCTACAATTTGTGGGTGAAAAAGTAAGTCCTTGACACAAAATAATTTCTTTTAGAGATGTTGAAGCACACAGTAGATGTTTCGCTTCCATACATTTGATTTCTAATGAATGACATTTCTAATCGAAATTGTAAATTGTCGTAAAACGCGTTAACTCGAATCTTAGAACTGGGACAATCTTTAGATAACATTTAAACGGCATCATACGAAAACCTATTTTCATGTAATAGAATACAACAGGCGTGGATAATTGCAGTTATATTCATTACATTTTTATGTAATTTTATCCAAATTCAACCATTCAGTCAGCTTCAGCTACGCTCCCCGGATTTGTCGGAACGTCCAATGATAGTTTTGTGCATGGCTCCTTTAACTGCGGAACATCATGAAGCAAACTACAGAAAGTTCACTTAACTTTCGTGCAATCAAAATAGCAAATCACTGTTCATCACGCAAACATGTCCGGTTAATGCATACCCCCTGAACCCCACTTTTATATAGCAAAACTGGGATATGCAGGGGTATACCTAATTTTCTTATGTTTTGAGCTAAAATAAGAAAATATCAAAGTTGTCAGCTGAATGCTTTAGCTCACCTGAGCCGTTAGGCTTACAAGGTGAACTTATAGGATGGCCATGATCCGGCGTCCGTCCGTCGTCCCTCCGTCCGTCTGTCCACAATTTCAAAGCTCTTCTCCTCTGAAACCGCTAGGCAAATCAAAGCCAATTTTCATATGAAATGAAAATTAAAATTGAGATCCTTTAAGAGCAGTGAACACATTTATGAGAAAGGGGATGGGCCATACCGCGGTTTCGACTATTAAAGTCTCGTCAGTGACCCTTTAGATTTTGGCAACATGGAACCAAAATACTACTGAGTTTTGCAACTTTCAACAGGGTAGTCGATACAAAGACTAGTATTATCTTAAATGGGACCAAATATATTAAACATTGGTTAGAAAATGAGTCTTAACCGATAATAATTTTCTGATTTCTCAGAATATCCTCGCTGATCTCAAAGGACCAAAAAGAAAATATAACCTACACTATGGATGATGTACGGGGAGACTTTTAGGGCCACCCCACGGCACAACACCAGCTGCAGCATCTATAGGAAGGGGGAACCAATGTGTATATAAATAATCCAGGTCACATGACCAAGATGGCCGCCACGCCCATATATGGTCAAAACCCTTCAAAATCTTCTACTCCAGAGCCGGTATACCAATTTCAACGAAACTTTGAATGAAGTATCGATGACTCAAGTACTACAATGTGTATATAAATCATGGCCCTGTGATGACCTTGACCTATTTTACGGCCAGGTCAACATAGGTAGCCAATGCATTTGAATCTGGAAAACTTTTTAAAAGTCATTTAAAGTGAAAGTCTTGCAGGAAATGGGCAGTAAGACTGAATATTAATGATTCTGAAGCAAATTGGACCCCAGGGGCTCATCTGCTCCCATCCTGGGGTATTATACATGTATATTACCATGATATTCAAACATCTTCTCCTCTGAAACGGCTCGGCGAATCAAAGCCAAATTTTATGTGAAGCATCTATAGAATGAGGGAATCAATGTATATATATATATAATCCAGGTCACACGACCAAGATGGCCGCCATGCCCATATATGGTAAAAACCCTTAAAAAACCTTCTTCTTCGGAACCAGTAGACCGATTTCATAGAATCTTGGCATGAAGCATTGATGGCTTAAGTACTACAATTTGTATATAAATCATGACCTTGTGGTGACCTTGACCTATTTTACTACAAGGTCAACATAGGTTGCCAATGTATTTGAATGGGGAATGGTCATTTGAGGTGAAAATCTTGCAGGAAATGGGTAGTAGAACTGAATGTATATGATTCTGAAATCAGTTTTGATCCAAGGGCTCATATGCCCCCAAGCCGGGGCAATTACAAACATCTTCTCCTCTGAAACCGCTTTGCCAATTAAAGCCATATTTTATATGAAGCATTTATAGGATGTGGGAACCAATGTGTATATTAATAATCTAGGTCACATGACCAAGATGGCTGCCATGCCCATATATGGTAAAACCCTTAAAAATCTTCTTCTCTGAAACAAATGGACTGATTTCAATGAAACTTGGCGTGAATAAAAATTAATACTGAGATCCCTTAAGAGCAGTGAACACATTAATTAGAAAGGGGATGGGCCATACCGCGGTTTCGACTATTAAAGTCTCGTCAGTGACCCTTTAGATTTGGCAACATGGAACCAAAGAGAATTACTGAAATTTTGCAACTTTCAAAAGGGTAGTCGATACAAAGACTAGTATTATCTAAATGGGATCAAATATATTAAACATTGGTAAGAAAATGAATCTTAACCGATAATAAATTTCTGATTTCTCAGAATATCCTCACTGATCTCAAAGGACCAAAAAGAAAATATAAATATAAATTAAGCATTGGTTGCTAAAGTACTACAATGTGTATATAAATCATAACTCTGTGATGACCTTGACCCAGTTTATGGCAAGGTCAACATGGGGTTGAATAGGGAAAACTGTTAAAATGTCAGTTGAAGGGAAAAACCAGCAGGAAATTAGCAAATGGACAGAATATTGATTATTCTGAAAACATTAGATGACATGTTTACTCTACGCAGATTATGCGTTTCCAGTTTGCATAACGTCATATTCTGTTTAACGACCGTCAAAACAAACCCTCTGATGACTAATTTCTATGGTACCTGTGACGTCACTGTTGTTTATTAAGTATGTTGTGTCGTATCTTGGTTCGATATATACCGTTTAAGCACAAATGTCCCTCATCTAATAATTTTAATGGCGTTAATTGCTCATTCTTCATTATTGTAAACTTCAGCATTCAGTTAACCAGATTTGACGCAACATGGTTCGGCACCTACAGTACAGTCCAGGGGGATTTTCACCAGCCCGCCCACCCCCGCGGAGAGGGGGCTGCAAGAAAAAGGATTAAAATTTTAAGTATGCACATATGCTTGTCTTTATTACACATTATCAAGTCGACGTAAGGTAGCCAAGCATGCAAAGCATTTGGTATTTTCACCTTCGTCCCGACTTTTACGTCACATTTTCGTTTTTCATGTATTTTGACGTGTTGTCGTTAATTTTATCAGTAATTACGACTTTTTCTCATTTCATCACTTGCATAAAGCAGTCAGTAAGTCATTTTTAAAAAGGATTTTATCAAAACAGCAAACGACACGAGAACACAAACAGTGCGGTTTGCGAACAGGTCCGACACAAGCCGAGCTGTAAAAGCACAGAAGATGGCTGGAGGCTGGGAATTTTGGATATAGACAGTAGAGGAATTTTAATATCCTTGTAGCGAAAACAAAGGCGCTGATCAGCTTCCTTCAGTTGATCAGTTACTGCGAAGCTGACCTGCACTTTAAAAGTTTTGTTTTTGTATATGCGAAATGCTGGTTTTCTCATGGCGCGGCTCATATATTGTGTGAACATTTACACTGTATTTCTTGATTCATACTTGTTAACATAAACAGGTCAATATTTGATCTTGTAGCCCAACATATTAGGAAAGAGCTAGACCTCTGTATGTAGAAGCAATGACAGCTACAGAACGTCTAGAGCTAGAGAACGTCTAGAGTTAATTGCTTGTTAGTGAGGTCTGAATTATCTAACAATATCAATTATTTATTCTGGATATATGAAACTTTGTTTCAGCTGAATAAGGTCTAGACTTTAAAATAGCATGAGATAAAGAAATGATCAAGTTACCGGGCTTAAATCAGCTTGATTGCAAAGCTTTTAATTGAGCCAAGGCAATATAAAAGGCAAAAATAGGCAATGATCAAGAAATGGGGCAATCAGAAAGCAACACCCACTCCAAAAACTCAGATGGAAAAAATTAACAATCAGATGGAAAAAATTAACAATGGTATTTATACTAAAAACATACCGCAAGCCGAGTGAGCAGCTATTTTCCCAATAGGTGGCCACTCAGTTACCCAAACTTAACTAAAATATGAATCGACACCACGACATAAAACAATAAGACCCACCACAGAAGTATCGACTTGGAACGATCAGTAATATTAAAATACTTGGGGACTTAAACTAGCTTTACAGGTACCCTTATTTCACCCTCAGCTTCTGCAGTGGTTAACAATATTTAGTTAGTTGTTTTGTTCAGGCCTCGTTGTGAATCTCTAACTAGTCAATAATTCATCAAGGACAAACAAATAAAACATGATAACCACCACGATGAATCAAATACGAAGGGGTCAAAGATTTAGTAAGCCGCCCGACGATGGAAATCCCTGGGCGCCAAATAACTTATTGAAAATCCGGAGCAAAAGAAAAACACCAGTTGAACCCCTGTAGGCCAAGCAACAGACAAGAAGCTCCGGTCCCAACTGCCACTGTTAACTTCAACTTTTTTAAGAGTAAAATTAGCTTCAACTTAAGATTTTAATGTACATGTAACCAACAATGGCATCGACTTTTATTTGCGCTTTTTATAATAATAATGATGTGCAAAATATGTTTACCAAGCCGCACGATTTGGTATTTATCGTATTTACTGATGTTCACATGAGTCGATATATTTTTTCTAAAACTAATGCGAACTTAGCCAGTAACTGCGCAACTGAACTGTTTTCGCCCCAAAAAATGTAGATCTATACGTCCTACTTTTGGAATTGAAAGACTTTAATCGTTCACTATTGTTGTTCTGTCCTTGTTAGTGAAATGCCTTGGGGCATATTTTCATTTGACGAGCCTCTTCTCCTAGAAAATATAATTCTTTTGTGTAGCGCCGGACCGTCTAGGGCCGCGTCATATCAAATGACAACATGCATTCGGAAACCAAAGATTCATCTGCTTACAACGATTCTTTTATATTTGATACTACATGTATATGACTTTATTTTGTACTCTTTCTTCATATTTAACAGTAATTTGTTTTGCAATGTTGCGAATCAAAATGTGGGTAAGTCACAAGTTTGATTTTTTGTCTTGCCATTGCGAAAATGCTTACATGTATCATCCGTTTCTATGATTATGCTTTCTAAGAATGTTTAACTCGGAATCAGATGCCAAACAACACAAAACTGGAAGCGATGAGCATTTTTTATAACTCTTACATGTACATATTTTTTTATTATTTATACTAATAAATTCGTTCAGTCAATAGCAGCAATCAATTAAGTATTTTGATACACCCTTTAAAATATGTTCTGTAGACACCCTGCAAAGCAAACAAACATGGGGCATGCATTGAGTACGTCGGAGTTGGTTTTAATTGTATAAATGGTCTAACTTGTATAAATGGTCTAACTTGTATAAATGGTCTTTATTGTATAAATGTATAATTCGTATGTTCGTATGTTTGCCAAATATTTCAGGGAACTTCATGCCTACATGTAATAACTGAGCCGCGTCATTAGAAATCAAACATTTTGCATAGGCGAAAACAAAGCCGCAGTTCAACTAACTGCGAAGCTGATCATCGCTTTTGTTTCCGCTACACGGATAGTACTATTCCTCTTCTTCCTAAATCCGAAATGTCAAGCTTCTAACTATCTTCTGTAGATATATATATAGGCTGGTTTTGTCAGATCTGGTCGGCGGTTTTCGCACGTAGCGGCTCAGCTAATCTATTCTTAGAAATAAAAATACTCACCGAAAACCAAAATGAAATTCGGCTGACCATTCGTTTTCATTTTCAACCCATCACCCCATCTCCAGATCTAGGCCTCAGTCGATATAAGTTCAGTTCGGCGACGTTCTCGTAATTCAAGCCGTCAGTTTCATACCTAAAACAACAACAGGAAGTGAACACTTGGAAAGTAGACATGCTCTGTGATTTATTTGTCTGCATCAGTTCTGACATGTTCTATTTGTGCAAGACGACAGAAGTGGCAATACATAAATATATTTTATTATTCTGCAAAGGATAAAGCTAGATTAAATAATGATAAACTCGTCATCAAAGATGTCTCGACATATTAATAAATAAAACACCAGCTGCGGTCAGTCTGCATCGCCGACACATCTCTGTAAGGAAGTGGTCCATTTTAGCTATAAATGGCTATACATGTATTTTAGCTACAGAAAAAAAAAACGGGAAAAGATGACAATTCCGTCATAATTTCAAATGATTCATCAAACGACATTCAACTTTAAGAATAATAATGGCATCGAATTATGTAATTTTGTGGAGAAAAAAATTAGGATGATCAATTTTGTGGAGAAACTAAAACCATGTTTCGGTGGATGATAAATGATTATGAGTCTTTTCGAGAAGCTACACGCATTACCTTGTTTAAAACAAAATCAGCCAGTTTGATTATTTTTAGAGAAAATGTGATCCTGATTTTCGCCATGATTTTGTGGAGAAGCTGTGCCCATAATTTTGTGGAGTAAATGATCATGCTTTTGAGGAGAATCTGTACCTATGATCTTTTTGAAAAAGCTGAGCTCAGGGATTTGTGGTGAAACCATGCTCGTGTTTTTCGGAAGAATCTATGCCTATAAATTGTGGAAAAGTATGGTCATGATTTTGCCGGTGAAGAAAGCATTACCTACGACGCATGCAATATGCTTACGTACAAATTATACATTCCATGATTAGAATGATTATTATCAGGTGAAACATTCAGTATTTATATAACCGTTTGGCATTTAAGAAAAAGAGTAAACAAAACGTCTAGCAGGGAATGGTTTGCACCTCCTAATGCATGTGTTTCATAATTTATCAATGTCAGTTTAGCATTGTCGAATTATTTGCAGAAAGACGTCTATCACCGTGGATATTGCATAACTATACACGTACTTTACAAGACGTCAGATAGCAGTCAATGCATTGACTTTAAACAGAAGAGACGTAGTGTAGTGTGTATTTTGAAAGTTAATGTTAAACAGGAGACATACATTGAACCTCGATTTTGCTATTAATGCCAATTTCACAGATTATCCGTTCGAAAAAAGTCAGTCAGAATATACCTACGAGTAAGTTTCTTAATTGTCTTTGGGAAACATAGTGACCTAGTGGTTGTGGAAGGGACTGCAGATTTAGAGGTCGGCGAAGATTTGTGCCCCTGAACAAGACACGTTAATTTCCAAGATACTGAATTATACACAAGAAACATTGGCTCCAAATATGAACGAGCATACGTATTGATGGGGACTTTAGATCACAATTTAAACACCGTATTTCCTTTTTTTTTCTTTATTTTTTTTCTGAATAATTTAACCATTTTCCCATTTTAGATATGTATTAAATTTAATCTGACTGGAATGTTCGCAGGTGTGAGTCAGTCCTCATGCACAAAGTGTCAAGCTGAAAAGGGCATCGTTATTTAATATGTCGGTTACTGAGGACAGAACCCATCAGATTAGTACAAAATGGTTCCTAATTGCCCAGAGGATTCTCCTGGCTATACAGCTCTCCTCATTTGGCTTTTCTTTTCTCTAAATTGGTTATCATCTATATTCAGGAAACTCGTCCCCATGTCTAGCGAAATTAAGCGTTTAATATTACTTTAGTAAGTTAAAAACCAGATCCGCAAATTTAATCAAGCGATGCCTCAAGTTCTAGTCAATAACGATTAAGAAAGTGCGAGCTTCTGTCTTGTGTTGGGAAAGTAATTGTAAAAATCCGTTGGTTTATGGTTAGACAAGCTTCTCTGCAAATTATTTATGATGTTGAGCTTTCAAGATTATTTGGGAATGTCAAAATCATTATTCCAGCT
Source organism: Rugalucina vietnamica (assembly GCA_964017185.1). Lineage (NCBI taxonomy): Eukaryota > Metazoa > Mollusca > Bivalvia > Lucinida > Lucinidae > Rugalucina > Rugalucina vietnamica. Next base: position 43,249,959 of record OZ024870.1, read on the forward strand.
GTCCTTCACTGAAAAAAAAGTTATCTAATCGCAGGACGTTGGTCCTGTAGAATGTTCAAACAAACAGCTCGCAGGAAATTCCACTAGGTTTGTATGGAACTTTTAGACATTAAAAGGTACAAGTAGGCAAAGATCAGGAACAGGCGCAACCAGAAAAAGATTCCAACTCCAAAAACCGAGGTAATTCGGTGAGGTCATTTATAGAAACTGATGATGTTGGAATCCTCTGAGTATAAATTTAGTACAATACAGTTTGGTTATATCCAAATTTAAATCCAAATTAAAGGTTACATGATATGCACTTTCACCCGTGTTTCATTTTTATTATGTCTTGTACAATCAAATGTAAAACGTATATGATACTAAATATGATATAACGTTTGAAAAAGGATACACGTATTTGTGAAATATAAGACTGTCCTTAATGTTGGGTACATTTAAAAATGTATCATTTTGGACCAAAAAAAATGAAATGAATTAAATATTAGAGGAAACAAAAATGATAAGTAAGTAAGCTACATAATTTTGATAGTATTTTGATGGTTGATAAGTTTACGAAAACTTCAAATGGTCGGGTTGGAATATGGGTCCCCGCCAATTGGGACCCAGGAGAAATAGATCGGCTGCCTGTGCCTCCAGGCGAAGCTTATAATCTACTGACCGACCATCTGATTACTGGTTAACTGCCCAAGTCTGAGCCTGCACAGGAAAAGTGGTTTCGTCAAACCATCCATACATATATATACTTAACGACACTCCCAACGCTACCGATAGAGTTTTTACTATAATTTCAAAACTACACAAGATATTGAAATGAAAATTGCAGGGACGATAGAAAAAATTGTGAGACGTGTACTAAAAGCAAAATTATGCCAGCAGACATTTATGAAGAAACGCTCCGGGCGTTTGGACACACCACACCTCGTTTTCAAAAGTCACAAAACCATGTGTAGCGAATAAAGATCGTTACAACAGTTCCTCCGTATTTCCTTCTCGTTTTGTTTTCTTTTCTTTTTGCCACAGCACATGCAGAAAAGAACAGTTCTCAGAAGAAAAAAAAAATCATATGCACGGACTCACAGGGGTATGCGTCTGACGCACGACGGTACGACGTCTCATACAGCACGCAAGACTGTAAACCTTCTGCAACCAAACGGAGTTAATGTTTTAGCCATCCAAATCACCGATCTAAATCGAATCGACCATATCTGTCCCATATCTAGTGTAGTAAGGAGACGGTACCACTTTTTGAGCAATTTATAATGGGTGGAAAGGTATAGCGCAGCGTATTTGTATGCGGCAGGTGGCTTCGATGCGTAGTTGTTGGCTAGCTGTCATAATGGCGGCCTAACTAGGTAGACGAATATGTTGTTGTAGTTTCAATTGTTTTGTTTGTTTGTTTTTTTTTTTTTTCTTTCTTCAATCTTCTTTTTTCATGAATAAAAGATACAAAAAAGATCTTAAAGTATAGCAATAAATTGTAGGTTTATTGCTGAAACTGAAATAATGTTTTGTTTAATCCCTCAAGTTTTTCGACTTTTGAAAATGAGGTGTGGTTTGTCTGAACGCCCGGGATGTTTCTTAATAAAAGTTTGCTGGCATGGTACACGTCTCATGAACTTAACTATTGTCCCTGCAATTTTCAATAGTTTGAATAGTTTTGAAATTATAGCAAAAACCCTATTGGTAGCGTTGGAAGTGTCCTTAAGTATATAAGCCTTATTGGTTATATTTATGAAGCAAATTTTGGGTGTCATTACATCCTAATGTTGGGTAAAATACCCATTAAATGGAGGCACCGTCCCGACATGGCCTATGCCGTTGACTGGGACGTAAAGCACCAATTGAAATAATCAAACAAAAACAAATACGTATAGTTGATTTTAAAAATATGTGGTCTGTTCACTCTAGATATGCCGATTCCCATAAATAGGTCGATTCCCACGTCTTGATCGATTTTGTGAAGTATTTCCACAAAATTAATACGCCGATATTCGCTACAACTTGGACAACTCTTAAACGTCATTTCAACAAACAGGGTGATCGCAAGTAGTGACATTACGTTTTTCCGAGTAAGTGGATTAAAATGTTTTAATGCATACTGTGCAAAGTAATTTTATTAACACTCGCCAGCCTCTGCACCTAATGCATAAAGTTCATGTTTTGAAATAATGACATTAGTGGTGACCCTTGAACAAGAAGTTGCACGCGACAAACTCCGAAAATCAAACGCTCGGATGATGCTGACGTGACCTCACAATTTAAGACCAATGATCACAAATGGCATAATTGCTTTACTTGTATACAAAAGTTTTCGTCTCAGCTACGATCAGAGGCAAATTTTTGTTTCACCTGTTTTTAGAGTTTTTTTTTTTGTCAAAGTTGTACCCTTGGCCTTGCCGGTTCCACTTTTTCCAAAATTTGTAGGTCATACAGTTTCGGATAATATATACCTTTTTATCATCCTATGCCACAGAATTCCGTTATATCCAAAACACTATTTCATCTTCAAAAATCATGAAAATTTAAGAAAGGGGAGCTAACTTTTTATTTAGGAATCGGATTTGGCCGAAACTTTATATAATTAAAGCTGATGTGTATACCCTGGTTACAAATAAGTTTGAACAGAATCAGATTAATAGCTAGCTAGAAAATAAGAAAACATTGTTTTCGCCATTATAACCCTATGGGACCTATCCGTTGCCATGGTAACCATAGTTTTAATACATTCCACCCTATATTCTAATAAAAGTTTTGTCCTGATAAAAGTATGCCTCATGTGAAATTTGATGGCTCTGGGTTCATTGGTTTAAGAAATTTTGCACTTTTTGTTGTAGATTTTTTCTCTACGGACAAGACATTTTTGACCGAAATATAATTTCCATAGTTCTACATTGTCATTGGTGTCGGTATAATATTTTTCTTATGAAAATTATCAGGTCTGAAGACTCCATTCCCCATATTAAACTTCCAGACGTATGTGACGTCATTGAGATGATGTATGTCTTACGGACAGGACACTTTTTCGTTACACTCAGTCTGTCCTCAGTATTTTGGGATACTTATTCAGCGATACAAGTAAGCCACACTACTGGTTATTTTTACTGAATAGGTATGTCCAAATATTGTTTATAACCCATTGAAAGTAGTATTGGGTGTACCAGTTTGACTTATCGGGCAGGTCACTCCTTTCTCACTTTAAAATATCTCAGTTCGGTACAGTCATCAGCTTTAGTAATCATGGCATGACTCAAAAACAAAAAGTCGTAGCCCTTTCAAATAAACGGCAGAATAAACGGGATATAAAATATTTTATATGCATATAAAGTGTCAGTTTCAATTCCCATACCCATAAAAAGAAACAATTTTCAAGTGAGACAGTATAACACCTATTTTGGGGGTATTTTGGCTATATAAAATTATACTGTGAAAAAATGGCTTGTCCGATCAACATGATTGTTTTAGGCCAGTGAGAATTAATTGATCTTGACATCCTGCCAGTCAACTTAAGTATATTAGTGTTGAAGTTTTCATTACACAACCACATAACACTTGGTAAATTTAAAATTTTCATCTGATCTTAGCTGACCCGTATGCTTAATCGACTGTTTAGTCAATAAAACAAAGAAAAAGTAAAACAGCGTTTTACACTGGTTCATACGTTATCGCCTCCCAATTATGTCTGTGGAATTTCCTCAAAAACGGCAATGAGTGTAAATTCCTGGTACTTACCAATATGTTAAAATAAGGAGGCTTTGCAAGATTCCTTTTCGCGGCTTCAAAATACAAGCTCAAATAGTAAGTCTAACGACATCGTTATGGTATTGGCTACGTTCGAACTTGTTTGCTTTGGTTTGCTCTCTATTAATCCATACAAGGCAAGTAATAGAAATCGTGACAATTTCGACCACATGACGGCACGTTAAATATCGGCGTGGTTTGGGAATGATGCCACAATTTCTGTCAGCTGAGTTGTGCTTACTTGTGAATCCCACCATATGTGTGTCTTATTATCTCAATAGTTAACAAAAGAAAAGTAAGCAATGGTCAGGAAACACGATACAGTTTGTTCGATGTAGTCACGTCATCACTAAAGTGCAAATCATTTGGATGTACTGTGTGTGTTTTACAAGTCTGTATCCGCTTATTATAACTTAAACATGGCTCATTACGAAAACACAGAATGTGATTAATATAATTTCAATACAATTATTATTTTTTCAAACAACTCCAGACCTGCAATTAATACTGATATTAGAAGTACTTGTGCTGTGTATGTGAACTGAAGAGTGTCTTTGTATATGGATTTATTGTCTCATGTAGAAACTGGTTCAACTAGAGCTTCGTTTGAAAGATAACTTTTGTCTTACACATTTGTTTCAGAAACTTTGACAATCTTATTGGCAATCCTGGCTCTCATTTTACATTTTACGGCTACAACAAGTGGACGCTTCGCATACACCTGGTCAAACCAAAAACAGAGAAACGTTAGAGATGACGTCGGTTTACTTCCATGTACGACATGTAGAAACCCGAGAGCAGGTCTTATTGTAGACATAGCAACTCTTTACGGTAAAAAGGCACAGAAAGTGCTTTTGAAAGACGCTAAGAGGGTATTCTCATTAGGCCCCGATAGAGTATTCCATAAAACGGGTGGCTACCAAAGAGCTATAAAAGAGTTCCATGAATTAAAACCAAATGACCTTAATGAATACCAAGACCACCTTTCTGGTGTGGTCGGGGACAGACAGATCATCATGGACAGGGGGCGAGTCGGAGACAGCCCGAGAATTTACCTCGTGAAGTGGGGGCTTGAAGACCCAGCTGACAACACCGTGAAACAAGCTAAGAAAATGATGGATACCATAATATACAAAGACTGAGACACGAAACTGCATTAGTGTTTATTGTTTATTTCCACCCTCTTATAGGTGTACATGTCGCTTAGTTTTATAAAGTGACTCATTAATGGTAAGACAAAGTAGTTTTAGCAAAATTATTCAAATAATGTACCCACGACATGGTCGTTGGTTTAAAACATTTTTATTCTACATGAAATATAAAGATTGAAACATTTCTGAGTTAAAACAAAAAAGCTAAACGGCTTAATTTAATTGTGTGGCACAATTAAAAACAAAAAAAGCTAAAGCCCCGTTTACACATTCACGGTTTTCTCTACGATTCACCACGATTCATCCCGATTTCTCATTGTCAGAAAAATCGGGGTGAATCGTGGTGAATCGTGGCGAAAAGTGGAAATATTCAGTGTGACTACGATTCCAGTAAGAATGTCCACGATATTAGTACGGTGTCTGTAAGGTATCGCTACGAATCAATGACGATTCATGACGGCAACGCTACGGTCAAGGAGGATTAACCGCGGTTGCACAACGAATGCTCACGGTGCTTGTACGGTTCGATACGGCACTAGTACGATTCACGGCGGTAGCCGTCGTGGCCAATCGTGGAGCTCCGTAGCGAAACCGTGGATGATTCGTAGGACAACCGTACACAATTCGTGGTGAATCGTGAGAGTTCGTGGTGTCAGAGATTCCACGGTTTCGCTACGGAGCTCCACGATTGGCTACGATCTCTCACGAATAGCCGCGAATATAGCTACGGTGTCAGTACGAATAAGCACGATTCCGCTACGGTTGCGCTACGAATTAGGCCACGCCCAATAACCACCACGATTCGCCACGATACGCCACGAATGTTTTAAACAGTTTAAAACTTCCGTAGCGCTACCGTGGAGTTTCCCGAATCATCACGATTCATCAAGATTCACCACGATTCACCACGGTTCTACTACGAATCACTACGGTACACAACGGTACACGACGATTTTACAAATCGTGGCGAATCGCAGCGGCACCGTAGCCAAAAATCGTGAATGTGTAAACGGGGCTTAAACGGTTTAATTTAATTAACATGTTGTACAATTAAAAACAGTTGCCTGACCAAAGAACAGGAGTCCTTCTGTAAAAAAAACAACAACACTGAAATAACATCATTTAAGTTATAAAATTGGCACCAAAACCATAATTCTGAAAAAAAAAATATCGCCAGGAACTTACATAATCAAATACAAAATATCACACGCGGAACTCCATTGTGAAATAAAACAAATAAGCGATATACACTGTACATGTATATACATGTAGGAAAGAACATTTACAGTAATTGTTTCTGTAGTCCTTCAGATGAGACTGAAAACCGAGGCCCCATCTCTATATGACTTTAGCATTGGATGTAAAGCACCAATACAACCGACGAACAAATATGAGCCTGTGCGTGAGAAAACCAACAATTTGGGTTCCGTTCAGGTCCGACGCAAACCAGCCTGTACAGTCACAGAAGCAGGCTAGAAACTTGAAATTTCGGATTTAAGAAGAAGAGGAATAGTACTATCCGTGTAGCGAAAACAAAGGCGATGATCATCTTCGTCTCTGTTTTCGCCTTTGCAAATTGTTGGTTTTCTCATGCGATGGCTCATATGGTATTTGCAAAGAAACGGCATTGCAATTACATCGTTGACAGAGAAATAAGCTTCGTTAACATGAAGCAGACAAAATTAAATGGGCCTAGGCATGAGAAAACCAACAATGTGGTTCAATCCGAACAGGTCCGACACCAACCGATCTGTACAGTCACAGAAGAGGGCTAGAAGCTTGAAATTTCGGGAATTACAAGAAGAGGGATTTTACTATCTGAGCAGCGAAAACTAAGGTGCTGATCAGCTTCGCAGTGTAACTGCGAAGCTGATCTGCATCTTTGTTTTCGCATATGCAGATTGTTGATTTTCTCATGACGCGGCTCAAATCAGGTCAAATGTGATACATTTCATCTCCAGTGATCGACGCCATCATTGTGTCACCGAATTGCACTGGCTATATGACTGAAAGAGGTTGTATCTGAAAGAGCATGTCACATGTTGTACTTTATTTGTTTTCAGTTTTGTTTTCTCCTACATTAAACAGTGTCTACAATTTGTGGGTGAAAAAGTAAGCCCTTGACACAAAATAATTTCTTTTAGAGATTTTGAAGCACACACTAGAAGTTTCGCATTCATACATTTGATTTCTAATGAATGACATTTCTCATCAAAATTGTAAATTGTCGTAAAACGTGTTAACTCTAATCTTAGAATTGGGACAGTCTTTAGATAACATTTAGATTGCGTCATGCGAAAGCCAATTGTAAAAGAATACATCCAAAGGCGTGGATAATTGCCGTTATATTCATTACATTTAATATTATTTTATCCAAATTTAACCCTTCAGTCATCTTCCGCTGCGTTCCCAGGATTTGTCGGAACGTCCAAATGAATGATAGTTTTGTGCATGGCTCCTTTGACTGCGAGACATCATGAAGCAAGGTACAGAAAGTTCACTTAACTTTCGTGCAAACAAGTTGAATATTGTATTCGAGCCGCCGCATGGGAAAACCAACATCGGCATAGGCGAAAAAAGGCGCAGATCAGCTTCGCACTGCGAAGCTGATCAGCGCATTTGTTTTCGCTACACGGAAAGTACAATTCCTCTACTTTCTAAATCCAAAATTTCCAGCCTCTAACCATCTTCTATGACTGTACAGTCCGGTTTGTGTCGGACCTGGTCGGAACCCAAATTGCTGGTTTTCTCACGCACAGACTCATTCATTATCGTAGTCATATGTCTCGCGCCCATCACGTACAATTTGACCAGACTCACGTCAAATCCGTCAAATCCGATGTAGCGTTTTGTGTGGTGTCATGTCGGGTAAATACAGACGGGCGGGTAATACAGACAGCGGAGTTTAGACATTCATACAAATAAAAATAAATCTGAGGTCCTTTCACAGCAGTGAGCATATTTATGAGAAAGGTGATGGGCCATACCGCGGTTTCGGCTATTAAAGCCTCTTCAGTGACCTTTCAGATTTGGCAACATGGAGCCAAAGAGAATAACTGCACTTTTGCAACTTTCAACAGGGTAGTCGACATGTATAATCAAAATAGGACCAAATATATTAAACGTTGGTCAGAAAATGAATCTAAACCATTAATAATTTTCTGATTTCTCAAAATATCATCTCTGATCTGAAAGGACCAAAACGAAAATATAATCTGCACTATGGATGATATAATCTGCACTATATATAACCTGCTCTATGAAAAATATATTCTGCACTATGGATGATATGGATGAAAATATAATCTGCACAAAGTCACTCATTAGGGATCATTAGGTGTGGCAGCCGTCCGTCAATTTCGTGCACATTTGGTTCTTTTTCGTGTCAGCAATGGCCAGGTTCGTGATTTCCAGGAAGAATTACTACTATCAAGTTGTCTGCAAACGACAAGGATGTTCAACTAGGGAGTTATTAGTTTTGTTAGTTCATCTGCGCCGAAGGCTCACAGGTGATCTTGTAGTATACCCATGCTCCGGCGTCCGGTCGTCCGTCGTTCACAATTTTTCACAATGTCACAATGTCGTTAACAATGTCACTTATATACCAGATAGTCAGATTCTTCTCATCTGAATCTGCCCAGCCAATCAAAGCCAAAATTCATGTGGTGCATTCTTAGGAAGGGGGAACGAAAGTTTATAAATGGTCAAGGTCACATGACTAAGATAGCCGCCGTGGCTATAAATAGCAAAAACATTTAAAACATTCATGTACCATGCAATTTATATAAATTTTCCTTGTTAAAAGGAACGCTTGGCTAGTCTGTATATGCCATTATTTGTCCGTCTGTCGTGGTTTTTCGTAGGTTTGTGGAGTTTTTCGGTACCTCGATGGATCGCATCGTCATGAACACTTCCTCGCTACGGTGGATTTCAAGCTTTCGTACTTGGTCGGACCTAAGACAAAGTTCCGGGTTTTAGCATTATCCGTCCAGGTTTAACGTTAGGTCCAAGAACGTCATTCTTCCCACAAGTCCTAATAAAAACGGCGGAGAGCAAGTCTGGTTTCCGTCTTCAATTGCTTTATTATACAAAACGTGTAGCAAAACATTGCGACTGGAACCAGGCCCCTGGATGTCAAAGGGAAACCCCATAGATTGAAGGAAAAACCCCACAGAGATTGAGGAGAAATCCTCGTTCCGTTTCAATTGCTTGACGCTGTCGCGCCAAGCAAAAATAAATACATGTACGTGTATTCAGCTGATCAGCGCCTTTGTTTTCGCTTCACGGATAGTACAATCCCACTTCTTCTTAAATCCAAAATAGGTCGTATTTCAAGGACGAACTACTATCAACGGTTGTCTGCAAACTCTCAGCGCCAAGGGTGTTCAACTAGTAAGTTATTTAGATTTTTTTCAAGAATTTAACCCCTATTTGACGAATGGATTCTCCCATCATTATCAATTTGGTGAGTCCACTTTCATTTTTAAGGGCGCCAGGAGTGATTTTCAAATCTTATTCAATTTTTCGATGAAAATTCTCTAAGCAAACAGAATAGCCCCAGATGGGACGCCGCGTTTTAAGGCGTCACATCTGGGGCTATTCTGTTTGCCTATGTCCCATAAAAGGGACGCCAGGCTTAAATTAGTTAATGGACTGCTATTTTCAATATTTAAGGATGGTACATGGTTTGTCTTCTACGAAGATTTTTATTCAGTAGAACATTCCTTATTAGTCAGTTTCGTCTTATTCAATTAAGCACAAACGTGTTTGACAGTAACATTGAAATCAAACTTAATACATGACACGCTGAATGCCACAGAAGAAAGGCATGACGTAAAGTTAACTTGACATCAATGATTTAATGTAATTGTCTGAAGACTACTCCATTTTGTAAGTTGTTGTGAATTCTTATAGGTCGCCCTGTTTTACGCCGAACCATGAAAACCTTTTGGATATATGCGAAAACCTTTTGGATATATATTGCTTGCAATCAGTTTGTATTTTCCTATCTCTAACTACCACAACTCTTCGATACCGTATTGAAGGTCATTAGTTGACCGTCACTCGTATCTCGTTGTATAAGCGATTCTTACGTCTCTATCCATGGACTTGTATTAGACATGGACCTGATGTGTGGGTTTCGGTTATACCTTTTTCTTTCATTCGAAAGATTTTGCATTACGATTAAGTGCATTATTTATTCTATAACCGGTATGAGTGTCGCGCTCCTTTTGGCAGTATCAACACAATACTCCCAACTATGACTATCACAAAAAGATTAGGAATTACATTAACTCCCCTTAGGTTGCATGCCGCGTCTACTGTACGGATTCCTCATTCAAATAACAATTTTCAAAATTTATTACCTACTGTAAGGGTGACACCTCTTAATTTATTTTCGGCATCTACTGTTAATCTACACGGAGCTTCTAATTCTAATATGTTTCGTAATAACCTTCAGATTAGGTTATCTCCACTCAAATCACCAATTTTACGTAAATATATTAATCCGTTCAAGAGACCTGGAATGTACCCTAGTATTTCTAAGTGCAATGCCAAGAAGTGCAACTGTTGCAATCATTTATGCTCTAAGACTACTATCACTTCATCTGTGAATGGTAGGACATTTTCAGTGGTTAATGATTCTGATTTAGACTGAAAATCAATGGATCTTGTATATGTTCTTACTTGAAATACAAACAATTGTAGGATGCAATATGTAGGACAAACTTGTCGAACTTTGCAAAAACGATTTGGTGAGCACTATCGTAGAATCAGAAAGCCCAAAAATAATGATACCTTTCTGTACCAGCATTTTAAGCGCACTGGTCATTATCCCAATGATGTTAAAGTTCAACCAGTGGAGAAAATCTCATATGATGAAAATTCTTCAGTTAGATTCAAAAACATTAAACGATTTGAAACTGAACTTAAATGGATAAAATTACTGCAAACACCCTTTCCACTGGGATTTAACGACAACATTTACCATGAAGGCAATATTTCCAAAATGCCCGATTTTGATGTACTTACACTTTCGGACTCTCGTAAACGTAAATCTAGATCTCATGGTATACGGAAAAAGGGTAATGACAAACGTAAACGGTGTGCTGCATTGAAATTGAACATTTCTCTTAATGATTTAGCTGTTAAACTAAGGATTCACGGTCGACATCCAATGCTGTCGTATCTTAGTTCTCTACCTATTGCTGCATTACGTTCCTTGGACACAGAGGCTAATAGATTTTACGATAGAAATCATCAAATGTATGACGCTGCACTGTTAACAAGATGTTATACTCAGCATGCTCTTCGTCCATTTATCGATTCCGAATCTAATCACATTAGAAGTTTTATTAAAATTCCTTTCATCAATAAAGGAATTGACTTTATTGATTTACCAAGCATATTCCAGGATAAATCAGTGATACAGTCTATACCTACCTACTTCCAAAATTCAGAACCTCCTATTATTTGTTACAAATATAACAAACCAATCAGAAATACAATTTTTAATTTCAATAAACTTGTTTCTGATCTTGATATCCATGCTAATACTCCTAAGTCTTGAGATTGTAAAGATTCAAAATATGTTTATCAACCCGCTGGACATATTGTTACTGGAAATTTAAAAATAATTTCGGATTCTAGAATTCGCAAAATTGTTTCTAAAGGTCCGAAATATAGATTCCCTTCCAACATTAATTTCGACAAATGTAGAGAGGAGATTTCATCTGCATTAAATGATTTCGGTAATCGATGGTGTAAACGAGAGGGTGTTGAGGATAATGCTCTTAAAGAATGGAAAAGAAGTATCTTCACTATTGTGGATAAACGTATTAAGTTTTATTCACAAAATACTAATCTTTTACCTCCTAAACCCAAATCGTCATTTAGGCATTTGAAGCAGGGTATCCAAGAATTTCATAGAAAGTATGTCTTGGTTCCGGCAGATAAAGCCGCAAACAATGTTGTTGTCGTTTGTAGGCTTCACTACGTTAACACCTTAAAACAGGAGCTTGATGGTACCAGGGCTTATCTGGAGACAGATACTGATGAGGTGTCTGTAGTTAATGCCCACTTAAACGATTTACCTGTTAAGTTTTCTGTTTGTGTCAATGAAGGCCAAGACAAACTTCCTACGATGTATTGGTTACCTAAGCTTCACAAAAGACCATACAAAGCTAGATTTATTGCAAATTCTAGCTCTTGTACTACCACTGAACTTTCTAAATTATTAACTTCCTGTCTTACTGCTATCAAATCTCATGTTATAAGATACTGTGAGACAGTGTATGAAACTTCAAATAAAAATTGGTTTTGGTCAATTAAAAATTCTGGTGAGGTGCTCAGTAAATTGAAGTGAAGAGGTTTCCGTGCGACAAGCTTGTCTACATATGATTTTTCTACTCTGTATACAACATTACCACATAATCTAATTAAAGAAAAACTTCTGGATTTGATAGAGTGGACCTTCAAAAGGGCATTAAAAAACTATGGTTCACTTTATTTGGCATGTAATGACAGAAAGGCTTTTTTCACTTCCTCTGACCAAAGTCGGTATACACTTTGGTCATGTCAGAATGTATGCGACGCCTTATCCTATCTCCTTGATAATATTTATATTAGATTTGGGACCAAGTTATACAGACAAATTGTTGGAATTCCGATGGGTACAAATTGCGCACCTCTCGTAGCTGATTTATTTTTATACTGCTACGAAAGAGATTTCATGGATTCTCTTAACCATGATAATCAAGCTGATGTTATCGAGGCTTTTAATTCCACATCTAGGTACCTCGATGACCTTTTGAACATTGACAACCCTTATTTTGAAGGTATGGTCAATCAAATTTATCCACCTGAACTTCAGTTGAACAAAGCCAATATCTCAGATACTGAAGCCCCCTTTTTAGATCTACATCTTTCTGTTGCAAATGGATTTGTTTCTTCTAAAATTTATGACAAGCGCGATGACTTTGATTTTGATATAGTAAATTTTCCTTTTTTGGATGGTGACGTTCCTCGTCGTGCTTCTTATGGTGTATACATTTCGCAACTTATTAGGTTTGCTAGAGTCTGCAATCATGTTACAGACTTCAACGCTCGAAATAAATGTTTAACGGCAAAACTTCTCCAACAGGGCTATCGGTATCATAAACTTCGAAAAACATTTTCTAAATTTTATCGTAGACACTATGAATTGATTTCCAAATACAATGTTGGGTTAAAGACGCTTTTAAGTGAGGGCCTTTCGGAACCTGAATTTTATGGTGACTTGGTTTACAAATTTAAGAAACTTAAAGGAATTAATGATTTTTCTTTTCAGTTCAGAAAAATCATAACACGTTACAAACGTATAGGTTATAACTTGAATGTTATGCGACAGTCTGCATGCTTAGTTTTTAACCCAATCATGGTTGATAACTATGCTGCCTTCTTTAATTGCACGCCGGTGGGTCGGGCGTCAGACTCTATGATGGCCCCGACATAAAGCTATTCATTTTAGTTGGTTGGGGCCGGAGCTTCTTGTCTGTTGCTTGGCCCACCGGGGTCCAACTGGTGTTTTTCTTTTGCTCCGGAGTTAGTAGGTTATTCGGCGCCCAGGGATCTCCATCGTCGGGCAGCTTACTCAGTCTGTGAGTCCTGGTTTTTGATTCATCAGGATGTTTATCATGATTTATTTGTTTGTTCTTGATGATTCATTGACTAGTTAGAGATTCACCACGAGGACCGAATAACTAACTAAATGTTATGAACCACTGCAGAAGCTGAGGGTGAGGTTATGGCCATGTAAAACCGGTTTAAGCCCGCCAGTAACTTTGTGTTACTGATCGTTCCAAGTCGATACTTCTGTGGTGGTTCTTTTCGTTTTATGTCTTGGTGTTTGAATTTTTTTTGTGCTGTTGGCGCCTTATGTATGTTTTCATATTTTTAGTTAAGTTAAGGTAACTGAGTGGCCACCTATTGGGAAAATAGCTGCTCATTCGGCTTACGATATGTTTCATGGTATAAGTACCTGATTGTTGGTTTGGTTTTTTCCCACCTCGGTTTTTGGAGTGGGAATCTTTTTCTGATTGCGCCTTTTCCTGATCTTTGCCTACTTGTACCTTTTTGTATCATTAAGGTAACAAACAATTGGAAAAGACGAAAGTTTGTTTTTCTCACATTTTATCAACAAAAAATAACAGTTTTTTGCTTATGTAGTCAGCATGTACTTAACAAGTTGAGGTCTTAACGATGACGTTAAGCTAACGAAGTTTTGAACAACTGGGCCCAGTTTGACAAATATAATAAGCGATTTTGAAGCCGTAAGTCACAAGAAGAATCGGCGGCCGCTGTGGTCGAGTGGTTAAGAGTGCTGATATTTCATTACCGCGCACACTCATTCGATCATGTCACCACTGTCTGGTGTTGATTCGAGTCCCATACGGGGAACATATGAGACAAGCCAAGGTCAGCTTGAGGACGCCTCGGGTGGTTTTCTCCCGTTTTCGGCACACCTGATTGGCCCTTCCTCTGTCGATAATCGTCAGTGCAATTCGGTGGTGGGCAAATGAAACACTGACGTCTCTAATCTCGGAATGAGTTTTGAAATGAATTGCATTTGACCTGATTTAGTGTGTCTGCTTCATGTTAACGAAGCTAATTAATACTTCTGTCAACGATGTGATTGCGAAACGGTCACATACTCTCGGATGGTCTTAAATACCACGGAAAACTGTTGTTTTGGGTTGTTTTCCATAAGAGTTTCGATGACAGTTACTGGTGGACTATGAGCATTGGCAAATCGGAGTGGTAGTTTGAGTCATCACTTCAGACTAAATAAGTCTTTGATAGTGTGACATTCTTCGGCTACTGGAAAGTCAAATCGCCTGAGACATAGATATCGCTGGTAGACGATGCTGATAGCAATATGGCTCTTATCCGGGGACTATAGTTAAAATCTTTTCAATAAATTCCGTAGCTTGGAACACTCCCAATGGAACAAACGATATATCATTTTCAAAGTGTCTCTTGTTTAAACGCATTAGCGTAGATTAAAACTGCGTGATCAAAATAAAGTATCCTCCTTCGTCAAATCTTGCGGGGATAAATGTCTCTGCTTTCACGCTGTCAGTTCACCGGAGTGTTCTAATTTCTAGAATAAAAGAAGCCTGTCAATACCAAAACTTACTCTAAAGCTTAATCTCTTTTTAACTTGTTGCTCAAAAGGCTATTGACGTGATTAATGCTTCTTTGTGTTTAATACAAATGCTGTAAGATCATGAAATTGGAATTGAGATGGAATTAACCTTCAATGTGTTTGTTAAGATGTGTCTATTATAGCATACATGTATGTGAAAAGTCTAAAATGGTAAAAGTAAGCAACGATCAGAAAATTGGTGCACTAATAAAGAAATTCCCGCTGAGTGTGACTACATAGACAATAAGGTACCAATACAAAGAGAACATAAGCCAAGTGTGTAATTCCAAACAGGTGACCACTCAAATACCCGAACTTAACTAAATACATCAGGAAAATATATCCATGTAATGGATAACCCCTTAAACCTACCACTCCATAGTAAAACTGTGGTATACAAGGGTATACATATCTTTTCTTATTTTTGCTCCAAAATATAGATTGTGTGTATTCGTTAAAACGTGTACCCATACACTACTGCATGTAGCTGCCATTAAAAATCCATTAATTTTCCATTAATTTACCATTAAAATGCTGTTAAATCCAAAAAACCTGTCAATTTATACCTTTAAATCTTGTTTTAATTTTTTTAATGGGTCCTCTGAATTCCCATTAAATATTATATAATTAATGGTGTAAGGCCCTTAAAAGTGCATTAAAACTTTGTAAATAAGAGCTGTTAAAAATTAAGGACCTTGAAAAAACCATGAATTTTTGCATGAACATATTTTAAGGGGATTTTAATGGCAATTAAACTAAGCAATGACCCATTAATCTTCAGCTTTCATGATTTTAAGTAGATCATCTTTCCATTAAAAGAAAAATTACAAGCATTTAATGGTCCAAAACTAAAAACTATACAATAAATGACCCTTAAAAATCACTTGAATAGTTGATTCAAAGTATTTTAAGTATCTTTTAATGGATGGAACCACAATGCCAAAACATTAAATTTTCAAGCATCAATTTTAAGGAGAAACATGATAATGCCAGCCACTGAAAAGCTTTCAAATTTTACAAGAAAAAATTAAGGGCCCTGAAACCCCAATTAAATTAGTAAACAAAAAAAAAAAAAAAAAAAAAGGGCCATGAAAAGCTTTCAAATTTTACAAGAAAAAATTAAGGGCCCTGAAACCACAATTAAAACAGTATACAAAAAATTAAGGGCCATGAAAAGCTTTCAAATTTTACAAGGAAAACATAAGGGCCCTGAAATTACAATTAAAATAGTGTACAAAAAATAAGGGCCATGAAAAACTTTCAAATTTTACAAGAAAATATCAAGGACCCTGAAACCCCAATTAAAATAGTATACAAAAAATAAGGGCCATGAAAACTAAATTAAAATTTCAGCAGACATCTGTGGTTCTAAAAAAGCTGTTAAAGTTGTATACAAACAAAATTAAGGGCCCTTATGGCTTCCTCTATTTATTCAATCAAAATGATGATATGATTCAGCATACTACCACATCCATGCTCTTACCGAAGCATACCAACATTCATCAAAAAAAAAATAAAATAAAAAAAAATTTTATAAAATAAAAAAATAAAAAAAAAATAATAGCCAGAACAGTGACAATTTAATAAACAATTTTGCAGAAAACAATCCTAAACTATTTACATATGTACACATGAGTCTCACCATGCTCTCTGATATATTATGATAAAGTGTAGTTCAACTAATTTTTTATTTTTTTTTTAGCATTTTAAATGTTTCTTTAAAGGATAATGGCAAAATGATATAAATAATTTGATTTCCAACATGATTATAAACATGAGATGACTTTATTTACACCTATTTACATTTTAAAAACATGATTATGAAACCACATCCATATGACAACAGTCATCCTTCCCTGTAACTTCCTGTGTTACATGCACAAAACAGATTCTGCCCAGTTGGAATGCTTACTGATACAAGTCTACCTGCTTCCTACATTATTCTTGAACTATCATGCAGTAGTGTCATATTGATTAGACTGCCTTTCAACCATCTTTCATACTGCATATTAATTATTCCTCGGTTAGATGCAACTGTGCTTCCCACCGGCCAGAATAAAATCTGCACCCCACAGTTAGAGACTACCATGTCCCCATGACCCCCCTGTAAACATTCATGCTCACACTCCCTTTCATACACTTTCATACTGCATATTTTATTCCTCGGTTAGATGCAACTGTGCTTCCCACCGGCCAGGATAAAATATGCACCCCATAGCTAGAGACTACCATGTCCCCACTGTCCCCCCAACACTCATTTATACTGCACAGTATGCACAGGCCAATGCTGCTATACATGTATCAAGCTCATACTATCTCTCTATCCACTATATCATATCCAATGCCATCACATTACATCAGTAATATGGTAGGCCATCCTACCAAATATCTATGACCTTTAACTACGGGGCTTCTTAAAATTCCGCTTTACCATATGAAGCATTTATTTCGACATTTGTATCAACTAAGCACACCAACCCTTATATATTACTAGAAAATGTGTTTATGAAACACTATGCCCCAAACTGGTAAGCCACTTTCAAAATGTAAAAATGTCCAAAAATGACTAAGTTCAACTTGTAAAAAAAGTGACAAAAATTAATCTGAGGAGTATATCCCAACCACATGCATATCTTCAAAGCATGCTCACAATGTCTGAAAAGTATCGGTATTAAATTGTAGGAGGAGTTGCGCACACAAGGTACCCTCTATACATCCATTAAAATGCCCGAAAAAATGACTAAGTTCAAATTGTGAAAAAAGGACAAAAATAATCCAAGGATTATATCCAAACCACATGCATATCTTCAGACCATGCCCATAATACATGTAAAGTTTTAAATGAATTGGCATGAAACTGTAGGAGGAGTTGCGCACACAAGGTACCCACTTTCATTGTCAAAATGCTCGAAAAATGGCTAAGTTCAAATTGCAAAAAAAGTGACAAAAATTAATCTGAGGATTATATCCAAACCACATGCATATCTTCAAAGCATGGTCACAACATCTGTAAAGTTTCAAGAGAATCGGAATAAAACTGTAGGAGGAGTTGCGCACACAAGGTATCCACTATCTGTTCACTTTATCAAGAATTAAAAAGGGAAATAACTCTCACAGAATTGGCCCCTAGCCCCATGAATTTACCTGAAAGAAAAAATACGGGTCCTCTTAATTTTCATATACAAACTACATACCAAATTTCAATATCCTAGCTCTAACGGTTCCTGACCGAGTGCTCAGGCATCACAGACTGACAGACTGACTGACAGACTGACTGACTGCACGGACAGACCCAAACCAATATGCCCCCTCAACTTCTTCGAAGTTGGGGGCATAACAACCATATGTCTTAATACTACCTCTATATGGACTGGTAGCCAAAAGTGATTAATGTTTGTTTGTATTTTTTTAATAGAATCTATTTGAGGACTTGATAAATTGTATCAGTGCACCAATGGCCTCACACCTTGCCTCTTTGCTCATTGTCACAATGTTTCCAGCCATGAGTCTTAGGTCTGTTGCACCACCTAACATACCTTCTCTATTGAGAATGTCCTGTATTGTCTGTTCTAATGTCTGTCTTTCCTCTTTATACAAATCACAATCATACAAATAGTGTTCCACAGTTTCTGGAACTTTACATGATAAACACAACTCTGAAACTTATAGAAGCAGCTTAGAAAGGACTGGTGAGCCCAGTCCTGGAATATGGAAGTTCTGTTTGGGATCCTCATACTAAATGCCTCCAGAAGGAATTGGAGAAGGTACAGAATCGTGCCGCTAGATTTGTAACTAGGAATTATACTTTCGAGGAAGGTAGTATGACTGGCATTCTTGAACAACTCAAATGGGAATCTCTCAAGAAAAGGAGGACGGATAATCGACTTATATTACTATACAAAGGTCTGAAGGGTAAAGCCAGAATACCTACAGATGACCTTATCCCAAAGACTAGGCGTTGTAGAAATAGCCACTCCAAGGCATTTCAGCTTCCATCTGCTAGTATAGAGGCCTATAAATGTAGTTTCTTTCCCCAGACTATCAGGGACTGGAATGACCTCCCTGACTGTCTGTATTCTACTGCTGAAATGATTGTGTGTCCAAGTTCGCTTCACTCCTGCGTTCAAGGGACTAATTTCTCCCTCATCCGAACCCCCTGGTGAAATAATGTCATTTGGCGTGTCACCAGTAAACTATTCAGATTCAGATTCAGAACTGTTGGATTTATCTTTGTCATGTGTGCTCCCAAAATGGAGTGCCCACAAAGCAACTGATTCAATGCTGAGAAGCTTATTCTGTCCCTCTCACCCTTACCGCACAATCTTTTCCCTACATATGAAAATGACTCTTGAATCTTGTCCATTTTCTCAGACAAAACAAACTTCAACTTCCACTTTTCTCCCCATCTGGCCTTTTAATTTAGTAATTGCAAAATCTCACTTTTCTGAAAGATATTACCATGTCACCATTTTGCATTCCAAAAGTCTTAAAAAGTGCCACAAAAAGTTTGAAAATCGGTTAACAAATAAAAAAAATTATGCCAGAAAAATGTCACACAGTGATATTTTATAAAGTTTGAAGCAATAATCTCTGGCCTTTTAAATTGTAATAGATCTGTGATATAGCTGGAAGGTTGTTGCAATTGTTTCTCTTCTGGGGTCGAGTTGACCAGAATTTGGTTTCATGGCCTGTGGGATGAAATGTCCCAAAATCCAATAAAATATAATGCTTACTTCCCTTTGTTGTTATGAGAGAATGGATATGATTGGTTGAAATAAAAAATATTAACCCAATGGCATGCATTTTAAGATACACTGCACAGACACTTTTTGCGCCAGATAAGAAAAGATCTTTGAAAATAAATCACAATTTCTTCACTGTAAACTTCTCATAAGTTTCTATAAATTGAAGAAATGGGTTCTATTATACATCAGGTAATTGTTTAGTTAATCTCTATTTTCTGATTGCTGTATTTTCCATGAAATTTATAACTTTAGGTAAAAATTGTACATGAGAGCAAGCAGCTGTTTTGGTTGAACCGTTCAATACTATTAATTTCATATTTCTGGTACAAAATTTAAACTCTTTGGCATAGTTACTTGTAAGCAATGAAAATGGAATTTGTTTATAAGTGTCTCAATCTATATAGTTCTGTGTTCTGCACAAATACTTGATATACTGTCTGTGTAATTCTAAAGCATGCAGCCAAGTAAGAACAAAGGTCTTGATGCCATTATTTCATATCGGCTTTGTTCATATAAGTTGATACTGTTCTTATCCATTCCATCCATTTGAATAAAATGTTTCCCTTCTGTGCATTGTGAAACATGACCGCAATTAAATGTCACAGGCTAAAGTATAAATGTATCAAGGAAGTTGCTAATACTATCTATCTATCTTTTCATACTGCAGCACCCTCTCACGAGTATTATGTGCAAACTGAATACTTGCTTGCATCTAGATTTTTCTGTCATTTATTTATCTACAGCTGTACTTTGATTTGCCCTCATGGCACAATACTTTCATATGTATATATCTCATTTTAGGACACCCTTTATTCAAGGGGTTAAATAAATCATCGATCATCACACCTCTTGATATGACATTTTTTTCACTTTCTGATTGGCTAGAAGACCAGATAGCAGCACTGCGGGACTTGGTAGTCTGTAAGAAGGCCAAATAGCCATATTTTAAATCGAAATTGCAGGTATGAGGCCCACAATATGATACCCATGGTCTGTCGTCTGTCCACCATTTTCATGGATTGTCTATGAAACCTCTTGGCCGATCAAAGCCAAATGTTGTCAAGAGGTCTAACATGACTGAAAAAATGTTGACTAGGACGTAAAGCAATGAGCAAACCAACTTTACAGTAACTATGTCGTAACTCATAATACCATATTTGTCATCCAGTACGTATATCCCTCTCCCAGTAACAAAAACATAACACAGGGCTTTTTAAGAGGGGGCCCACTGGCTCTGGCCAGTAAATTTTGGTCTTGGGCCAGTTAAAATGTGGTGCAGCTGGTCCTCCGGGCCAACTGAATTTTACAGAAAAAAGTGTTTGTTCCAAATGGTGCTGCTTATTCTCAAAATGAAAGTGCAAGTGTGATGTTAATAGTTTAACTAACTGAATGTAGTGTTGGAAAGCTGTTGACTTGTAATTGCTGCAGTGACTGTCTACATAAGTGTAAGCATTTTGTACAAATAATTTATGTGATGCTATGGCAAACTGTTTAGACCAAATTCATCGTAATTTGTTTGTGCTATATTTGTCTTGCAATGTGTTGACCTCTGTATCCAAAACAACTTCGACCTGGAAAGAATAATTGGGCCAATTGAAAATTCAGAGGGCCAGTAGATTGTGAGACCAGTTGGCCATCCAGGCCAGTGGCATGTTGATAGTTAGCAAAACCCCTGTAACACATCTTGTTTATTTTATTTTATTTTTTTTTATTTTTTCAAGTTAATACATGTGCACATAAAATTCAAATACAGAAAATACATGCGTCATACATACACATAAGCATTTTATCACAGTTTTTGGGCTTTCAACATGTTCAAGGTCTATTCTGATGAGAAGTCAATTCAGTGTCAGAAAGCAAAGTCTATGTATGCTATCATTTGCCTATATATCGTAAAGCAGATTTGAGCTGCACTTAATTATTATGAAAATTGCTCGAGGAAGTTGTTAAAATTTGAAATAACTTGCATAAAGACCTTCCACATACTTTCCAACCTTTTGTTCTTGTCCAAACTCTTAAGTTTACCTCTTTTTTATGTATACTCAAATGATAGCATACACAGTGCCTGTTTAAATATTTGAGAACATGATTTCATGAACACAGTGAACTCTTCTGATTCCAAAATCAATTATGTTCGAATTTTAAATGGCAATTTTCAAATTTACTTCAGGGGATTGCAGGTTTTAGCCATGCAAATCTGGGACTGCAACAGTATTTCAGCCATTAAAATAAATGTCATACCTGCAAATTCAGGGTTTTTTAAAGGCCATTAAAATGAAAGCAAATACCTTTTATTTAAAGGCCTTTAAAATAAGTATGAATTTATTTTAATGCCATTAAATTATTTTCTTTTAAAGGCCATTAAAATAAGTTCCGTTGATATAAAGGCCATTAAAATAAGTATGAATTTAAGTACCATTAAATTATTTTTATTTTAAAGGCCATTAAAATAAATACCTTTTATTTAAAGGCCATTAAAATAAGTATAAATTTATTTAAGTGCCATTAAATTATATCCATTGATTTAACATGCTTCTGTTTAAAAGCACTTAAAAATGAATTTAATTTTTCAGGGGTTTATAAAGACCATTAAAATTTAAGGGCCCTCTTAATCATGCTATACTTTCCCTATGTTTTAAGCGGTAAAAAATTAAGGGCCATTACTTTTAAATGCCATTATTTTTACTGTGGAAATTTTTAATGGTCATTACAAAAGTGCAATGCATATTTCAAAGTCTCGTTAAAATGCTTATAATTTTTAATGGTATTTTAATGGTCATTTCATGGTACTGAAAAAAAAGTTGTTTGCTGCTTTAACGGTTTTTTCGATACTTAAATTTATGATATTTCAAAGGCCATTACTTTTTCCAGAGCCGTTACAATTAAGGGTTTTTTAAGTATAGCAAATAAAGGGAAATTTAATGGAATTTTAATGCTTTTTTTAATGTTTTTAATGGGAATTTTTAATGCTTTTTTAATGGTTTTTAAGGGGCTTTTAACTACCCTGCATGCAGTAGTTATAATCAATGTTTTGAGTAAGCCTATCAAAAAATCAAAATTTGTCTGATTAAATTTTCAATTTTAAGGACTTATATGTGGTCACTGTATATACACGTTTTAAGATTTATCTGTATAAAAAGCATTGTTTATTTTTGTCAACAATGCTACATTCTTTAGCATGCTTTATCATGTGGCTGTTGAATACAGTGTATGTTGCAAATACATGGACTTTTGTATACATGATTGTGAAATAAGTGGTCAGCTCAGAGCAAGTGAGTCATTTTTCGGTTACTTCCGGGTTGAAATCGTGGGACCCATTGTTCTTAGCTTTTTTTAAAAAAAGGCAGATTTTTTTATGTAGTCATTTAATTTACTTCAGTCATATAAGAACCTGAAACAAAAGGCATGTCAGCTTTCAGCAAACATTAAGCGCATACATGTACGAGCCGCCCCAAGTTACCTACTTCGAGAATTTTCCAGAAAAAAAAAACATGTTTACACTAACTTTTCCCAGAGAAATACATTTCCATGACCTAAAAATAATCCTTAATTTTTCAGATTATGTATCCTAGACAAGAAGGCTCTGAGTAATTTTTATTCAAATGCATTCCATTTTCCAGGAAATGGGTCCCACGAAAACCAGTTACATTTACAATTCTAAACTACGATATTTAAAATTAAAAAAAAATAACTATATTGAGTCATTCCTTGTATCTGTGACGTCTATTAGCAATAAATGCACATCGTCATTTGATTGACAGATTAAAAAAAAACAGTAGATGTCTGTTTAACATACAGTACCCCACCCACTCATGTCAATATTGATAAACTCTTAACAGATGATAAAAAAAATCTCTGCATATTGCATGATGGGAAATTACTGTGGGTGTCTTAGACTGGTTTTACGGGTACTCATCCTCACCCTCAGCTTCTGAAGTGGTTCACAACATTTCGTTGGTTGTTATGTCCTCGTGATGAATCTCTGATTAGTCAATGGTTCAGCTAGGACACACAAATAAACCAGAGGACCAATGGTCATGAGAACGCTTACCTGAAATTTGGTATTTGAAAAATGACCTATGGTCAAAGTCACTTCGGCCAAGGTTTCGAATAACATTGCCCTTGAATACTCAAATAATTTCATTTTCAGGCAACAAATGTTTTGAAAGAAAACAATGTTTCCACTTTTTCTTATCGAAAAGCCTATGTGACCATATTTGACCTTGCCGTAAAATAGGTCAAGGTCAATGTCAACCAAAGGTCACAACTTATACTAATACTAATATGTGAAAGTGTCCCTAGTGCTTCACATCAGGTCTCGTTGAAATCTGCCGACCAGTTCCAGAGAAGAAGATTTTTCAAGGTTTTTTTTTTATATATAGGCATGATCACTATCTTGGTAATGTGACCTGGACCATTTATAGAAACTTTGGATTCCCATTCCTACGGATACCCCACCTGAAGCTTGTCTTTGATTGGCAAAGTGGTTTCTGGGAAGATTAAGTTTGTTTGTTTTTTGTTTTGTTTGTTTGTTGTTGTTTTTTATCTGTTACAGTAAATGACCTTTGGTCAGCCAAGGTCAAGGTCATTGAAACTCACAAAACTTCTTTAATTTGATAAATTGTTTCTAATGCCTAGGTTACATTTGGCCTACGATTAGCTTGCGATGATCATACAATGGCAATTTTGCAATTTTATACGGCCTCCGCAGTGTGACCCGGCCTACGATGTTCCTAAGATTCTACGGCTTCATACATTCTCCGCAGCCTGTACAATTTTGTAATAGTCTGCAATTTAAAAAGAAATAAAACTCGTAATACGTCAGCCCATAGACACGTCGTCCGGGCGCCGTACGGAGACCCTGCGATGATCGTACGGTAACCGAACGATTTTGTATGATAATTTGGGGACACACAGTCGTACGGCGATCGTAGGGAGACCGCAAGGGCCCAGAAATCGTAGGGACATCTAACGGACATCGCACGGGCTCCGTAAGATTTTCACTTAAAGTGTACAGATACCCTACGATTTCCGTTCGATTTCCCTACGATCTCCGTAAGGGTTTGACTCATAATGTCGAAGAAAGCCAGAGCACGAAATAGAACGATACCCGTATGAATTATAAACACATACTTCGTAGCCTACGATCACCTACGATATCTGAAAAATCGTAGGGAAAATCGCAGACCAAAAATAGTACGATGATCGGGGCAAAGGTAACCTATGCATTATCTACCAACTTTCAGGTCATGGGCCACAAAACTCTCTGAAAAATCAAATGTTTCCATTTTTCCAATTAAAAGCCTATATAGCCGTTATGTAGGTCTAGGTGAATCCAAGGTCATGATTTATACAAACTGTGATGGGCCCGAGTCCCTGAAGCTTGAAACCAGGTTTCATCGGTTCTGAAGAAGAAGACTTTTATAGTTTTTGCCATATATGGACATAACGCCCATCTTGGTCATGTGACCTGGCTCATTTATATCAACTTTGATTCCTTCTTCCTTAGGATACTCCATATGAAGTTTGGCCTTGGATAATAAAATTCTTGGATGATTACCAAATAAAGTCATACAAGAATAATTCCGCTATAACGCTTTGATCAGACCGTGAATGTTTAAAGTCCTAAAGGGTCATAAGCAAATTATGGCCAAACATTTACAGTCTGCAAAATGTACAAAGAAGAAGAAATGGTCTTGAACCCTGACCCCGGAGAAGTATTGCTTTATCACCGAAAAATGATCACAAAATAAAAGAATTTTTGACCAAAGTTCAACAAATAATGCTTGATGCTTCCGACAATGTGAATTCATAGAACGACGTTATCACAAAGAAAACCAATGCGTTCTTCTAACATATGTTTTACAAACACGGGTATGTACAGTATAACGTTGACATTGGTCTTCATCAGGAAAACATCGGTGAAATGTATACCACCTTAAACCCCGCTTTTATTTAGTAAATACTGGAGTTGACAGAGGTATACATATTTTTCTTAATATTGATTCGAAACATAGATTGTGTAACTCGTTAGAACCGCTGAGGCGGTTCTTACAGGTACCCACAATCAATGTTTTGAGCAAGATTATTAAAAAATATATTTTTTTCATTGAATTTTTAAATTTTTAATGCTGAAAAAATTCCCTGTATACTGCATGGGCAAGTTTCACTCATACTTAACAAAATATACAAAGGTTTTCGGAAGATTTCATAGGTTTCCCGCCCAAAGTTTGAGTGTTTCTTGCAGCTTTTGTGTGATTTGTATAGAAAATATGTTGCATTCTCCGTAAAATTCAACATTTGATCAATGCAACAACATGGTGGAAACCTCTTGATGTTACATCCATGCAGCATAAATCTATGTCAAAGGGGGAGGGGGTCAGATTTTTTCAAAAAAATATTTTGTCAGAAAACATGTTTTTTGCAATAGATTATCAAGGAAATGCTATAATATGCTTATTGCAACCCAAAATTTTGGGTAGAAACTATTTATCTATGAATAATTGGTACAACATCTTTATCAGATTTATAGCTGAAAACAGCACTGTCCATCACTTATGCAAAAACCTGTACCTTAAATATACTATGCAAAATAAATTAAGCAACTTTTACTTTGAACAGTGACTCCATATGTTTAGTAGACATTAGGGAAGTTCTTCTGACAATGGCTTGCATGTATCAAATTATGGTAGAACCAGTCTTTGTGTGATGCTGAAGTGACATTTGATTTTAAGCCCACGGAGGCATATATCAAGTAAAATATGAACAATCAAATATTGATATACATATTTTGCATAGTATATCTATATGCATTATAAGTCTACACTTTGTGTATACCTGTTAAAATAGGACAGTCAGTCTGTTCATTCAGGTAGAACATACATATACAGTATACTTCCAAAGCCTTGGTGAATTACAAATAATGGACCCGAGTCCATTTATCGGTTTTGGGGCTTTTTGACAGCCTTCCCCCCTTGCCCAAACATGGCATTTGGATATAATATGCCATTTACAAAATGTCAGTTGTGTTCAAAGTATTTTGGTTGGGCAAGGGGGGGAACGTGGTCTTATAAAAGGTTTCCTATTTCCTATATGATGCTATATTAAATTAAAAGATTTTGTCCATTTTTTAAAGAAGTCACTGCTTGAGTTACACAAAACATAATGTGCGTAAATACAATAGAAACTAATTTTTCGACAACAATAAACGTCATTTCAGTGCCTGGAACGTGAGTTTTTGAAAATTTCTTGGGCATTTCACAAAAGAAATCTTCCGAAAACCTTCCTCTTCTGAATATCGCAGGGGTATATAAATAACTGAACGCACCTATATACTTTATGTGTGAATTGTAAATACTGCTTCGAAATGCAATGTTTTGACTTTTTCCTAGGAATCTTTCTTTTGATATGCTTATAGTCTGATTTTTTTCAATGTGCAGGGCGGAGCCTGTCAATTTTTGATTGACAATGACAAAGTTGATTATTACATTTAAAAATAGGTAGTTCTCACTTGGACTGTTACTTTGACCCACTTGTTATTGTTGAACCAATCAGTGTCGAAATTAAACCTCATGCACTGAAAATGATGGGTAAACACATACTGTCATAGAAAAAAATATTCTGTACTACATGACTGTATTTATGTATGACCATATTGAAAATTCCCTTAGTAAATGCCTGGTAAACATTCTTGTTGTATGACTCTCTGTTTTTTGTTTCAAGTTTAAAACTTTAATTCTGATACAATTAAATATCAAATGATGCAGGCTTACTTTAAATTACTAATTTACTAATGAAGGCGGCAGAAAAAAGTGCAATAACTACAGTACGGATCTGTAAAGTGCTACTGACAGCTCAGTAAAGTTAGCAGTGAATCTGTTGCAGCAGCAGCAGCAGCAAAAAAAAATAATAATAATGAAAAAAAAAACGGTCAAGTTAGCTGTAGCGAAACTTTTGCCACCTATTGAATATGGTTCATACAGACAAGGCTCCAGAGTAGCATCGTCTATCTTGAAGCTTACACTGATGAGCAAATGACTAAGGTGAGCTACGGCACAATTCGGTCTTTCGTTTTCAATTAAGTCTGTCTATGAGCACCATAAGATGATGAATGTCATCACAAACAGACGTTTTTTATCCCACCTATTACCCAGTCTATGGACACTTTTACTGTTGGCAGGAAACTTTTGTCCTTAAGCTATGTTATGGGTGGGATAGAAAATTCTTGTTTGCAGCATAAGTATTCGCGTCCTATAGCACTCACAGCCAGACGAAACTGTAAAAAATCAGCAACATTTTCCGTAAAGTTGGTAATATGAGGAATAGAAAAGTTATGTTGCAGCATTCATCATCATTTTCTACATAGCGATCACAGCCAGACGAAAAAGAAAAAAAAATAATAAGAATAAAATAATAAAAAAATGGTGACAAACATTTCAACTTACATGGAACTTTTTTCGTAGGTTACGTCGAAAAGATATAATTGTGGCACAAAAATGTCATTTTCTTACGTGTTATCAACTAGATTAAAGCCAAAACATTCTGCGACAAAAATGTTTGCTGCAAGCGAAATTGCTGCTTACTTGACTGTTTTTCGCTGTAGCAAAATAGCTGCTTACTTGACCAATTTCGCTGCAGCAAAATTTCCGCTAACTTGACTGTATTTTGCTGCTGCAAATTTAATTCTAACGCTGCAAGCAAAATTGCTGTTAACTTGACTGCTTTTGCTGTAGCAAAATTGCTGCTACGTGTAACATGGCCGATTTTGCTGCAGTAAAATTGCTGCTAACTTGACCGTTTTTTGATGCAGCAAATTTGCTGCTAATTTGACCGAGCTGACCTTGTAGGAAAAATAAGTCAAATCAGCTGGTTCTACGAATCGTTTCATTTTTTCGAATGGTACTTTATTGACCTTCTACTGCGGTCATGTACCATCAGTAAAGCAAAGAGTTGTTTACAAAAACAGAGACATTGGCTAACTTGATAGAAATACATGTATTTGAGTGTAGCAGTATGGTTATATTTTAGAAACAAAATGTTTATGTTCTTGTGTGTCTACCATACACTTCACCTATTTTGAAATCATTCAGGTGAAACACAGGTATAGCACAAAGACAACAAGCATAGTCATCTTTACCTCAATTATACATTGTCAGCTCTGGGACCCTATCTCAACAATGAAATCATCCAAGGTTGGGCTTAGCTAAGCACTGCCCTGCACATTGAAAAAAATCCAAGTATACATCAAGAAAACATGATTGTCCGTGAAATGTATACCCCCTAAAACCCCACTTTTATGTAGAAAAACTTGGGTTTGCAGATGTATACCTATTTTTTTTTCTTATTTTTGCTCCAAAACATAGATTGTGGGTACTCGTTAGAACTGCCTCCGCGAAGCGGTTCTATTGTGTACCCACAATACATGTTTTGAGCAAAATATATATATATATAAAAAATCTACTAAAAATTTCGATTTTTACACTTTAAGAAAGAATCTACATATTACATGGGCATGTTTTAGTAATGAATGTATACATCTAATGAGGCATCATTTGAGCCGCCTCATGGGAAAACCAACAATCTGCATAGGCGAAAACAAAGGCGCAGATCAGCTTCGCAGTAACTGCAAAGCTGATCAGCGCCTTTGTTTTCGCTACTCGGATAGTACGACTCCTCTTCTACTTAAATCCGAAATTTCAAGCTTCTAGCTCTTTTCTGTGCTTGTACAGGCTTGTTTGTGTCGGGCCTGTTCGGAAACCACATTGTTGGTTTTCCCACGAGGCGGCTCATTTGTTTTCTGAAGCAACTGACATGATAAATGATTTGAGAACAGGTAATGACAGGATTTGTTACTGAATTGCAAGTATCCGTTACAATTGCAGAATGTAAAACAAAGTAGTTCTGCAATTTCAATCAACACGCAATCAATATGCATTTAAGCATACTATCCATACCTATTCATTTGCCAAATATACAGTGTATATTTCACAGTAATTCTTCGATGTATCTCAGACTGATGGGGTTTTCTGATAGGCAAGTTGATGCAGCGTTTTAAGTTTATAAAGGCCATCGCCATGCACGTGTAAAGCAAATACGGCACTGTAAACAACAGCATCCCACCTTCTCATCACAATCAAGTTTCCATGAATGACCTAGTAATTTGTATGTAGTAGTAGTAGTAGTAGTAGTAGTAGTAGAAGCTGGTGTTGGTGTTGTGATTGCAGTTGCAGTAATAATGTTGTTGTAGTGGTAGTATTAAAAGTAGTAGAAGTAAATTATTTGTAGTAGTGTGTGTCACCTTGGAACGTTCAGTAATATATATATATATATCTGATTCCGCTTAAATCTCTCGCTTACAGCGTCTGTATTGTTAAAACCTTTAAGTAATTCACCCAGGATTACCTGTTACAGGGAACTCGGAGGTTCGGGGAACTCGGAGGTAAACAATCGAAGGCAAATCCGACTAGGGGCAGTATTTATCCTATTTTATTTTCAATTTACGTCCACTTTAGAAATTTTACCATATCGCACATATAAAGTTTGGAAGACGAAGCCCCTGCATGCACCATCAGTTTAAGCTGACACGTCAATTTTCAATCAAAAATAAATAATATAAACAGGGATTGTAAAGCACTTTAAATTCGGACCACTTAATTTTGAGTATTAACGATATTTTCGAATTAAACAGCGGCTGGTTTCTAAAAATACAGTGACTTAATGATCATCATGCAAAATTTTAGCCCCATATATGCAAAATATCCAGAGTTTTTACCCAGGTAAATGTAGGAGGTATCACAATTTTGGGTACGGTAATTATCGGAGGTATGATCTGGATAACTCGGAGTAACGTCAAATTTAGGATATGGAGAACGTCTTAGGGTCAGTTCATTGAAAATGACTCGTGATTTTGCTTCTGGAGCAAACTAGACTTTAATTTTATGACATACAGTCCAGTTAATATGTAAAGTACCAAATATACATTAATATGTCACTCTAACCTACATGTATGTTACTCAAACCTAAATGTATGGCATGGACTTATTATTAACATATTTAAGAGTGTGACGGGATAGCCTCCCTTGGAAAAATACGTTGGTGCAACGTATAATCGGCATATTAAGCGCGTGTTATATGCAAATTTCAAACTTGAAACTTTGTGAATCGAGTGAGTGTTGAGTATATAGCGCAGTAAACCACCCTTGGTGGGTGAGCATGCTTTTTCACCGACGGGGTTTCTGTGGCTCGGCTCGGCTGCACGTTACATTTGGTGGCAGCGGTGGGATAATGACAACTGCCAGACCGGAGTTGCCTTACCCATGTAGTCCCCAGGCCAAGACTCGGGGCGAGTCTTCTCGGAGGGGAAAGTAATGTGACGGGATAGCCTCCCTTGGAAAAATACGTTGGTGCAACGTATTATCGGCATAAGCGCGTGTAATATGCAAATTTCAAACTTGAAACTTTGTGAATCGAGTGAGTGTTGAGTATATAGCGCAGTAAACCACCCTTGGTAGGTGAGCATGCTTTTCTACCGACGGGGTTTCTGTGGCTCGGCTCGGCTGCACGTTACAAGAGTATAATCATTTGGCATGATTATGTTGTCGATTTCAGGAAGCACTCTTAATCTTTCAACCACTAACCGCATGTGTTCATTCCACTCTCAGGGTAACAGGTGGAGCAAGCCAAGTTCTGCTTGCGGGTGTGTCAGGAAATTATTCTGGGGTTCTCCAAACTATTGATGGAGTCGTCTCGATATGTCTGAAACAACCTTGTAAAGGTGAAAGGGACATCCGACCCATCCGACAATAATACTAAAAAATGAGCGACCGCATCAGAAAACCGTCCCACAATTAGCTGAACTCGTCTGAAACATTTTGCCAAAATCTGTCATGATCTCCTAATTCAAAGTGTCAAAAAGGGAGATCTAGATGAAAAAAGGTACAGGTTGGCAATGATCAGGAAAAGGCGCAGTCAGAAAGAAATTACGATCCCAACGAAACTGAGGCGGGAAAAAATAAATTGAAAAGTAGGTACTTATACTGAGAGAACATGTCGTAAACCGAGTGAGCAGCTATTGTCCAATAGGCGGCCACTCAATTACCATAACTTAAACTAAAACTGTGAAAACGTACATAAAGTATCATCAGCACTTGAAAGAAAACCCGTATTCTGTATGTTCAAGTAAAAACGTGTGCACAAGGTTTTTCAGGTCGATCGAGTTCAAACGCAGACTAAGGCACTGACAAAAGTATCCTCCCCTCTCCCTATTTCTCCCAATCGAAAGTTGGCCAAGAAAATTTAGCATCAGCCGTTTTATAAGCTGTAAAATAACGAGTACCCACATTCGATAACGTGAATAAAAATAAATAATGCACACAAGATGGGATGTAAGGGGTTTAGATTGCATAGACGGTAGCTTGCTTGTTGATCATCTCCTTTCCTAGTATACATGTATATCAAACACCCCTCCCCAATACGCATGTGCACATACTTACCGTAGCACAACAATCAGAATAAACGTTTTGTGCTTACCTTTTCTGAATTTAGGCAAATGGAAGTGATCCAAACAAGATATACTCTCAGATAAGCAATATCAAGAAAAAAGAGAGGAAAAAACAGCTCTCTAAATGTTGAAATACCTCCGAATATCCAAAACCGTCCCTCCGAGTTCCCAATATTACATTTCAAAATTACTCCGAGAATTCCCGTATCAAAAGATGTGACACCATCTTAATGTTTTTAAGCCTGTGAAGTTTATCCTTTTGTAATCATGCGCAAGGACGCTTAAAATCTCGAGGAGAAAGCCCAAATTTTGAATTGTAGCTGCCAGTTTGTTGACAAATGTTATCGTTTTACCTGATAATAAAAAGTTTCTTGCTGCGTGAGCATAATTCTGAGTTCGAAATACTTTGACGTGACGCGCGAAGTTCGTACAAATTTCAAAACAATGCTTGCTGTATCAGTAAAAACGCATTAACAAACTCAGTTTCGGCTCAATATCTATGTTTTATATATCAAAATAATCCGCTTCGCATGGACAATTGCATAACAACAATCATGCATGTTTTTTATTTCGCAAATTATAACAAGATACAAATAAAATGCAATTTTTGCGCCAAAACAGCGTGTCACGCGTAACAAAAGCGCATTGCTAAAAAGGTTTGAAAACGTATATCTCCGAAGTTTTTTAACCGATTACCATCAAAATACGGCGGGATAATGACAATACATGTAGATATCACTGATATAACTTTAATTATGGCTGCTCCACACACCATGTCCCCCAAACAACTAAGGTATTTCTTTCTAATCCTTTTGTTGAACTATCAAATGAACCATTTATATTCATTCATAGCCCACCAAGTTGATTTCATACTTTCTTTGTTAACCTCTTAAACAACTTCTTAAGCAAGTTCTCACAAGGTGTTGACATGACAATAGAGTTAGATTTGGCCAGGGGAGTTTATGTGTTGGGTTAACAGAGGTACAGCTAAGGTCTGTATTTGAAGATGATGATATAATAATGCATTGTTTTTACTGTAAGTAAGTATGTTGTAGGTACTCATTGAAATCAATGTGTTGATGAAGTTCTTATTCTCATTTGTCCTTTGAAAAGTGCTTAATATGATCTTCCAATATCATTTTCAATTTCATTGGTTGAATGTAAAGCCCACTCTACAGAATTGCCCAATGTGACTGATTGATCCTTTGTGAAGTAAATTGTAAGAAATTTTGTAAGGAGTTTGTTTAGGGAGTTCAGAAAGAACTCTCTTCTAATCTCTCTTCTAATCTAGGTTTATAATCTCTTGTCAAATGAAGGTGGCCAAACTTGCTGATTGATTTGTTATGCCTTCATTACACTTGTTTTGTAAGGCAATCACCAAACCAATTTATGATTTAAATGAAAATAAATAATGAGTTGACTTTATAATACAAAGAACCATTCAAACTGCTAATTTTTTGCTTTATATAACTGACACTGTTCACTTTTTTATCCGAAATTGTAAGAATAAATTATCACCTTTTCATTTCCATTCTGAAAGTCAGTTGCAACAGACTTTAAAATACCAACATGGATGATATTTCTGTTCATGAGTTTTTAGTCCAACTTGGACCAGCATATCTAGAATATGAACATGTTTTCCTTGAGGAAGAGTTCCGAGACTGTTCCACTTTGCGGACAATGGATATAGAAACAGATTTGGTGCAGATGTTCAAGGACAAAGGGGTGCCACTCCCCTTGGGCCATCGTCGTCGGTTAGAGGACGCACTTAGAAACATCAAATGTGCCGGTGATCAGTCTGTTATGCAACCGGGAGGAACTATTGCTACCACCGGCTGTGAGAGAGGAAATACTGCTTCATCACTCAACGGCTTTGAGAACATTATCAGAGAGAAAGAGGCCCAATAGCTGCAAAGATGGATGAGAGAAAGCAACTCGAGTTGAAGAAAAGAGAGCTAACAAGGGACATTCCCTTCCCACCCCCAGTTGGAAATAATAAAACTTCAACATGCTCAAATTGCCACATTCGGGGGCACAGGCAGTTTGGAAATAAACATCAGCTGCCTTGTAAGGAGCCACCATGCCCGTCTTGGCTCCAATGTGGTAACAAAAAGAGACACCATGAACATGGGCTTGAACTTGTGGCGGTCAACACTCAACTTGTAAAGCTAGGGCGTGAAATTTTAGATCTGGAGACACAAATTAAAAATGACAATGGCTTTAAGGAAAAGCTCTCTGCATCATTTGTGTGAGGTCAAACCTCGGTTGAAGAAATTGGATCCAAAAAGTATTCAGATGTACACCTACTGACAAGAGATCTACTTGCATTGAAAAGTTTCTACAAGGGCAAAATTCCTAGCCACTCAGAACAAGAAGATGAAACTGAATTTAAGAAGTCGCTGAAGTCAATGGAAGAAAAGAAATCCAAATCGTTCACAATAAAATCGGAGGACTATGATAATGTTTCGGATGATGAGCCACATACTAAAGCAGCTTTTCAACATCAGCCGACATCTCATTCAACATTACATTATGATCATCAGACATCTTATCCTACAACTACATCACCATATGATCATCAGACATCTTATTCTACGTACGGTCAACCATATTACTACAGTTACAGCAACACATTCTACGATCCAAGGATGTATCCAATCTATCCATCATTTCCTAACTACTACCAGACCTACCAGCCACCTCTACCAACGTATCCTCCGCCATGCAGTTCACCTCCCCCACCCCCCACAAGTACCCCCCCCCCATCCTCTCCAAAGAAAGAAAGCAAGTAATGTTGTATGTGGGCATTCCTATCAACGGAATTTAATCTCTTCTGTCCAAGTGGACTTTGGTGCATAAATACTATTACAGTGCAAGATGTTGTATGTGGTTGTTCCTGTCAATGGAATTTAATCTTGAATTTCATTTTATACGTCCAAGTGGACTTTGGTGCATAAATACTATTACAGTGCAAGATGTTGTATGTGGTTTCTCAATGGAATTTAATTTTGTATTTCATTTTATTCATCCAAGTGGACTTTGGTGCACAAATACTATTACAGTGCAAGATGTTGTATGTGGTTGTTCCTGTCAATGGAATTTGATCTTGAATTTCATTTTATTCGTCCAAGTGGACTTTGCTGCATAAATACTATTACAGTGCAAGATGTTGTATGTGGTTGTTCCTGCCAATGGAATTTAATCTTGAATTTCATTTTATTCGTCCAAGTGGACTTTGGTGCACAAATACTGTTACAGTGCAAGATGTTGTATGTGGTTGTTCCTGTCAATGGAATTTACTCTTAAATTTCATTTTCTTCTGTCCATGTTGATTTTGGTGCACAAATAATATTACAGTGCAAGATGTTGTATGTGGTTGTTCCTGTCAATGGAATTTAATCTTGAATTTCATTTTATTCGTCCAAGTGGACTTCAGTGCATAAATACTATTGCAGTTTAAGATACATGTATGTTGTACATGTATGTGGTTGTTCCTGTCAATGGAATTTAATCTTGAATTTCATTTTCATCCATCCAAGTGAACTAGTGATAAATACTAATGCAGTGCATTGCAGGAATTGAAATATGTTTCACGTTTGAGCCGCGACGTCAGAAAACCGGGCGTCAGGGTTCCTACCAAGTCCGACATAAACCGAACTGTGCAGCAACTGAAGACAGCTGGAGGCTTGAAATTTTGTATTTAGGAAGAAGAGGGATTGTACTACTATCCATGTTGCGAAAACAAAGGTGCTGATCAGCTTCGCGGTTACTGCGAAGCTGATCTGCGCCTTTGTTTTTGTATATGTAAAAATCATGTTTTCTTGTGTCGCGGCTCATGTGTCTTGATGCTTTTTGTGCTGAAGGAATTCATTGGTTTGTTTTACAAGCTATGATACGAGGTGTGAAATCCTTACAGTACAGTTTTCATATGCTAACCAGAATGGGTAGGATACATATTTAGCCTCATCACGAGAAAAGCTGCTTTTTGGCTGTGTAATAATTACCTGTACAGAGGGTAAATGCCAATTTTTTCATGAAGACTGGTAGTTCTTGATACATTCTTGTATAAACCATTCAAGCATCACATGCAGATAAGTTTGGACCCAAACTCACAGCTTTTGAGTGCCAAGCAAAACACTTATCAGACATTTTCAAATTACTTCTGGTTTGAAACATTTCTTAGCATGTGGCATGCTGGGTAAATTTTTGACAAATGCATTATCAGAAACATAAACTAAAGCTCACTGACTACATTTTACGAATGTATTTTCAGTCAAAATTCATATTTTTAGAAGAAAATGATATTATACTATTTACTTTACTTGCTGCCATCAGTTTTCAGGAATCATGGTAAATACAATTTTTTTCCTAAAAATATGAATATCTGAGTGCAAATACTCCATTATATGTAGTCAGAGAACTTTAGCTCATGTTTATGGTAATACATTTGTCAAAACATTACCCAGCACACAAGGGGGGAGGGATGGAATCTAACAAGGAAGTAACTTGAAAATAGCTGATAAGCATTTTGCTGAGCACTCTGAAGCTGAGTAATCTGTATGTGATGTTTAAATGTCTCATACAAGAATGCATATATCATGATAAAATTGGCATTTCCCTCTGTAGAGGTAATATTTTTACATGTAAAAGGGATTTTACTTTCTGTGTGTAGTGAAAATATTTAAGGCATTGATCAGCAGTGCAATCACTGTGTGCAGATCATCTTTGGCTTTGTTTAAATTTTGAATATCCAAAAAGCCAGTTTGCTCATGGTGTGGCCCATGTTTTGTCTTGATTTTGGATATCAAAGGACATGTCTTTGGAGCACTCCATATATCATTGTGACATGGTTAAACAAAAGCATTTTCATTTGTGAACCTTCTGCAGTTTTGGTTTAACCAGTACACTGAAAAGAATGTTTTGTTCACAAGTATGTGACTCTGCCCCTGTGAAAAATAGTTAATGAGTTCATGAACAGTTCATGAAAGGTTCATGGCTCATAAATGTTCTGTTTATGAATACCTGAGTCAAGTTCAATCATGAACATTCCATACTTATGAATTCAGATATTGTTTTTATCATGGTATTTGACAGTTGACCATGAAATAACATGGTGGACCATCAAAAACCATGGTGACCATGGTCGACCATTGTCTCTCTTTCACCTGGGCAGGAACCATCAGTAGAACTATATTCATGAAGATTTGAATTAGGCTATAGAAACTGTAATGTTATTTTGTTTGTTTGTTTGAGGTTAGGCTTTACATCACAGTCCACAATTTTTCAGTCATATCGGGACAGGGCCACCGCTTCCTGGGTTTAACCAGTACTATGGGAAGTAAATGTGCCTTGCTCAAGGACACAACAAAGTGCCACCGGTGAGGATCGAACCCCCATCCTCTGGCTCTGAAGTCTGACACTCTATCACTGTGTCACCGCGCTTCCCCTAATACTATTTTGTCCTTGACAAATTAAAGATACACATACACACGGGTGGTAAACAGGGGAACTAGCTCCAAAAGAGTCAGCGGGATTTTGTTACCTCGGCACATCCTCTCAATTGGAAAGCGGTAAACAAAAGTATATTTCGGAGTATTTTATCAGAATTTATTTCTTTAATAGAGATCTACTGAAAAATCCGACAAAGTGGCGCAGTTTAGAAATAATTTAGCTCCTTTCGCTGCAAGAATTGGGGCTTGAAATATGCATGGTTCGAACACAGCTTTGACACGCCTTTAGCGCACTGAGATTTTCGGCTCAGTGCGCTAAAGGCGTTTCAAAGTTGTGTTCGAACCGTGCATATTTTAAGCACCAATCCTGGCAGCAAAAGGAGCTAAATTATTTCTAAACTGCACCACATTGCCGGATTTTTCACTAGATCACTAATAAATAAATAAATAATGATTGGATGCTTCAAGACATACATTTTCCAACCGAGAGGGCTAGATCGGATGTGCCGAGGGTACAAAATCCTGCTGACTCTTTTTGGAGCTAGTTCCCCTGTTTACCACCCGTGCATACAGGTTGGTGTGCAGTTCATGAAAGGTTTATCATTTTTCCCAGGGTCTGACATACTCAAAAGTGATATTATCTTTGTTCTTTTTATATCAGATAATCAACCTGTGGAAACGGTGCACAGGAAAAGCTGAGAATCGCCAGGGGATTACTGTAGAAATGTGAATACAAAACAAAAATGCAATGTCATTCCAAACTGATGCCACGTTTCGCCAGTTCTCTAGAACCATCATAAATGAAATTTTGAGGCTGTTTTTCAGATTCTTTGAATCTTTCAATCTATCTGCCAAATTTTAGACAGACATCAAAATAATTTTACACCTATAGATCTATGGACACTAAATAGTTGTAGCTCCTTGGAAAAAGTTCTCAGCAATGCATAATTTCTATATCTTTTGACAACAATTAACACATTAAAACAACACAAAATCCTGAAGTCTCACTGCAACATTTCTCCGGAGAGTCGCATTTCTACAGTAACACGAATATTCTCAGCATTTTTGGTGCACCATTTCTACAGGTTGATAATACTTTATAAAAAGGCATTTCTGCCAAGTAGGCAAACTTCGCTTTCTATGAAAACAAGAAGTTTAACAGAGGCATAGATCAGAGCTATACATTAGATATGCATCAATCTAAAATCTGAAATCAAATGATGCTGGTTGTTATTTGTTCACGGGTGGGAAACATAAGAACTACCATGAAAATAGATGGATGTGTTATTTTTGTTTTGTCTTACTTTACCATAACGACCAAAGTTTTGAGAAATCGAGCAATATTGTTCCGTGTAAATATGTTTGAGCTTCCTCTATGATCCCAAATTTCATCTGAAAAGTCTTTGCAGTCTCCATGGTTTTGTTTCTCCCGCTTAAAATTAGATTATTTTACCTCAGCTCTGAGTGGGGGACAAAATATGAAGAAACTGATGACTTTTCAGATAAACTTTGGGGCTCTAAAGTGAGCTAAAACATTTTTACACGGAACAACATTGCCCGATTTCTCAAAAGTTTGGTCATTGTGGTACAGTAAAATAAAATAAAAAAAAATACATTTTTATATGGTAGTTCCCAAGGTTTTATTTTTGGCATTGGAACTACTACAAACGTGTCGTTGGAACGAAATCGCATTAACACATTTTCGAGGTAGTTCTTAGGTTTCCCACCCGTGTTGTAAAATTTCTTTGTCTTTATTTGAATTTTTTGGGGTTTTTTTGTTTTTTTTTTTTTTTTTTTTTTTTGCCAAGAAAGCAGTTTTCACACTAAGATGTATGTGTAATAAAAGATATCCAAAGCTGATATTATTTTCAATGAATCCTTCTAGACTACACATCAAACATTGGTGGCTCAGTACAGTAGTAGGATGTTTGACCCCAAACTTGGAAATCACAGTTTTGAACCCCATGGGAGCCATGCAGTGTCCTTGAGCAAGGCACATTAAGCTCCCTATTGTAATAGTTATCTGCTCAGGAAGTGGTGACCCCGACCCATCATAAATGAAAAATTGTTGACCGGTGCCCAGAATTACAATGGCTCCCCTTACGGAATTGCAGCGCGTTTGCAGCATGAATTCAGTATAAATACTTTTGCAGCGTGATTCCAGCGTGATTGCAGTAACGCTGCAATCATACTGCAAAAATACTATGGTGATTTAAATGGAAGAAGCATGAATGCAGCGTGTTTCAACTATGCAAATTAAGCTGCGTTCATACTGCAATCATACTGCAATCATGCTGCAAGGTCACAGGTAGTTGCCATACTGCAATCATGCTGGAATCATGCTGCATTGCAGCGTGTTTCAATTATTCAAATTAAGCTGCATTCATACTGCAATCATACTGCAATCATGCTGCATGTCACTGAGGTAGTTGCCATACTGCAATCATGCTGCTTTTATGCTGCCATGCAGCATGATTTGGGTAATGAAACCTTCCATGCTGGAATCATACTGCATTTGTACTGGAATCATACTGCAACTATGCTGCTTTGCTGGCATTCGAAACTTCCATACTGAAAGCATACTGCATTCATACTGGAATCATGCTGTAACTATGCTGGATTCACGCTGCTATGCAGATTGGCTTGCACTGAAAACTTGCATACTGATATCATACTGCATTCATACTGGCATCATGCTGGAACCATACTGCATTCATACTGGAATTATGCTGGAACCATACTGCAATCATACTGGAAACATGCTGCTATATTATGCCAATTAAGCTGCTTTCATACTGCGATCATACTGTTACCATACTGGAATCATGCTGCAAAGCAGCATGACTGCAGCATGGTTTTATTACAAACCTCTTAACATTCCATGCTGCTTTCATACTGCAGTCATGCTTTAAAGCAGCATATACTGGATTCATACTGCAATCATACTGCGTTCATGCTGGATATCATACCACTATTTCAGACATGCCACCATGTTACCCCACCCACTCAGAGGATAAGCTGACAATTTTTTATAAATGAATAATTAGAGAAAAAACACACACAAAAATGCACATGCTTTCAGTTTTGATATACATATATCATTCTTATCCATTAATGGGCCTTCCAGCATGCAAATATATACTTAGAATGTGAAAAAATCTTAAGAGATTGATTGTCGTCTGCAAATATGTGTTACAACTACCATATTGCTTGATTAAAGCCTAAGTCAAACAGTAGTTTACTCTTAAATTATAAAATATGTGTTTCTAGATGCACTTACAAGTTCTGCTAATTTTCTTTGATGATTTGAAGCTCCATTTCCTTTAAATTTGCATTTGTAACACAGCTTTCAATTTCCCTCCACTTCTGGCAGCCATTTTTTTTTACCCATAATGCAATTAAAACTATGACATCATCGAAAATCAATATTTGTAGACTGCCAAGCCAGCAGTATGATTGCAGTATACGCTTCTGAGCAGCATGAAAGCAGCGTATATGCAGCATAATAATTAAACCCTGGAAATTGATTACATTTTGCTAAGTGACAGCAGCATGAATGCAGCATGAATCCAGCAAGTAAAAATATTCTAAGACAGTGCAGTATGAATGCAGCATACATCAAGCAGCATGATTCCAGCGTACGCTGCAGTGAAGTATGAAATCAGCATATAAGAAGCTTAAATAGCAGCATGATTCCAGCGTATGCTGCAATGCAGTATATACTGCAACTATGCTGCAGATATAGAGCAAAAAAGAAGTATGAAGGCAGCGCGGATGCAGTATGATTCCAGCATACGCTGCATTCCAGCGTACGCTGCAATTCCGTAAGGGTCCTTAAAGGCTCATTTGACCTTAAGTTGACAAATTTTGTATCAATATTTTACAGATAAAATCATTCATATCTGTTTTGAAAATATGCATCTTTGTAAATGTAAAATGTCATCTACAAAATAAAAGTGACAGTTCTGATTTCAATATGTTTTACATGTAAATGCCCAAAAATATACAATGAATTTTGTCACCTTCAGCTAAGGTGGACTTTAAGGAAGCACTGTAATACTTGGGCCTGGTCATAAAGCGTCAACCAAACCTATCATAAATGCACGTTTACAAGACCTCAGATGTTTACTGTTGGCACAAAGTGGCAAATCAAGCAAGCAAACTTAGGATGTCAGCGAGTAAGATGACAAGATAGACCCCCACCCCTCAAACACAAACACGCATGTAGCGCAATCTTTTTGTTGAAGACTTGGTTGTAAAAGTGCT
This sequence comes from Rugalucina vietnamica, assembly GCA_964017185.1. Classification (NCBI taxonomy): domain Eukaryota; kingdom Metazoa; phylum Mollusca; class Bivalvia; order Lucinida; family Lucinidae; genus Rugalucina; species Rugalucina vietnamica. The sequence continues at coordinate 43,291,997 of OZ024870.1, forward strand.
TCCCCTTCCGCTTCTTGTAATACCCAAATCATTTTGTCATCTCACCGCTGTGGGTTCATGCCTCATTCCGGGCACGGGTCACATGTTGAACAAGCCAAGTTCTGCTTGGTGGTGTGCCAAGTCGTTTTTCTTCAGGTACTCCCGTTTTCGCCCCACCTACCGATTGATTTGTCTCGATATGAGTGAAAAAGCTTGAAAGAGACGTAAAACTGAATAAAAAAATCATTTTGATTTTCATTATTATTTGCCCTTTTAGGCATATCTATGAGCATTTTTGAGATGGCAGCCTGAGTAACTAGAGTAACTGGAGTAACAAGGCCAAACGGCGTGAGTTACTGTACATGTACTCTTGTAATACATGACGAGATGTGCATCCATATTACAGTAACATGTGCCTCTTAGTCTGGTTATTTGGGTTGCAATCTGGAAAATGCTCCAGTGTAACAAGGCAACAACACAAAGCAGTATCAAGTTCTATAGTTTGTAATTAGTAATATTGCATAAACTTAAAGTGTGTCACATAATAGTAATGGATCAGACCCAGTTGATGCAATAAAACTCTTTTTTAATTAGCTCATCAGTGAGCTGTAGGTCATAGTATACCCATGTTCTAGAGTCCGGATGTTGTCTGTCCACAATGTCAAAGATATGTAAACCTGGCTTGAAGTCCGCCACTCATACTGAAAATTTAGAATTAAAATTTATTCACTCTCAAGGCAGCAAAAGTTTGTGAACTTATGATACTGACTGTAAGCTTATTGGAACATGAGCAATTTTTAAAACAAATGCGCTTAAACCCTAGAAAATCATATGGCACCAATTGTGTTTAAACATATTTTATTGTCAAACTTACAAAGGGGTTGGGCAACAAGTTCTGACAACATTAATTACAGCCCGTCCCCTACAACATATTTACAACAACAGCGTACATGGCAAACATAAACAAAAAGTTATACAATGCATATACCTATTTTCTAATATTTTAACATAGAGAGAGAGAGAGAGAGAGAGAGAGAGAGAGAGAGAAGTGTAGTTTCAGTGTCAGATGTCGGTTTGGAGAAATCAAAACTGGACGAAGTATGGGACTTATTCGTCATACAGTGACTACACAAAGCGCCTTGTATCCTTTATGTACTGTTGGACAGCCTGAAATAGAAAATAATTATCGTCATCATTTAGAGTAGATTTTCCATACAAAATTGTATTTAGACTCAGAGGGTGATAATTGCGTGTATTTCTAAACATAATCAATCTTGAATCCCTATAGTTATCGCATTCAAAGAAATAATGTTCAGCATTTTCCATAATATAACCACAACTGCAACTAAGTGAGTCAGTAAGATGATTGTGAAAGAGGTCGCATTTTAAGTCGCTGCAATTATTACGTAATCTTGCATGCAAAACTGCTGAAAGACATTTCCAATCAAATGATCTTAAATTATTATCAAGCTTTGCGAAATCAGCCCTCTTATAAAACCATACTCTGCGAGTATACACAGACGAAACAGAATAATCATGAGGAAGGACTATGTAGGTAGCAAAATGGTCAGATATGTGATGCGGCGTAGGCAAAACTCCAGAATCATAAACAGTTAAATCGTTAGGAACAATGATAGGGTCCAAAAGTGCGTTTTCCCTTGTTGGCTGATCAATAACATTTTGTAATGAATTCGTAAGCAAAACGTCATGGAGATGTCTATAGTTCACATTCAATAAGTCCTCATTCAGATCACCTAAAATAATGATGTTTTGGCTAATTTCCATTGCCTTTTCAATATTTTGGTCTAAAGCATTAAAAAAACGTTTGATCCTGTGTTTTAGGGCTATAAAATGTACCTAAGTTGTTTATTTATTTTAAGTTCGACCCAAATCGATTCTTCCCAAAATATTTCTAGGTCTTGTCTTCTTTTATGCATTAAGTTATTGTTAATATAAACCAAGATGCCACCGCCGTGATTTGTTCTATCTTTGCGATACGGTGCAGAGAAGTCGGTTGTAAGAAAAATTTCCGCATTATCGATATTATCGTCAAGATGAGTTTCCGTAAAACTTAGACAATCAAAATCACAAAAATTATCAATTATGTGCTCTAATTTATTGCGAATACTGCGCATATTACAATGAAGAAAAGAAACGCTGTGTTCACGTAAATTGGTTGGACCCGGATTTAATTCAATGTCACCTGACAGTATTAAAAGTAACTGGACAATGATATATGTAGCTGTTTCCATATTAGAAATACTTTCATAAACATTTATACCTAATGTATAGACCAGTCTTCTTATATATAAAGAGACTATGAAAAGGGAAGTGAAATTCAGTGATATCTTACCTATGTAGCTTTTTGTGACCATCCCATACATTACACCATAGAAAAGACCTATCGACATTCTCCAGCTGGCTATGTCGCTACCCATTCTGGTACAATGTCAGAAGCAAATGCTGAAATTTGGAGCATGTCGAAAAACCGCATACTTTTTGAAATCTCACCACGACAGCTGGCACTGAATCAAAAGCACTTCGGGAGGAGAAAAAGAAGAAGAAGAAGAAGAAGAAGAAGAGAAGAAATGATACCATAAAATAAAGAGTTTGAGATTTTGTGAACAAAAAATCAAGAAAACTTATGAAACTTTAGAATTTCAATATAGGATTTAACATCAGTAAAAAACATTTACGACCTATACATGTATTTTATAATGGAGCCGCATCGCATGCTAGAGGATGAATTCACAAATGGAGTTCTCGACAAAACCAAATTACAGAAGACGCAAATGTTGCAAAACAGACATGCGAAAAAACAAAGGCGTCCAAACATTGTTTAGCTACAGCTGTTAATTTCTCACAGCGCGGCTCCATTTTTGACCGATTTATTAATAATATCTTATAAACGAGTGTGATTCAAGCCCTCGCCACGCAAAAACGTAATTTATGTTACAATCAGAATATCATGAACACAATCAGTGTCATAATATCGTGAAAGGGTGAAAGAGAAAAAAAAGCAAAGAACAGACACAGAAAATGCTAGTTAAAAATCAAAATGTTTTCTTCAATGTCCTATAATAATAATAATAATAATAATAATAATAATAATAATAATAATAATAATAATAATAATAAAACTGGCTTATCATAGCTACATGTGTATACAGGTCATTGCTCATTACTTCACAACTAACCAACTGAGATACACAAACTCTGCAAGGCCCCTATACTTAGCCAAAACGCATGCCATTTAATATAAAATGTGAAATGCAAGGAAATCGACCAATCCACATGATTTATGCAGTCTGATCCACTTCTTTGCCTTTCACAAATTAAGAACAAATAGCTATGCTATGCAAAAACCAATCTCTGCAAAGAATGTACGATTAGTCCCTTGCATGAACAGTGATCAGATAAGGAACAGACAGTTGCTGATCTAAGTCTTCAATATTATATGCACATACGTGCATACGAGTCACATTTTCCCCTGACATGGCGAACTTGCCACCTCAAATCATGTTAAGGTGTATACAGGTGACATTCCTAGATTGCGTAACATAGTCTCGTCGTATTTAGCGTAGTACACTGGTCAAAAGTTGTAAAGTCCCGGAGTTGTGTTTGTCTGCAATTTCATTTAAACAATACCGATTGTCCATGATAAACAGCGGTCTAACATTTATTCGATGTTGTGAGCATCCTGATGAAACTGAATCACTTTTTACACACTCACTCAGTTGAAGAAGAAGGAGAACCATGATACTTGCCATCCATTTGGCTCATCTGCCACTGGCTGCTTGTATCAAAATCACTCAATAAGTGCTACAGTAGCCCATGTAGAACCCAACAGAAACCGCTTTTACGACATCTGTCCAGACTCTACCGCGCCACCAAAGCACCAGATAAGCCAATGGCGTCCATAAAATAAACAAGGCAAAGGAGGCAAAAAAAGTGGTGCTCCTTCTTTCTCAATGAGTATAATTTCACACAATAGCAAAATGATTTTCACACTTTGATTGAATGACCACTCAACTATTTCATTCAAACACTAATACGTCGCAGGTAAATATGGGGCCCATATACAGGGAAAGTCTCGGATGTATCAAATAGGCACTGGTGTCGGTAGGAGTTGGTCAATCTCTGACAGGCTGGTTACACGGGTCGGGATCGATATTTCATACAGTTTGACGTTGATCTTACCATCATATGTCCAAAAGGAGTCGATTGAATTGTCCTTTCGAAGCTGGACAAGCTTCTGAACAAGGCTGTAATTCTTCCGGGTCAGATCCTCAGTAACGAAAATTTTATTCGGGTTTTTCTTCAGCTTAGATTTGGCTTCATACACAGCAAACTTTGACTTGTATGATTTAAACTTGATGATGATTGGACGATTTCCCTTAGCGTTCGCCTTGCCAAGATTATGGCACCTTTCAACATCATCTTCACTCAGGGGAATGCCCATCACCCCGTTTATAACTTTCAATGCTGCAGCAGTACAAGACTCTCCTGGGGGCTGAGGTACGTTAAACATACGTAGGGAACAACGGCGCCCATATTGTTCCAGGTCATCTAGCTTATTCGTCAGCGTACTAACATTCTGCTCAAGATTATCAATAGTGTCAGCTCTCTGACTTAAGAGTTCATCTTTGGCTCTAATTATCTCATCTTTCTCAGTGATAATTTTATTTTTATCATCTAGTACCTTTTTGAGAAGCTCATTCTGCTTCTGCAGTGGTCTAACAACGTCATTTTCTAGTTTGATTACAGCTTTCGCTACCGCATCATTGATAGCTGCAGTAGTGAGGGACTGTGACAGTTTCACGATAGTAGGGGAAAGTTTCTTTATAAATGTATCGTCATTGAAACAATCGACCACAGTGTTCATTATCATATCACGTGTGGGTGGGTCAATCTCAGAAATAGCGTCTAGAGAACCAGTTGAAGACTCGGCGTAGTGTTTCTTGAGATCTGGTGAAACCCCAGTTGAGCCCCCATCCTGTTTACGTTTGCCTTTTGGAGTTTCAACTCCCACGTCTTTCTCATTAGGCATTGTTTAAGAGGGGCTTCAACAATATGATGTATAATACGTCTTTAAACAATGTATGTAGCTAGTTCTAGTAAAGTTCTAGGCCTTCGAACTTCGAAGTGACAACCACAAAAAGAAATGCCACCCACGAAAATATATGACACACTTGGACAGTGGCTTTAACTCGAGTCTTGGAGCCAGTTACTTCAAAACTAACGATGTCGTAACTTACATATGTAATTCCTGTCCTTTTATTCCATGCTATAACTCACAAACTAATTGTTTTCATAACGTTTTCTGATTTTTAAATTTCACATGTATAAAACACGTATTGCCATGTCGGCCGCTTATGTTACCGATTGAGACAAATGCATAGAAATATAATATTGTTAGCTCACCTGAGCCGAAGGCTCACAGGTGAGCTTATAGTATGGCCAGGGTCCGGCGTCCGTCCGTCGTCGTCATCGTCGTCGTCCGTCCACCATTTTCAAAGATCTTCTTCTCTGAAACCGCTTGGCCAATCAAAGCCAAATTTCATAGGAAGCATCTATAGGAAGGGGGAACGAAAGTGTATATAAATAATCCCGGTCACATGACCAAGATGGCCGCCATGCCCATATATGGTAAAAACCTATAAAAATCTTCTCCAGAACCCAAAGGCCTAGGATCTTGAAACTTGGCATGTAGCATTGGGGACTCACGAGCCACAATGTATATATAAATCATGACCTTTAGGTGACCTTGACTTATTTTACGGCAAGGTCAACTTAGGTCGCCAATGCATTTGAATGGGGAAAATTGGTAAAATGTAATTAAATGATGGAAAACTTGCTTAGAGTAGGCAAATGGACAGAAGATTTATTTTTATGCAAAAATTTAGTCCCCAGGGTATTGTCTGCCCCTGCCCCAGGGCTATATACATGCATATGACCATAATATTCAAATTTCTTCTCTGAAACCACTTGGCCAAACAAAGCCAAATTTCATAGGAAGCATCTATAGGGAGGGGGAACGAAAGTGTATATAAATAATCCAGGTCACATGACCAAGATGGCCGCCATGTCCATATATGGTGAAAACTTTTAAAAATCTGCTTCTCCAGAACCCAAAGGCCTAGGGTCTTGAAACTTGACATGTAGCATTGAGGGCTCAAGGGCTACAATGTATATATAAATCTTGACCCTGGAATGACCTTGACCTATTTTACAGCAAGGTCAACTTAGGTCGCCAGTGCATTTGAATGGGGAAAATTGGTAAAATGTAATTAAATGATGGAAAACTTGCTTAGAGTAGGCAAGTGGACAGAAGATTTATGTTAATGAAAAAAATTGTCCCCAGGGGATTGTCTGCCCCTGCCACGGGGCAATATACATGTATATGACCATAATATTCAAACATCTTCTTCTCTGAAACCACTTGGCCAGTCAAAGCCAAACTTCATGTGGAGCATCCTTAGCAAGTGGGAACTTTTTATATAAATAATCCAGGTCACATGACCAAGATGGCTGCCATGCCCTTGTATGGTAAAAACCTTTAAACATTTTCTTCTACACAAGTACATGTATGAATGCATTTGAGTACATACATGTATCTCAGGTGAGCGTTTACAGGACCATTGGTCCTCTGGTTTATTTGTTTCATTGTTTTTGTGGCCAGGTTGTTAGGGTTTTTTTTGTTTTGTTTTTTCTTCACAAAATATATCCACAATGTTTAAATACACGGTAGGAGTATGTTGGGGATATCTTCTCCAACAAACCATCACTTATGGCCATTTCTGGTAGTGTATACGCATAATCCTCATGATCACGTAGGTATGATTTAAGCACACTGAAACAGTACTCGCATGTATTCAACTGTGGATGATACGGTGGCTGAAACACTAAAGTAACATTCCTGTTTGCTAGCATTGCTCTTAGCTGTGGTTCTGTGTTACGTCCGTGGTGAAACCTGCAATTGTCCATAACTATCACATCACCATTACTGATTTTTAAAGACCCATCATCATGTCTTACATCAAGAGCATCAACAAAAAAATTAAGCAATTCTTGGCCATTTGAGGGCCCTTCTAGAATACTAAAACAGTCAATGCCACGTATACCATGTAATAAATTGATAGTAAATGTTGCATTAGAAGCGTATGGCTGAATTTCTATTGCACGTTTGCCAATTTCACTACTTCCATAATTGCGTTTTCCACTTGTTCTTATCACTGAAGATTCATCAAAAAAGTGGAGCGAGTGAACATCAATATCAGAAATGTAATTCATATACTCGTCATATTTAACTTGTGACTCGGCTGTTTGTGATTCTGAGGGAACAGAATAGATTTTTTATAGGTATATCCAATTTCTTTTAAACCTCCACAAATAGATTGTATTGATGGCAAGTTATCATTTGTGCAAACATTATCATGAAGTAATTTTTGCTGAATTTCCTTTAAATAGATTGATGGTTTTTCCAATTTGTAAAGTTCTATAGCTTTCATTGTATCCAGTGAAAGTTTTTTGCGCTCTCTGACTACTGTCGGAGCAACAGGTCTTTGAAATTTTCCTGTCTCATAATAGGAGTTGATAATGCTTCCTACAGTCTTTTTATCAATCAGGAGTACATCAGCAATGTCTCTTTGACTTCTACCTTGTTGATGCAGTTTTACAGCTTGTTCCCTTACAATGTCTGGCACAACACCACTTTTGCTACGTTTCCTGATTATATCCATTTTATGATCAGACAGCAGCTTGTCAATATAATAATTATACGAAAACTTGTCTAGTCACCGTTCTGTAAGCTTTCATTAGAGCATAAATTATGCTGCTTTGGCTTACAGAAAATGGGTTTAAGGGTTCGCCGATTATAAAAAAAATCTAATACCTGTCAACTATGTGCAATTTCATCATGAAGACTGGTAGTTCTCTATACCTTCTGGTATATGCCATCCAATTAAATTTATCACAGCAAATCAAATTCAGAAAGTAAATTGAAAATGGTCGATAAGCATTTTGCTGAGCACTCTAAAGCTGAGAGTTTGAACATGTGATGTTTGATTAGCTCATACAAGAATGTATCAGGAACTACCAGTCTTCATGATAAAATTGACAGTTCCCTATGTACATGAAAATATACATGTATTTTATTTTTTTTTATATAATCAGTGGACCCATAATAACCTTATACAGAGTTTTGAAGATTTATATTAATGAGTAACACAGTAGAACAGATAAAAATATATTCAGTAACATTTTGTAAGGTCCACACTGAAAACCTTAATAGTCATATAATAATGTTCAGTCTCCAAGTGAACACAACACAACACAATACTTTACTCCCCCATGGCAAAGGACACCTTGTGAGAAATGTCAGCACCTTTTGAGAAGTTGTTTGAGAAGTTTAGAAAGGATTTCTGAAATGCTTTTCAATACTTGCAATCTAACTTGGGGATTCTTCAATGAAAATAAATGGTTGAGTTGATAGTTGGACAAGAGGATTAGAAAGAATTACCCTAGTTGTTTGGGGGCATTGTACTATGTAAGGGCCATAACTTCGGACCGCATTTCCATTTTTGGCAGTTAAAAAACTGTCGGTACCAAAAGTGTCACGCTTTGGGGAAAATCAAGGGTGCACTTGAAAATAAAATAAACGATTATTACACAAATTTAACGAGTAAGACTATTTTTATACCAAATAAATGCTCATAAACAGCTGATTGAAATGTATGCAGAAATATTTATAAAACTTTGAAAAGTTAACTCTTATAAATCTTTACTTTTGGCTGAAAAAATGTCACACATGCGATTTTTGCGTTGTTTTTGAGTGGGTTATCTTCCTTATTGTAAGATAAAGAAAATTTAATGCAAGAAAACAAGACATACTATACTTTTACTAAAATGCTCATGTTCTAAGCTTTAAAATCATATTATTTTCATCGACGTGCGACAAATAATGCTATTTTTATAAATTATTTATCAAGGCTCAATTTTTGTCACACTTGACGTAAACGCATGTTAATGTACGTCACAGAACGCCATGATACCGTACTATTTTTGGAACACACATATCAGCTTCTTAAAACAGAACTGCGCAGTGGTAAAGAAAAAATAGTTTAGGAGGATCACTTGAAAAAAGAAGAAATATTAAAACTCTCGAAAATACAAACATGGCAGCGCACAATCAAATAACCTGACACCTACATGCATCGATCAGCGCAAAATAAATCAAACTGAACGTGCACGTCGTGTTACACAAATTTGTACGAACATCGCGCGTCACGTCTTTAGCATGTTAATGTGAGGACAAAGACGGCCATACTGATCATATTAAAGTGTTTGCTTATTATAATACCTTTTAGCCCAAAACACCAATAAGTTCTGATTTTACCGTTATGTGATATTAATATTGATATTATACTGACCCTAGTCTAAGGAGCCTGCCATTGTTTACCTCCGAGTTCCCCGAACCTCCGAGTTCGCTGTAAAAGGTAATCCTGGGTGTAATTGTTCTGTTCACATAGTTCAAGTGAATAAATCGGGCGAACATCAACGTCTGCACCAACACTAGAGGCGTTCAGCTTATGAATTATTTTGACAGCTCTTTTTTCTATTATACTGGACGAATGTTTTCGATCAATTTTGTAGGATGGTATGTGTCTCCAAAGACCTAAGTCATTAGAGTGCTCTTCATTAGTCAGAGTTCACTTATTCAATAAAGCACAAACATTTTGGCATTGGTACTGAAACCAAATGAGCCTGTGCATGAGAAAACCAACAATTTGCTTGGGCGAAAACAAAGATGCAGATCAGCTTCGCGGTAACCGCGAAGCTGATCAGCGCCTTTGTTTTCGCTACACGGATAGTACATTTCCTCCTCTACTTATACCCAAACTTTCAAGATTCTAGGTTTCTTTTGTGACTGGTTTGTGTTGGACCTGGTCTCGGAAATCCAAATTGTTGGTTTTCTCACGCACAGGCTTAATTTAATACATGTCATGCTTAGTGACACAAAAGAAATGCTTGACGTGAAGTTAACTTGACATCAACGATATAATGTAATTGTCTGACGAACACCTCATTTTCTGAGTTGTTGTGAATGTTTTGTAGGTCGTGTTGCTGTATAAAACCGCTACTTTAATCTGCCAAAATGACTAAAGACGCACGACAGACCTACTGCGCGTATGACATGCGACTGGACAATGCATGTGCTTTTGCAAAAGGAATGCAGATCGTACATTTTCTATACTCGTCACTAAAAATGTTTTCATTCTTTTAAGCGCGCGATCGACAGTTTGCCATTTGTAAACATGATTCTCGCTAGGCTTTTACAGAACAATTTGCATTACGAAAATATGCCCATGCAATTTTCAGATATTTTTGAGCATTAAAATTGGAAATTTTCAGCTGAAAAAACAATTGATACGTTCCTTATTTTTGTTCAAAACATAAATTGTAGGTACAGGTAAGAACCACAGCCGATGCGGTTCTAACGGGTACCCACAATCTATGTTTTGGAGCAAAGATAAGAAAAATATGTATACCCCTGCATACCCCAGTTTTACTACATGTACATAGAAGTGGGGTATAAGTGGGTATGCATTGCACGGACATGTTTTCCTGATCGTGACATTGTGCTCTAACTAGTCACTGTTGTTATGTTATGAAAACTAGTGCTACAAGAAAATTCAAATATGGCATAAACCTTAAAGTTTCATTATACAATATAAAACGATATAAAATCATATAAAGCACCATGGATGCATTTTAAGAAAACAATTCTCAAGTTCAATTTCAAAGATTTTTTTTTTAATAATGTTGTTTGGCACCCACGGACCTCAAGTCGACGGGCAGCTTATTGTATCTGCGAGTCCTTGGTTTTGATTTATCATGGTGCTTACCGTTATTAGCTCATCTGAGCCGAAAGCTCATAGGTGAGCTTATAGGATATGTTCGTCGTGTTCACAATTTCAAACATCTTCTCCGCTGAAACCGCTGGATATGACAACGTACATAAAGTGCAAATAGCACAAAAGTTCTACACCAAAACATAAAACAATAAGAACTACACCATATGTGTCGCTTTGGAACGATCAGGCAATACACAATTACTGGGAGTGGGAGTTAATTTGTTTATAGGCGCCTTACCCCACCCTCAGCTTCTGCCAACATAAAATTATTAAAGTTCCTAATGCAAATTGTAGCTATGGATTTGCGTTTATTTATTCTACTAAAGATTGGTTCGAAGATTTTGAGTCATTACAGAATTCTTCATCAGTAAGAGTTTGGTGTTATTCAATAAAGCACATACATGTTTGACGGTAATATTGAAACCAAATTTAATAGATGACATATTGAATGCCACAGAAGAAATGCGTGACGTAAAGTTAACTTGACAGCCGCGATATAATGTAATTGTCTGTGAGTGTTTTGTATATCGTGCTGTTCTAAGCCGACTCAATCAAACACCTTATTTTAAATATGCGTGCGGCAGACACGCATTCATTTAAGTTGTTGAGGTTTTACTCAGTACATAAATGACATGACGGTAGAACTTTAATAGGTTACACGTAGTTCTACACTAAATCTAAATTGAGCCTAAATCCAGTTCCTTCGTTGCTTCCATCGCTCACAAACTGAATGGTAGCGTTTCCTACGCCTATCGGCAAAGTTGGCCTGTAACTGGCGTCCATTACTAGCTTGCCTCCTGCGCTCTCAATACTGATATAGTCCCCAGTTCCTAGATCAATGTGATCAAAGCTGAGAGCCAGCCTGTGACCGGCTATTGCGTCAACTCTCCACTCACATATAGTTCCCGGCTCATATGATCGAGGGTAGTGAGGACTGCCAAGATGCTGACTGGTACCAGAAATAGTTATGTTTCGACTGCACTTTGTGCGCTGTATATAAGGTCCGGAGGTAGCTCCTTTAAACATGGGAAACTTTGCGGCGACTCCAACCTCATATTCTACCCCATAATGTGGCCACGTGGACAAAATAAAGTGGTTGCTACTGGCTGGTACACTGACCTCCTTCGCCTGTTTCTGTGACACCATTTTATAATGTATGACGTAAGAAATAGGCGGCGAAACTGAGGCTAAAGGTGGTTCCCAAGATATATTGAAGGCTGTTTGAAGCTGCTGGATATTCACATTGAATGGCGCAAAGCCTTCTGCAGCAGCCGACATACTGAATCCGCCAGGTTTCAATTCCTTCGTGCCAGGTTTTGACATGAAGGTCACCGTGACCTCGTTTCCAGTTGTAAGCAATGACCCACCTGCAGGAGGTACACTACAATACAGTCTGGTATCCCCAATACGAACAAAGTCTGCGTCACATCCGGTGTGGCCGTCTATTTTTAGCTCGTGAAATGTCAAATTGATTTTGTGCCCATCAGCTGCTTTCAGGTTCCATTGACAAATAACATCTTGCTCGTAGTAACCGTTCTTGAAGAAAGGCGAGTGGATTTTGTCATAAGAGTCATTATCAAGAACGATAGTATGAGAACATGCTGATCTGACAGTCACAGGGTCTGACTCCGGCCCTCGAGCCTTCTGTGTGACTGCGGCTATCGTCACGGTATACCTTCTCCCGGGATGGGTGGTGTATGTAGGAAGGTAGTAGCCCAGTTTGCTCGGAGAGACCTGGATTTGAAGGCGTTGTCCGCTCGGTTCAAGTTTGTAGGTTATTATGTAAGCTATTATTTGTTCAGATGAAGGCGGTCTGCTCCAGTTGATCCTCAGAGCGTTTGGGAACACGGTCACCAGAACGATTGGTTTTCCGGGTTTCCCTGGTACACCTGTTGTATGTCTGACCGTTGTTGTTGATGCTAACGTTGTAGTTGTCGTTGTAGGACTTAGTGTTGAGCCCGATGGCGCATGCGTGCTGGAAAGGAACGTCATCCAATGAGGAATTGGAGGCGGTCCTGGATTGCAACCATAGAGTTTGTTAATCTTCCAAATATCAAGCTGACTGAAACCGTTTCTTTGTCCCATTTCTCCGTGTGGGTCGTATTTGGGTGTGATTGTAGGACTGGTTCCATCTTTGGAGAACAAATCTTCCCCATAATGCATTATGCTTCCGTAATCATATGGTGCACCTAATGTGGTCAGGTAGTTTTTATCTTGTACATTGAAATCATGTTCTTTACCTGGTTCAATATTGTTCCAGTGTATGGTAACGTAGTTATCTCTATCCCAGCGGTTTTGTTCATGAAAGAATCCCACAGCGTGCGTCATTTCATGCATTATTACACCTTTATAGTAACAGTCTTGACCAAGTGTGATGGTTTGCTCGCCACCGTCTCGACCAATGGAAGAATGACATCCTGTGCCACTTTTGAATCGAACGAAATCGAACTCGTTTGATCTTGGTGTAAACTTGATACAACTAACATCATTGTTAAACTGGGAAATAGCCTGAATTATCAACAAGACAGCCGATGTACTGAAGCTGCTCTTATCAATTACGTAGGGGATCTTGTTGTCTTTCCAAAGCCAGGCTTGTATTGCTACCGCATTACGCCTCTGTCTTGTGTACTGAAGGCTTGGAACCCTAACTGACTGGTCTTCAGCTGACAGCCGCCCAGAAACAGCGAATCCTCTTGCCCGTCTGATATCATCTACGATATAGTGAAAATGCATATGAGCCTGTTCGTGAGAAAACCAACAATTTGGGTTCCGACCAGGTCCGACACAAACCGAGCTGTACAGTCGCAGAAGATGGTTAGAGGCTGGAAATTTTGGATTTGGAAAGTAGAGGAATTGTATTTTCCGTGTGACGAAAACAAAGGCGCTCATTAGCTTCGCAGTTACACTGCGAAGCTGATCTGTGCCTTTGTTTTCATGTAGATTGTTGGTTTTCTCATGCGGCGGCTCATAAAGTGAAACACATACAGAATTATGACTACGTTATAATTTCAGATAAAATGAGTAAACCTTCTTTTATGCTATGAATTGCCGATCAGGTGAGCTATACGCAGACGTATTTTGGAAGCAGTATGTTTGTTTTCTTTGTATTTAGTTGGAATCGCTTCATCTATACTAAATAATTCATCTACGTATGCATAATATGAATGGGAACAAACATTCTAAATCTCGTTTTGGCAAACTTAGGAAGAATCGTTAAGAATGATATTATGCACGCAATAAAAAATGCACCATCGCGGAGAAAACGGTACGGGATTGCACGCATTCGATTCATAAAAAGGTAAAAATAGACAAAGAATGTTAACTCACCAGTACTGTCTGCAAACGCCTAAAATGGGAAAATAGATAATCAAACTATTACAAATAACTGAAACATCTTTTTAAATGGCTATAAAGTTGTTTGTTTATCTTTTTAAAACAGAATCTCTGACATTTCTCAATGAAAATGCATAATCATGTATGAATAACTGCAAAAAATAACTTTTCTCAAAATATTTTTATACGTTTAGTTTATATAATTCTGTGTAGAATTGTGCATGTACAAATTTACGAGGATTTCATCAAGAAGAAAAAAAGAAAAAAACATTGGAAATATTTAACTAAAAACTTATTTAATGGTAAGCAATTATGTGATTTACCAGACTCCACAGAAATAGCGTTAGCGTTGTTTCGAGTGAAACGATAAACCTATAATAAGCCATCGTTTCTGGGACTAAATCCAGTCATTCCGTATACTTTGGTAAACGATTTTATTCCCCAACTAAACCGCAATTATTTGAATAGCATAGATACTTAGCAATTACGAGTTGTTAATATTGAAGGGTTGGCAACTAAGACATGCAAGTAAGACAGATTCAAACATGTTATCATTAGAACAGGCCTACATATAAAGGAGTGTATTAAAGTCATGCGTTTTACTAAAATATATACTAGACTGTATTTAAAGGGTGTTACGAAAGTTCGTTCCGCGCAAAAAATGTTTTCCTGATAGTTTAATTTTAGTGCTTCAAATCTAAATATTACATAACCAGACTTAAATTTGGATGTATGTGAAAAGACAAAAACAAATATGTTTTAAATCAGGTACTTTATCAAGAAAAAAGTGGCTCTCAAACACAGGCACCCATTTTCTAACCCTTGAATTTTTACACCGAAATGGGGGTATACTAGTAAATATCTTTGCCATGCCCAGATCAAAGCGTAAAAATCTTCTATAGTCTAATGAATAACGCCCAAATGAACTAATTATTCGCCATGTATAATAGTTCGGTGATGTCTTCAATTATAAACCTGTACAGAATAATCAAACGTCAAAATTTTCACAATTTTCTCAGAAAATCGAATTATTTCAAAATTTGTGAAATATAGTGTCTTTAGTAAATATGTATCTGTGAAACAACTAGACGTTAGACAGAATTTCAACTGCTATATTGTATATAAGAATAGAACAGATTCATGGAAAATGTATCATTTCATTAGTTTTTGCCTACAAAATGCCTTCAAATCATGTGTCAAAGTGCGGAACGAACTTTCTTAACACCCTTTACGTGTTGTACAGTACATGTTTGTCATTCGAGGATCGGTTAAAAACTTTTGTCACTCCCTTTATTTCTCAGTATCTGCCATTGCAGAATATTTTAAAATATCTGTGTTCGAAAGTCAATTATTCTCTGGCTATTATTTGTGATTAACAACTGTGGCTCTTCTTCAATGGAATGAAATATATATGTCACTCTAAAAGAGGCGACTCTCTGATACTGACATGGTTTAAAGAAAACGATGCAAAAATGTACAGAAAAAATACTTCGAAAAAGTTGTTAGTGTTTTATATTTTACGAACATGGGTGAACATATCCTGCAAAATCAAACTTATTTAACAGAGTTTAAATGTTTATTACATATCGAAAAGTTGATATGAGCTGGTCGTGGCATACTTTGAAACTGCATCTAAAATTCGAAGAAAACATGACAGCTATAGCTAGGAATGAGCTTTTACGCTTTAAATGCATTTAACCATTTTACTATATCATCTTAATGTGCTCGAAAGTAAAACCATAGTAATGCTAGCAAATATTATGAATCAGTGGTTTTGAAAAGTTACAGGCGTACATGTTCCAATGACTTCATATATATCGCTTTATTATACACGAAGTTAGTCAGGTCAGATTATCTGCTACTGTAACATGTAATCAGTACTACCTGTTGCCATGCGGTGCAGATGGGGCTCGTTAGCCTTGGACGGCAACCCATCTAGGAGTTTGCTAGTTCTCTACACAAAAACCTAGCTGGGCAGGGGGAACTCATTAGTTTTGGTTGACAGTCCTCCTAGGAGTTTACAGGTCTCTAAACAAACCTATGAAAGGGTAGATGGAGCCCTTCAGCTTTGGCCAGCAATTCATCTAGGAAAAGGTAATTCCAAAATAAAACCTGTGTGTCTGGATATGCCTGGTCCAGATATGCAAAGACTGTTTCGGTAGACGGAGCGGAAGAAATCATCAGATTCAACGGTTCGGAAAGCGATACAGCAACATGTTGTGGAACATGCAGAGCGTGATAAGGCACTATAGATGTTACGGTCATCCACTGCATCCAAACCTAACTCCAGACGTCTTGACCTGTGTCTTGCCTCTGGGCACAGTTGGGTGAGGACGAGTGAGTGAGGTTGACGCTGCGCACCTCTTCCTCACTATAATCCAATTTCATAGCGCACGTCATCTTATTTCTCAACACACAAGCACTTGCATACACAACAATTTCATCACACATGCACCCACATACCTACAAAAGTCCTGTGGCGATGGGCGAGCGGCGAAGCAGCAGGTGTAGGACACACTGGGAGCTGTAGTTGCAGACCTGCACGCAGGCGGCTCAGTTCTATATGGTCGTTTTCCGTGAGGAGAAGCAGTAAGCGAAATTCGGCAGTCGGCTGAGCGACTGAGCAGACCTATTTAGGACCGCACTGCTCACCCCCGTAGCTTGGGGAAGGGGCTAGAAAAGGTGCCCTAAACAATTGCCTGCTTCAAACCCCCTGGCTGGTTAACCGCGATCAGCGGGGATCCCTTTTTAGCGGTCGAAAAAATAAGAAAAAAACAAAGATAATCCCTTTGAGGATTGGCGCATGGAATGTGCGAACATTGATGGACAGTGCTGGGTCAAATAGAGAACTTGGGAGGTATGGAATTCAGATAGCAGCTCTGAGTGAGACTCGGTTAGCAGATGTTGGGGAGATCAAAGAAGTTGGTGCTGGATACACCTTCTTCTGGAGTGGACGCAAAAGTGAAAAGAGGCGTGAAGCAGGAGTTGGCTTTGCCATTAAAAACAGAACTTGTTGGTAAGCTTTCAGGATTGCCAAAAGGCATCAATGACCGCCTAATGACATTGAGACTTCCTCTGTCAGGCAATAAACATGCAACTATTTCAACATTTCAATAGTGTGCTAAATCGACCATCAAGCATCAATGAGGATGCAATTGACAGACTGCCACAGATAGAGTGCAATGTTCTGTTAGATGAATTTCCACCATTTAGATTTTTTCATATTTTTAAGTGACATTTTAACTAACAAATCTATAATCTAGCTTTTTGAATTTGCACAGCCTGAAAGAGTTTGATAATGTGTGTTATAAGACAAAAAAAAATCGTTGCGGTAACGATTTTGGGAAAAATTGAAAAATCCCATTTTCTGTAAATGCTGAAAATTGGAAAATCGAAAAAATTCCACAAAAAAATGCCACAACATTAAGAACACATTTTTTTTGTTTCCAACTTTACACACTAGAGCTCCAAAGCTAATGATTAAGCCTTAAAGCAATTTAAAAAATCTCAAAATTTTAGTAAAATTTCATTTTTTGACAAAATTGCAATTTATGAGAAAAAATGATAAATATTGTAAAAAAATGAGTAAAATCGAAATTCATTTCAATTTTGGATCACTATGAGATATTTTGACACCAAAACCTGCCACCTGTGTTCTTTCTGTTAAAGGCAATCCCATGTCAAAGATGCTGCATGAGTACTTTTTTGAAATGCAGCCTTTTAAAAATTCTGAATTTAGATGGGTTGAAAACCAGTACCTTCATTTAAACATTTATGTGTGCTGCATGCTGTGTTTGAAAGAAAAACAACCCATTTTATTGGAGAGATGAGTTACTATAAACATTACCTTACAATTTAAACAAAATCTCAAAAATCGTTTTTTTTTTTTTTTTTTGTCAAAAAAGTGTTTTTGTCCAAAAAATCAATTTTTAGTTTTCTGCTTTAAATGATTGCTTTCAGTATCTCGAATGAGGATGTGAAACGAATTCAGGCTTGGAAGCCCAGAAATAAGGATGTGGGCTTTTTACTGCATCTCAAATTTTGGTGTTTTCAAAAACATGCATTTTTGCACATTTTTATTTAATCATTTTAAGAAAAAAATATTGAGTTGTTATTCAGGAAGTCCAGAACTTTAAGATGGTATTAAGTTTTGAAAGTTTATTTGAAAAATATCTATTATATTAGACATTATTTTAAAATGAGAAAAAATATTAACTGGTGCAAAACTTCTTTTGATGAGTATATTTTTGTTGTTTGTGTGCATCCTGGCGAACAGCAAACAACCCGATAACAGATCTAACGATTTTTGCTAGTCTTCACTATCTAACGAGTACTAGTGAATTTGATGTAGTAAAATGTTGTATTGAAACGTGTTAATGATGGAAATTAATCAATCATTCAACAATACTTATAAAATATACTTAAGGAATAAAGAAACGCAACAAACACTTTGTGCTATTGTAGGCTAGCTTTGTAATGCAAGACTGTGTTATAACTTGTGTTATTACATTACGGCAGTATCCAAACGTCAAATTTAAGCAGCTATGTCGGTCACGTATGCTTGATGGCGTGCGCATAACCTCTTCGACCCACATCAGCACACCCTTGAAACAAGACCAGTTAAAGTCAAATTTTAAGAAAAACAAATTTATTGCTTCCAATCATTTTAAAACTGAACGCAGAAGTAATCATTGGCCCGTTGGTGGCATTATTTATGCTTTGGGGCGTTTAACGTCACCAACGTAAATACCAAAACAAACGCTAGATGCCCAATTTCTACACTATTTGTGACATCATTGATGCTTGCATAGCTTGTCGTGTCGTCTCTTGGTTCGACAAATACCGTTTAAGCACAAAAGGCCCACATCGACTAATCTTAATGACGTTATTAATTGATCATGATTCACCATTGTGCACTTTTTCATTCCGTTCACCAGTTTAAACGTAACATGGGATGGGTCTTAAGTACGCAATGACCTCAATCTTTATTGCACATTATCAAGTCGACGTCAGATAATCAAACGTACACAAAATTTGGCATCTTCAACATCGCCCCGAAATTTACGTCACAATTTGCGTTTTCCATGGATTTTGACGTTTTGACGTTAATCTTATCAACACAATGCCGTTTTCTCATTTCATCACAAGTCACAAACAGTCTGCAAGATATTTCTAAAAGAAATGTTACTAAAACGTCGAATACAGACGGTACAGCTGATTTTTTATGTGTTGAGTATCTTAATTCCGTTAGTATATATCAATTACATGTACTGATATCATCACAACATAGATATTTTGACACTTACTCAACACGTTAACGAAAACATACCTATGGAATACATTGAAACTAAAAGCGGCAAAGTTGCGACATATTTTAGTACCAAAATATTGACCTTTTTCTTTGCTTAAAACATACATTGCGGTTCTAACGAGTAATCATTATGTATGTTTTGAGGCTAAAATAAGAAAACATTATATGATGTCGCTGTTTAAAATGTGTCATGATCAAACGTGTATTAACACTTTTGCGGGAAAACGTAACCTCATTGACAACATCCATAACAAACGATGCAAATTTTCATTGAAAACACATCCACTTTGAAGGCAGTAAAATCCTGTTTTAAAAGTAATATGATAAAACAATCGTGGTCATTTCATATGAAATGAGCCGTCGCGTGGGAAAACCAACAATCTGCATATGCGAAAACAAAGACGCAGATCAGCTTCGCGGTTACCGCGAAGCTGATCAGCGCCTTTGTTTTCGCTACATGGATAGCACAATTCCTCTACTATATAAATCCAAAATTTCAAGCTTCTAGCCATCTTCTATGACTGTACTGGCCGGTTTGTGTCAGACCGGTTCCGAAACCACATTGTTGGTTTTCCCACAAGGCGGCTCAAATAGATCTCATATGAAACGACCCGACTCGCGTAAGATCCCTTATAACCGCCTGTAAAACCGGTATAAGACCCAAAGTAATTTTATGTTACTGATCGTTCCAAGGCGATACTTCTGTTGTGGTTCCATTTGCTTTATGATTTGGAGTAGATTTTTGTGCTGTTTGAACCTTATGAACGTTTTCATATTTTTTTTATTTAAGTTCGGGTAACTGAGTGGCCACCTATCGGGAGATAGCTGCTGACCCGGCTTACGGTATGTTGTCTAAGTATAAACACCTAATTGTCAATTCATTTTTTCCACCTCGGTTTTTGGAGTGGGAATTCTTTCTGATTTCGCCTTTTCCTGATCATTGCCTACTACCTTTCTATGTATGTCCCGGTACACCGGAGTTTTACCATATAAACTTGGAAAGTATGTGGTAAATATTTAATAAGCCGCATCGTGAGAAAACCGGATTTTTGCTTATGCGAAAAAGGTAACCGCGAAGCTGATCTGCGCCTTTGTTTTCGCTATACAGACAATACAATTCCTCTTCTTCTTCCGAAATTTCAAACTTTCTGGCCTGCTTCTGTGGCTGTACAGGCTGGTTTGTGTCAGACCTGGTTGGAAACCCCGAAGAACACACATAACAGTGTATTTGTAATATTCATGTTTGAAATTTTAAGGAATCGTATACTAAAGATGTCGTTCATTTTGAACAACTGGCCCCTGGATAACAAGTTTGTGTAATACATACCCCATTATATCCCACTTTTATATTGCAAAACTGGGGTATGCATGGGTATACCTATTTTTTCTTATGTTTGCTCCAACACATAGATTGTGGGCACTCGTTAGAACATCCTCGGCGAGTCGGTTCTAACGTGTATCCACAATCTATGTTTTGGAGCAAAATTAAGAAAAATAGGTATACCCCTGCAAGTCCCAGTTTTACGATATAAAAGTGGGGTTTAAGGGGATATTTATTTCACAGACATGTTTTCCTGATGAAGTTTGACGAATTACAGTTTCAAAGATCTTGAAACCATTTTAAGTTTGTCACATACTTTTTTTAATATAACCATGTTGGAGGGGATACGTTTGTTTTTGTGCATGTTTCAGAATAGCTTTAGAAACAGAAAATACCGCGAGGACAAATCTTTATGTTGTACGTGAAGAAGCATCAATTGCAAAGAAAGGCTTTATACGGGACAAATGGTAAACAGTTAATTTCGAGTTGATATTTACCATGGTGACAGGTTTCTTTTATTGTAGAAATAAGAACAATCTGGTGATCTGACAGAGCGAAAGTACAGACTTTAATCCCAGCAAGATTTGATTAAATATGATATTTTATTTTGATCACGTTTTTAATCTAGGCTAATGCGTCTAAACAAGAGACACTTTGAAAATGATATATCGTTTGTTCCAGTGGGACTATTCCAAGCTACGGAATTTAATGAATAGATTTTAATTTTAGTCATTGCAATAGAGAATGTCACAGTTTTGCTGCTAAAAGACTAGTGGCATCGCTGTTTCCACAGTCTACCGATAAAGCTATGTCCTTTATGCGACCCATTGACATTTTCACATGCATTTTTGATACAATGTATTAAGGTAAAATACTATTCATTTTATTGTTTTTGTGTGTTTTAGTCACACGTCATCAGGAAAGCATGTCCGTGAAATGCATACCTCCTTAAACCCCACTTTTATATATAAAAATGGGGTTTGCAGGGGTATACCTATTAAACCCCACTTTTATATTATAAAAATGGGGTTTGCAGGGGTATACCTATTGGCGAGGCGGTTCTTACGTGTATCCACAATCTATGTTTTGAGCAAAAATAAGAAAAATAACAAAAACATCTACGGAAATTTTCAATTTTTACAACTTAAAAAATATCTGTATATTACATGGGCGTGTTTTTGTAATGGGATTCTTGCCATTCACAGTCATTTATATTTGATCATGTGATTTTCATAGAACCAGAATTCGAACACCAAGGCCGGGAATTTTATTGCCACCTGAGAACTTTAATGGCACTCAAAAGAAAATAAATGATACCGTACCGACATCTACGCGATGTAACACACACAGCTTTAATGATTTTTCTCTGCAGCAGTATTAAAATCAGATATCAAATGATCATTCATATTAATGTGAATTTTATGCTGTGTAAAATAGACAACATCTTTGCAACTGTTGACACCCAATATGATATGCATTGAATGTCGCATCTATACCAACACAAACTTATATAACTAGTTCCAAGGCGATACTTCTGTTGTGGTTCTTATTGTTTTGTGTTTTGGTGTTGAAATTTAGTGCTGTTTTTCCAATTTATGTACGTTTTCATATCCTAAGTTCGGGTAACTGAGTGACCGCCTATTGGGAAATAGCTGCTTACTCGGCTTACGATATGTTTCCTAGTATAAGTGACTTGTTATCAGATTAGTTTCTTCCCACCTCGCTTTTTGGAGTGGGCATTTTTATCTGATTGCGCCATTTCTTGATCATTGCCTACTTTTACATTTTTTTTTTGTAAAGAAAAGCGCGAAATACGAACATGCTGCATAATACACTGCATGTGTATGACACGTCACATGATATTTTGCTGATCTTACAGGAGTCACGATGCTGTATTTGTTCTATGATGAGTATTTTGACTGGACATCAAGACAGTAAACACACACAAAAAATCATCTTTCATGGTTTTTATAGACGGCATTAATCATTAACGGCATAGCAAAATTTAATTGCTTCGTAGTGAAATGTAACTCAGTGCGATAATCTGGACATTATGCCCAAATTCTTCGCCATTTAGGGCGAATTATCGTTCTCGTAGACTATTTAGGGCGAATTATCGTTCTCGTAGACTTCCATTGTAATTCGCCCCAAAGCAACACTTATTCATATGCTTCACAACTCATTTAGCAGACGAGAGAACGCCCCAGACGGCATGCAAGTGCAGCAAGGACGGTATTTTCCGCTGTTTAGGGACAATTATCGGAACAGATGGCGTGACGTCATCAGCCAGCATCCGGGTCACTCTCAAGGGTATAAGTCAGTAATGGCGGCTTTATTGAAAGCCAATAAACGTAATATTTTATTTGCACAAACTACACAAAACGCCGAAATCTTTAAAAAGTTTTGTTGTGTAATGAGGAAAGATTGTTTTCAGAATGCATATATTTTGAATTTGGAAAAAAAATATCGTGAATAGCGCAATATTTCCGTGTTTATTTACAGTTATTATTTTTTTATTTTTCGACAAGCGCGGGCAGCTTTGATCTCTCGTTATTAAATATGCCCCCTTTTTCAGGCACTTCAGTCTCAAATCAAATTGAAATTTTATGACAATCTTACGCCGTGGTATTTCTGCTGTCATTTTGTAGGATCTGTTTTTGGAGGAGACATATCGAAGATTTTAAATAACATACCACACATTGCTTGGATTTTAAAACTCCAACAACTTCAACGGCATTTCAATCTATTGTTATATTAAATTATCATAATTACAAAATAAAATAGTGAAATACGTATAAGCTGCCGTTAGATGAAAACAAATCTAGAAAAATGTGAGCTGAAATAAATAAGTGAATACATTGGATAAAGTTATCCAATTACATATTACTCTTTCGCTGTAGCTCCTTCAGTTTTCCGAGTTTAAAACAAACCTTGCCAGAATAATTTTTCAGACAGATGGCGGGTAATTATTTTTCAGTGGTTCTTTTATGAAGTTAAATTTATTTTAGTTAATTTAGCTTTAATTTCAACGTATATTGTAACGGCGCATGGTTATTCTGTAATAACTTTGAGTGTATGATACGTTGCTGACCTTTTATATCACGCAGCGATCGATTTTTCTATGTAAAAGTATCGAACGATTCGTGTAGCGAATCAACTTCGAGCCGAAAATGTGTCAACTTTGTCTCGTGTTTACCACGTAAATAAGCAATAACACCATTAATTTACTGCTCAAACATGAAGTCCGAACTCTAAATTATCTCAGCATACCTTTGGTATTATGTTTATTCCATTTCTGAAGCTGTATTTTACAATAATTCCCATTCCAAAGTTCGATATTTTTGAGCTGTCATTCGCGTCTTTGTGTGTATTTGAACCTAGAAATCCGAGTGTTCCAAACGTTATGCTGTCCTTGGTTTGGCGACGTCAACGGCGCGTGATTTGAAACCATATAAATAGAGCTTCTTTGGCTGAAAGTTCGCAGTTGCGATTGATGGGCAACTGCTACTGTTGATTCTTTTAGAAGTCTCTGCCTGGTTTAGCTGAACCTAGGATAGCGTAGCTACTATACAGATACTATCTCTCAATGCCGAAGAGACAGTCTATGGCTGAAAATTGCAAGCTCGGCAGGCACATTACAGATGCCTATGCTCGAAAATAGGCTAGAGAATGAAATGACAAAAATGGGTAAAATGATGAAAGATGCCGTCAGTGGGCTGACAGAACACATGAATCAGAGGCTAAATGAAGTAGATAGGAAATTTAACAGATTGCTTGCTGATCTTGTACCGATAGGACGCAACTCCAACGTTAATTCTTCTGTCGCTCAGCCGCACGCAAATTCTACCCCAAGCATCAGGTGATACACCTATACAGTGTAATTCACACCCAACACAAGACCGTTCACAATGTAATATTAAACCACAAAATTACAATTGAACAACCGATTTTGACGAATTTCTCGCGCAATTTGAGGTTGTTAGTGAGCTGAATGGTTGGTCGTATTGAGAAAAATCTCTATACTTGGCGAGTTGTTTGACAGGTGATGCCCGCTCACTATTCAGTGAACTGGATCATGACGGTAAGCGTGACTACAACAATTTGATTGAAAAACTTGGTAGTAGATTTGGTTCAGAGAACCGATCTGAAATTTTCAGGACACAGCTGAAATCCAGAACTAGAAACAAGGGTGAAACTATCCCAGAATTAGCACACGCAGTAAAGAAGTTGGTGCGTCAAGCATATCCTGGCGTTGGTAAAGATGTTATTGAAATTCTTTCAATATATCATTTTGTAGATGCAATGTCTGATTCTGATATATGCTTGCGAGTAAGAGAATTTTGCCCAAAGACACTAGCTGATGCTGAGAGAACCGCCCTACGCCTTGAGTCCCATAAAATTGCAGACAGGCAGCGCTCTAGATTAGTTGGTCAGATTGAGTTTAATGTTGGTCAGACTATGAATGAGACTCAATGGCAGTCTAGCTCGCCGCTTGAAACTCTCCAAAGCTCCCTAGATTCTCTCTCTAACCACGTTAAAGATTTGAACAATAAACCCAAATTTTCTAATGAAAGAAGTAAAATGTCGTTCAATACAGGTAGACAACCAAATAAATTTCGTAATGGTACCAATGGTAGACCAAACAGACCACATCAAAATAATCCATCCTCCTCCTTATGGGTCACAAAGGCAGACTAACAGGAGTGATGCATCCCGTCTGAACATGCAAAAGACTGCTCGGAATTTTAACGATAGAATTAATAACTTTGGTCCAAGGGATATACAAAATAACCGGGGTAATGCTGGCTACATACTCACAAATGAGACTGATCAGGCTGTAAACAACCAGGGAAACGAAACTGGAACAAGTCGGGCTGGAGGGCCACAACCCGACATCATTGATACGGCCCGCTGAAACACTATTAAAATGTATGGAGGATGGTTATTTTGTTGCTGGTAAGGTTCATGGAAAAATTCATGCCTTTCTTGTTGATACTGGCTCATGCTGCACTATACTCAGTAAAGCTTTGTTTGAAAGGTGGCCACTCGAGACACGCCCTAAATTGATGCCCGTTAACTTGCACCTTGTAACTTATTTCTTGGCAAGGCAGAAGTAGAAATTATGCTTGATACCCAAAAGTTGTTGCATGATGTTTTAATTGCTGATGTCAAAAACGATGGCATTCTTGGCATGGACTTTTTAACAAAGCATCGCTGTAATATGTTTCTGAGCAAAAATAATTTGCTTCTAAACGGCCATAAGATTGCTTGTTTTCGCAGTGTCGATACTTTGTCTGCCACTAGTAGAGAGACAATTGCTGAGACCGTTGAAGTACCACCAGAATGTGAAATTCTCTTGATGGGTAAACCATTAGATGTAGTTGATCGTAAGGGTATTGGCGTAGTGGAAGCCACTGACAGTTTCATTGATCGCAGCGGACTTCTGATTGCAAAAGCATTAGTGTGTCCTGAATTCGGATCAGTGCCACTGCGAGTAATGAATCTGAGCAATGAGCCTTGTACGCTCTACAAAAACACAATTGCTGCAACGTATGAGCCAGTAGAAATTGGAAAGCATGAACAGGTCAATTCAATTGACATCAATCAAATTGAAGTTGATGAAACATATACTCATGTAGAGGAACTAGTTTGTGAAAGCTCTTCAAATTTGAGTCCGTCACAAGTTGTCTGTTGTATCAATATAAAGATCATTTTTCTAAGTCTTCACATGACCTAGGTTGTACAAACTTGGTAGAACATACCATTAAAACTCTACCCGACTGCAAACCTGTAAAGTTGAGACCATACAGAATACCTCTTGCAAAACGTGAGTTTGCTGAAAACGAAATCAATGTCATGGCTGAAAAGGAGGTTGATTAAGCCTTCTCATTCTGCTTGGTCAGCACCGGCTGTTTTAGTACCAAAGCGAGATGGATCTACACGCTTTTGCATAGACTATAGAAGGCTCAATCAGGTCACTATACCTGACAGTCACCCTCTACCAAGAATTGATGATACTTTAGAAGCTCTTGGGGGCTCGCGTTGGTTCTCGACACTAGATTTGAAGAGTGGCTTTTATCAAGTAAGCATTGATGAGGAAGACAGACCGAAAACAACCTTCTCCATACCAGGCAGTGGTTTGTGGCAGTGGCGCGTCCTTCCATTTGGCCTTTTAAATTCACCAAGTGTGTTTGAGCGCCTGATGGAGAGAGTGTTTGCTGGTTTGGCTTTCCTCATTTTGCTCATATATTTAGATGATATAATCGTCTACTCCAAATCATTCCATGAGCATTTGCAAAACTTGCAAAACCGTTCTTGAGAGACTCAAGAATGCAAACCTGAAGCTGAATCCAAAGAAATGCAGTTTACTGCGCAAAAATGTAGCTTTCCTTGGTCACCAGGTGTCCGAGCAAGGAATAGCCACGGATCCAGCCAAACTCCAAGCTGTGAAAGAATGGCCAGAGCCAAAGTCTGTTACCGAAAGACAGTTTGTTGGACTAGCTTCATATTATAGAAAATTCATTCCAAACTTTGCCACCATTTGCAAGCCCTTGCATCAGTTAACACGGAAAGAGGTACCGTTTCAATGGAGTGAAGGTTGTCACAACTTGTCAGGCCGCATTTGATACCGTGAAATACTTACTCACCACTACCCCAATACGTAGTTACCCATTGTTACAGGGCCAGCCATTTGTACTGGACTGTGACGATTCAAATGTGGGGATTGGCGCTGTTTTGTTACAGTTACAAGATGGCGAGGAAAGAGTGATAGGTTACTTCAGTCAGTGTCTGACGAGGGCTGAAGTAAGAAACTGCACCACAAGAAAAGAATTGTTGGCAGTTGTCAAAGCAGTGAAGCACTTCAATCATTATTTGAGTGGACAACAATTTACTGTAAGGACTGATCATGGGTCACTTCAGTGGCTCATGAGATTCAAAACCTGTGAAGGTAAAATCGCACGATGGGTAGAGACCTTATCAGCTTATACCTTCACAGTAGTACATCGTGCAGGAAGGGTGCACAACAATGCAGATTCGTTGTCACGTAGACCATGCTATAATCATCAATGCAAATACTGTGATCGCTTTGAGCGAAAATATCCTCCTGAAAATTTAGCTGACGTGGGTAAAACTGCAGGGAAATTAAGTGCTGTGAAGAAACTTGCCGTAGGTGAAGGCAATATTGTGGGTGAATCGGAGGTCACCCTACCCTGCGTTGGTAGTGATCACCATGCAGCTGTTTGCCCTAATGATGGGGATGACCATGAAGACACTTTACCCAAAAATGGCACCATTATAAAACACGAGGAAAGTTTTTTCAATGCTGAACAGAACGAGTTCAGTGGGCCCAAGATTGTTAATGTCAACTCATCTGGTAGAACTGATCACTCTATCAATTCTTTAGAACCTGGTCTAATAGAGGTGCTTTCTCTCGAGAAGTCACGGATCCTGTCCCAGGATAGAGTTTATCCCTCCATGCACGCGATGTCCAATTCCGGGAGAAATGGAGCGGAAACTCACGAAATTTCAAGTTGTCATTCTTGTTGTTGCTGTATGAGGACAGCATATAAGAGTGAGGGTTGGATGGATCATCTTGAGGATAGAGTTTATCCCTCCATGCACGCGATGTCTCATTCCGAGTGGAATGGAACTCATCAAAACTCAAGTTGTCATCCTTGTTGTTGCTGTATAAAAACAGCATATAGTGAAGATTGGATTGATCGTCTTGAGGATAGTTCAGTATTTGGGTGTTTGTTTGAAACAGGGGACAATCCTGCTATGATGACTGATGCTCACGCTGGCGTGACACAAAAGAGAGAGACTCGGACTCGTGAAGACCAACCTAGGGGTCTTTACGAGAATGGCATGATGTCGGATATCCCAAATTCTAGCAACCTTCAGAGTGGTCTTAACTGTAGCCACAGCACAAGTGTATTATGTTCTAATGTTAGTCAGCTACCTGGTGGATCTTGCCAATCCACTTCGTCTTGTGAAGAGGAGAACGAGTGCATTGAAATTACACAAAACAATATACGTGTAAAACAGGGAGAAGATGATGTTTTAAAACTTTTGATACAATGGAAGAGAGATGGTGAAAAACCTCTTTGGTCTACTGTGGCACCCTTCTGTCGAGAACTGAAAGTGGGAAACTATTGAACTGAGAGATAAAATTCTGTGTAAGAAACGTTACCGAGACGTTGGGAATGATGCCGAATATTTATTTTTCATGCCAACTGTTCTCAGAAAAGAAGCATTCCGTCAGTTACATGCAAGTGTAACTGGGGGATATTTAGGCAGACGTAAAACCTATGATAAATTGAGAAAAAGGTTTTACTGGTGTAGTATGAACGAAAACGTATCCTACTGGTGAGGGACATGTTCAACATGTGGGTCCAGAAAGATGCCCCACAGAAATGCAAAGGCACTCATGAGGCAGTATAATGTTGGTTTTCCAATGGAACGCATTGGACTAGATATCTGTGGACCTTACCCAGTTTCAGAGAAAGGAAACAGATATCTGATGGTGGTTTCCTGCTATTTCACTAAATGGGTAGATGCCATACCACTGAAATCACAGGAAGCAAAATATGTTGCCTCAAAACTAGTAAACAGATTTATATCTATCTTTGGCGTGCCACTACAGTTACATACCGATTTAGGATCAAACTTTGAGTCAAAAGTTTTTCAGGAGGTATGCAAACTTCTGGGTATATATAAGACCAGAACGACAGTGCGAAGGTCCCAGTCAGATGAAATGGTTGAAAGGGCTAATCGCTCTATTCAAAATATGATTTCATCATATATTTCTGATTCCCAAGATGACTGGGATGAGCACATACCTCTTTTGATGTTGGCTCATAGATCGTCTATACAGGAAACCACAGGCATATCTCCTGCCATGATGATGCTTGGCAGAGAATTGACACTTCCTGTGGACATGACTCTGGGCAGGCCGATCAGAGATGAAAGGCTCTGTGCAACAGAGAATGCATATCAATTAGAACAAAGACTTCTTGATGTACATGATTTCGCGCGAAAACATCTAGACATTTCTAGCGAAAGTATGAAAAGAAGGTACGATATTAAGGCACATAAAATACCATACAAGGTGGGTGATGCTGTATGGTATTACTATCCAAAACGCAGAGTTGGATTTAATCCAAAGTTGCAAAGGCCTTGGAAGGGGCCTTTGATAGTGGTTGAAGTAGTGGTTTTGTTCAGAATCCAGTCAGTGCCAAGGAACAAACCTATGGTTGTTCATCATGATAGATTAAAGCCATATCTAGGGGAAGACAAACCAGATTGGTTTGTCAGTAAATAAACAAACACAAGCATACAAAAGTGTAATGTGACAGTGAACAGTAGGTAATGATGTGAAAAGAAGTGATTCAATTTTTATGATAATAACAATAAAATTTTAGCTTGATTTTTTTTTTACTTATTTTCATTCATCACATCGTTTATTATTAAACCTGTTAGTTAACTCAAAACAATGACTTGTGTCAACAAGCCTTATTCTTTGAATCTTACTTCTATTTTTTTCTGTCCATCCAATTTCTCTTATATGTGTCTGTGACTGGTTGTCCACTGATGGTTTGGTGGAGATTGTGCCGAAAGACATACATGTATTCATTTTTATTTAAAGATTCAAAGATATAATGTTATTTATCTTATCCAATAAATGAATCTAAAACAATGACAATCAATCATTTCTGATTACTTTTCTTCAAATATATATTCATGAAGATTGACACAAATAACTTTTGTTACACGAATGTCAGTAGAATCTGATCGTTGTTCTCAAATGATAGGAGACACAGTGGTGTCTCTGACTGCATGTTGTTTGTAAATGCTGGGATGAGTAGAGATGCCTGTCGTCTCTGCTTGTACCCTCAGATGTCTCAAATGATGATATTGGAGAAAATCTCTCCTTGTTGGTCACTAATGTTGTTACATGAACTTGTTTAAGCTGAAATAGAAAGCACATGTAGTAGTAAGATTTGCATGGATAAATGAAAATTCAGACTGTGTACCGTCGCATTTATGTACGAATTGCAAATGGATACTGTTAGTTGACTTTGTAGGTGACATGGCATGACATGCTAACTGATGTTTACGTTTATATTCTATGGGTTCCACTATCGGTGCAAAAAGTGCAGAGCAGTGCCACGTTACTTCAAAAACAAGGCGGACGTAAGAAGACACCTACAGGTGCAACACTCTGGGATCCAGTTCCAGTGTAGGATCTGTGGATATTATTTCCACAGGAGAAATATTAGCCATGCATGCAATGCCCGGGAAGAGGACATAGATTACGCAGAC
This sequence comes from Rugalucina vietnamica, assembly GCA_964017185.1. NCBI lineage: Eukaryota > Metazoa > Mollusca > Bivalvia > Lucinida > Lucinidae > Rugalucina > Rugalucina vietnamica. Next base: position 43,323,180 of record OZ024870.1, read on the forward strand.
CCCGTAACTGACGATTATGAAGAAGTTGCCAAAAATAAACTACGAAGTTTTATTCGCATGGAACAAGATAACTACTGGAGATATGAAGAGACTGCTGAAGACCTACCTGAACCTGAAAGTCCATACCCAGAAATCTCCTCTGTGGTTATACGTGTAGATCATCCCCCAATAGAGCCAAGGCCACAGAAAAGGAGGCCTAGGTCACCAGAATCACTTGGCTCTCCCGAATCCATCATACTGGAGAAATCCCCACACAAGAAGCAACAGTTGGAAAACCTGATGGGGGATTTATATATAACCTCTTCAACATCCACATCCACTGATTCAGACTCTCCCATGACTGAAATAAACAGTCCCATGGACATTGAATCTATAAGAAATGAAAAAGCTAAACAGAAGGAGACGAGTAAAAAGATAGAATTGTTAAAAATATATTAAAATCTACAGAAAACATACAGAAAAAGTAAAGCAAAGGGACTGAGAAAACAAATGAAAATGGTGAAAGGAAAGATAGTAATAAAAAGAAAGAAGAGACTGTAGTGAAAAAGAAAAGTAAAGAGACTGAGAAAACAAATGAAAATGGTGAAAAGAAAGAGAAAGATAGTAATAAAAAAGAAATAAGAGACTGTAGTGAAAAAAAAGCAAAGAGACTGAGAAAACAAATGAAAAAGGTGTAAAGAAGGATTGCAATAAAAGGAATCAGGAGACCGATGTGAAAAAGAAAAGCAAAGAGCCTGAGAAAAGAAACGAAAAGGATGGAAAGACTGATAGTGATAAAAAGAAAGAAATTGAACCAAAAAGAAGTAGCGAAGAGCCTGAGAAAAGAAATGAAAAGTATGGAAAGATTGACAGTGATAAAAAGAAAGAAAATACTGAACAAGAAAGGAATAGTATAGACAATGAGAAACAAAATGAAAAGGATGGAAAGACTGAGTGTGATAAACAAAAGAGAATACTGATGAGCCGAAAAGGAATAGTAAAGAAACTGAGATAAGAAGTGAGAAAGATATGAAGGAACATGAAAAGGATGATAAAGATAAAAAGAAAGAGAACAGTGAAGTGAAAAAGAAATGCCATGACAGTGAAATAAGAAATGAGGAAATGAAATATGATGAAAAGACAGATAGCGAGGAAATGGAACAATTGACTACAGTGGAACAGACCAGTAGTAACGAAAGCAATGAGAAAGACAATGAAAATAGGTTGAAAAGTCAAACAAGGACAGAGAATGAAAATATGAAACTGACAAACAAAACAATCGAAAATAATACAGAACATAAAAGTGATAATGACATACAAAATATAGCCCACAATGAAGGAAGCAATATGGCAGAAATAATAAGTAAAGAAAATGAAATAGTGGCAAAGAGTGACGATATGAATGCTGAAGTCATCCAACTGGAAAGTGACATGGAAACAATAAAAGCCATAGCAAATATCCCAGGATTGGAGAGAGACCAAGAAGAAGAGACAGTAGACAAAAATATAAACTTTTGTAATGAAGATAAAGAAAAGGGAGAAAATATAAAGAAGATAACTATGAAAGAATACCAGGCCAGAAAATTGAAAATAAATAACAATAATCTCTCAGTAGATACCATTATGGTAGGAATGACTAAAACCCACGAATGTATGAAAGTTGTTACCTCTCCAATAGTGAATGTAGCAAAACAAGATACCACCAGTATTTGTATAGATGAATCTGAAACTGAGGAAGGTGTAAATGTAGCAGTAGAAGAACAAATAGATGAAATTGAAACTGAGGATGGTACAAATGAAGCATATAAAGATTGTAGAAATGAGAGTGGCGCAAAACAAAGTAAAAAGACAAAGAAAAGAGATAGAATGATAGCTTACCTGAAATCATCTCAGGACCGTAGAATCAGTTTGAAAATTGGTGGAACTAAGTTCGAAACATCAGAAGCCACACTAAAGCAGGATCCACATAGCATGTTTTCACTGTTGTTTGACGATGCGTCTCCCAACCGTAACAACTATTTCATCGATAGAGATCCAGCCCACTTTCGAATAATATTAAACTATCTTCGTTGGGGATGTTCACTACCAACGGAAGCTATCCTGCCAAATTAAACGAGATACTTAATGGACATTTAAAGGATTAATCTAAGCGGAGAGCGGAACCTGAAATGGACAATTTATAGAGGGGTCATCTCATGTTTGTCGGATGCCAAGATTTTAAGTTATAATATGAATATATGTTATAATATTAATTAATGTTATAATATAGCGACGTTTTGCCATTAGAAATTGACACTGAACGATCGTTGCGAGAACTACACTGTACATATCAAAATGTTGAATCTTGCCTGAACAGTTTTTGAAATAGCCCGTAATTTTGCCCCGTTTTCACTGTCTCGACTTTAGGCCGCGGTTCATGCCGTTTTATCGACCAGGAGTGAATCCTGACGACCTGGAATATAACTGTTGAACCGGGATAGACTACGTACCATCCGGGGCGAACCGTGTTTGTCTAACGCCTCTTCACTATGTTTTGCCGGCGAACCCCTGTATAGCCACGGTGTTAGATATACATCAATTCGAGTAACAGGAGAAGAACACTGGATCCAGGCCCCAACCACGTTTTGAAATCAAAATTGGATTTAGATATTATGTGATCGAGTCAGATTAAATGACCGCTTGCATATTTTTTATCCATGTAAGTTTGGTCCATTCTCCGTCGTCTACATGTATGAAAAATGTATCTAATTCGACATATTCCTGTAATAGCTCTGAGATCAAGTGCACAGCTGGCTCAAGTTTTGTTTTCAAAACACTGACCAGTGCAGACTTGTTGGCTAGCAAACCCATATAACTCTAGGATAAACTGCAAATCCATGCGATATATGTTAAAGCTGTCGTCAAATAAAGATGCGAGTTCAATATTAAACAGTCGGACATCAGTCTTTGTGTGCGAAAACCAACAGCCTCCTAGGTTTTCGTCACAAGTTTACTGGTCAGTGAATATTTTGGATGACAGCTGGCGTTTGGTAAATTCTAAGAAAACTTTTTTTTAAGTTTTTCCTTGTTTAAGTATCACTGCTAGAACGCGAATGACGCACTGGATTTATGCCACGAGGATGTTTTTACCGTCATATTCGTATAATGCGATTAAATTATTTTGTGAGAGGGTAGGGGGTATTCGTAAGAGATTTTCCAATTTCCATTCTATTTCCGATGAACATCAGTTTTATCTTCGACTAATGTTTTTTTAATTTTAGTAATGCTTCTTAAATGTAATAAAATGCAGTGCATTGACAATTGTTTGGAAGGTTGATATATGGCGATTTTTAAACAAAAGAACTGCTCACTTGCCCCTTTAGTTGTTTTAAGTTTTCAAACTGCAATATTTGATAATCGTATCAGTTTTCTTTGAAATTAACCACGTTCCATCAAAATACAGTCTTCTAATGTATTCTGAATCAGAAATTTTAATTGCTTCTCTAGTTTTCAAGCAAATGTCTAAACAATTGTGTACGCGTTTGAAGTTTCCTTATGTGTATGTGAGCCATCGAATCCACAGATGCGTAAAAAGAAGCTTATCAGTACATGTTCAGGGCTATCATTTCGCTACAAGGATAGAATGACACCTCCTATGTCTATCTTTCAAGCTTCTGACCATATCCTGTCCTTACAGACCTGGTCTGGATCCTAAAGCGCGGGTGAAGTGAATGGTACTTAATCTTTGTATGATAGTATGACTCACGTTTGGTAAATCGGCCACGTGCATGTTTTTGTTGTTGTTTTTCTTTTTCTGGAATACATTTTTAGCATGTGTAATACGCAAATTTCTGTGTGGACGTGAATTTAAAAGCTTGCCTTTCTAATAGGGTGTATATCTCGATTTCAGAACTTTTAATTGAATGGATATGACGATTTCAATGGGACAAAAATGTCTCACATTTTCTTAAAATGTATTCAAAATGATGAATGAAATAACATTTTCCGCACTGAAACATGACACAAACAACTTCGGTTTTCGTTGAAGTTAAGGAAACTGTGTTTTGCATGAAACGCAATATTTTGATCCAAAATTTTCACAGATTATGTGAATAATTCTAAATTCATGGGGGACCCCGCAAATTGGGGACCGGAGAAATACATGAAGATGTGACTGAGTGTGTCTCCAGGCAAACTTTTTAAACAAATGCCTATCTGATTACAGATAAATCACTCAAAAGGCATCAGAGTTACCAGAAAAAGTGGTTTAAGTCAAACCTACCACACATATAAGCTGTTTTGGTTTACTTAGGTGGTTATATTTTAAAGCACATTTCGGGTGTTATGAAATCCTGGTGTTGGGTAGAAGTCCCACAAAATTTGAGACAATCTCCCGACATGACCACTGACTGGGACGTAATGCATCAACGCAACCAAACACACTAAAATGCAAAAAGGTTGGAAATTTAATGTTTTAGGTAAATAGTTTCTGTATGTGTTGGAGGTTTCCTTAAGCATAGGTATCACTGACCGACATATAAACTTACATGTATTGGCGGGCCCTGCCCAGATCGGACAGTTAGATTTTGCAGGACAGTGCGCGATGGTCATTAACTTCCCATAGTATTGGTTTATACCCAGGAGGTGGTGGTTCTGCCCTATATGACATAAAGTTGTTGACTGGGACGCTAAACCGCAATACAAACAAACAAAAAACTTTGATATTGCACTGAGAGCAGACGCAAAACGCTCGTATGTGATATAAAATGCACTCTTGGTACAAATAGATAAATAAATCAATAAATAAAAAATAAAAAATAAAAAAAAAGTGTCAGGTATGCACCGGCCGAGAATCGATCTCCCATTCTTCTGATTGCAAAGCGAATACGATAACCATTAGACCACCGAGGCACACTTTGGTCAATATTTATCAAATATATGTTTTATACATGTAGCAGCTACATGTAAAACCGCTAACACAAGTCTTATAAATTTCACTTGAGATGATCCCTCAGGTAAACCTCAATTTCCAATTCCTATTCAGTCTAGACTAAATCTTTAAATGTCCATTAGAAATACAAGAAGAGTGTAAATTCTACAATATAAAAGGTCTGAAGAAAATAGTGAAAGAAAGACTTCGAAGGCTGTCCGGACTGGAATATTAGTCCAGTATCTGCTGACTGCGGTTCAGTGTCGAACTGAAAGCATTGTAACTGTTGGACTGTGTCAAGTAGACGGATGGAGTTTAGATGTACCAAGAGCTATGCTATCAAGAACACGCGTTATAATTTGATAATCCTATCGCGATATAAATTTAAATGATTGAAATTCAACACACGCGTAATAAAATCATGAGGGACAATAAATCAATAATACAAGTCTAATGAAGATCAACGGAGATGAACAATACTAGAAGACCATTGTCTTGGAATTTGGTTGGAATTAATTGACTAAGATATAAATGAATTATTTTTAATGTTAAAGAAATACTGTTTTGAAAAATTGTTCTATCTGTATTATGCTATCTTAAAACATTTTCAAAATTGAGTTAGATTTTAAAAACAAATAATCTTAAGGACACATACCTTTTTGCTTATCTTCAAAGTCAAGGTTCAATCTTTAAAGTTGGCAAATCTACAAACTGAAAGTATATGAATTGATATTCTACATTTGAAATTGAATATGATATTTGTATAAAATAATGTAAGGAATTTTATCTTTAAATTTAAATTCAAATTAAAACAGATTTTTAAATCTCTAGATATGACATTTCTATATATTTCATGATCAAAATGTGTTATTTATACACATTGGCACAAGTAATTGAAGTTTCATTAATTGCTTATATATCTGTTTACTTTGGATTTGATTGTTTGGTCTTTTTGTGGTGATACCGTAGTATTACAATGCTGTAAACCACTTGGTGTTCATTTGAGTTTTATTTTGCCATGGTGTGTGTACTGTGAATGTCTGAAGCATTATGCATTAGCCTTTGTTTGAAGGATGAAGTTCATATGCAATGATGGGCAAAATGGATTCTGATGAGGAACAATTGGATTGCTATGCAGTTTTGTTTTAAAAGAAAATGTTAATCTTAAATCTTTACAGTCATGTCATATTGTATAGTTATTGTTGAGATATTGTCACATTCTTGTCCAAGAGAAACATTGTTACTTAATGTCCCCATAGTCAAGTCAATTTATTTGATTAATGAATTACTAAAAGGTCATGCCATTTCTTAAATTATTGAATTTCCTATTAGTCATGTCAGTTGATATGGTTACTGAATAACCAAAGTCATGTCAAGTTTCAAGGGTGTAAGAAATATGATTTATTGTTGAAAACATGTTTCAGGATGTTTATCATGATTTATTTGTTTGTTCTTGATGATTCATTGACTAGTTAGAGATTCACCACGAGGACCGAATAACTAACTAAATGTTATGAACCACTGCAGAAGCTGAGGGTGAGGTTATGGCCATGTAAAACCGGTTTAAGCCCGCCAGTAACTTTGTGTTACTGATCGTTCCAAGTCGATACTTCTGTGGTGGTTCTTTTTGTTTTATGTCTTGGTGTTTAAAAAATTTTTTATGCTGTTGGCGCCTTATGTATGTTTTCATATTTTTAGTTAAGTTAAGGTAACTGAGTGGCCACCTATTGGGAAAATAGCTGCCCATTCGGCTTACGATTGTTTCATGGTATAAGTACCTGATTGTTAGTTTGGTTTTTTCCCACCTCGGTTTTTGGAGTGGGAATCTTTTTCTGATTGCGCCTTTTCCTGATCTTTGCCTACTTGTACCTTTCAATGTTCTTTTCGTTAAATGTTGACTGAATCTTTGAATGCAATTTAATCAAGTATTTCATTAATATGAAAGGAGTCATGTCTATTTAGTAAATGTCAATGTTATTTTCACTTGAAAAATCCATGTCTATTCTTTTCAATGACAATCATACATTTTTGTGCAACAAATTTGCTGAGCCTTTTTCTATACATGACATATAAACTTGATGCTTATGCTGTTGTTTGCGGTTTAATATGACTGTTGTTGAAGTTGTTGACTGAGACTGCAAACCTTGTGATTAGAGTTGACTGAGTAATGTTATGATAGTTTTGCTTTGGAACATTTAAAAAGGTACAAGTAGGCAAAGATCAGGAAAAGGCGCAATGATGATTTGATATAATGTAACATACCATGGTATCACAAAGAGAAAATGTTTGTATATTTTGAGAAATGTGTGTATGAATAAACTGTATGTATAACTATGAGGCACCATTTGAAGCTCACCTGTTGTGATTTTTGCATGAATTTCGATTAACCATCATCGACTTTCATCCTGAGTTCGAATAGGGAGGTTGTGAAGATAGTAGTATGGTGGTCCTTTTGGCTTCAAATTACAAAGTTGTGTTTCTCATTTCTGAAACATCACATATACTTATGAAAGTTAACGTTATCAATGTGTATATTACATGTTTCAATCTTATTGAAAGTGGTGTTATTACCTTTGGATGATTATATATTCTGAAGCATTGTTATGGTTTATCAAAAATTGGTGCCTCAGAGTAATGTTTTAAATATATCTGTGTAACATTTAAAACCGATAGCTGGAAAAGTTACTGCATAATAGCCAGCTGCCTCCTTTAAAATCTACATATATTGTATGTAAAATTATTATATGTTCCAACTTTCCAAGCTAAGAGATACTTACTTGACCTTCCTCATGGAGTCCATGCCTTTTAAAGGTAGGGGGCTGTTGTAACGGCGCATGGCTATTCTGTAATAACTTTGAGTGTATGATACGTTGCTGTCCTTTTATATCACGCAACGATTGATTTTCCTATGTAAACGTATCGAACGAATCGTGTAGCGAATCACCTTCGAGCCGAAAATGTGTCAATTTTGTCTCGTGTTTACCACGCAAATACGCAATAACAGCATCAATTTACTACTTAAACATGAAGTCCGAACTCTAAATTATCTCAACATACCTTTGGTATTACGTTAATTCCATTTTTGAAGCTGTATTTTACAATAATTCCCATTCCAAAGTTCACTATTTTGAGCTGTCATTCGCGACTTTGTGTGTATTTGAACCTAGAAATCCGAGTGCTCCAAACGTTATGCTGTCCTTGGTTTGGTGACGTCAGCGGCGCGTGATTTGAAACCATATAAATAGAGCTTCTTTGGCTGAAAGTTCGCAGTTGCGATTGATGGGCAACTGCTACTGTTGATTCTTTTCGAAGTCTCTGCCTGGTTTGGCTGAACCTAGGATAGCATATGTCCATACAGATAGTGCCTAACATTAAATATATGCGGTCGGCTAAATAAGGTCGGCTGTACAACAACAACTTGATTGATAAAACCCAAATTTTTAAATGAAATAATCCTAATGATCCTTAATAAAGTATATAGGGAGGTTGTGAAGATAGTAGTATAGTGGTCCTTTTGGCTTCAAATTAATCTAGGTCTTAATCATCCAAAGGTAATAACACCACTTTCAATAAGATTGAAACATGTAATATACACATTGATAACATTAACTTTCATAAGTATATGTGATGTTTCAGAAATGAGAAACACAACTTTGTAATTTGAAGCCAAAAGGACCACTATACTACTATCTTCACAACCTCCCTATTCGAACTCAGGATGAAAGTCGATGATGGTTAATCGAAATTCATGCAAAAATCACAACAGGTCTAGGCGAAGTTGACACAGGTTTCGATTATTATTTAAATAAATTATTGTCAGAACTAAACCATTATTGACTTTGTAAAGCTGAATTTTGTCTTTTGGCAACATTTTAGGAATATTTTAGACCGTCCGCCAAGCTAGGATAAATTCTGCCAAGTTAGGCTGAATGCATTACATTAAGAATCAATAACGTTAAGTATTAACAGTTCATTGCGTCACAGGCTTGAGCGCTTGTTAAAAAGTGTGTTGGTGTGACAACTTAACTGTTAATCTGTAAGCTGTATTTAATTACTTTATTAAGGATCATTAGGATTATTTCATTTAAAAATTTGGGTTTTATCAATCAAGTTGTTGTTGTACAGCCGACCTTATTTAGCCGACCGCATATATTTAATGTTAGGCACTTAGGTAGTACTTTTCCCATGTTGCACATAATGAATACATAGTTGTACATTTAAGAGAAGCTGTCTACCGTGTTGCAAAGCTGTGCGCTAATCTGAGCATGTTGGTGCATCTTGTAGAATTACCTTGCATTGATTCTGCCTAATACATCAATCCTCTAACTTCACATTTATTTGTAAAACTTGTGGCAATTTAGGGTAATAATTTGTATAACTTATATTTAATTCAATTATACTCAATTAACAACTAATAACTTTGCATAACTAAGAGTGTTTACGTTTCTTAACTTGTACGAGGGTGGGTCAGAAAGTTCTGTCATAGGTGGTGTAACTTTGTTAATAGACATGATAGATTGCTTTATTATACCTTGATTGAAAGGGCTACATTTCTCCTTTATAATGATGCCAAAATAATGCCCGATAGAAATAAAAACTTAGAAATAGACGCCTTGAAAGACACCTGGGGTAAAACCAATAGCACGTTTTCTAGAATTTGTGAATATTATTATGTACGTTTCATGCGTCATATCTTCATAACTACCGATCAAATTTTCTCCAACTTTACAGTGATAAATAATAGTATATTTAGAAACGCAATGTGACAAAAATTACCATTATCGATGCTATGGTGACTTTATAATAAAGCGATATATATGACGTCATTAAAATACGTACCCCTATAGCATTTCTGGCACCGCTGGGCCATTATATTTGCCTTGCTTTTTTGTTTACTACAGGACACACAAGGATGAAACGATAAAATGGTTAGATGCATTTTAGGTTCCTGGTCTACGTGTAGATGTCAATAAATGCCCTTTGAATTTAAACTGTAATTTTAATGTATTCACAGCAAGCCAATTTCACTATTTCATTTTGCAATTACTCAATTAAATTCAATTGAATGGTTTTGATTTTTGCAGGATATATTCATCTATGTTTGAAAAATATATTGCATGGATTATATTTTTTCGAGTCGTTTATTCTTTAAATAATATTCACATATTCAAGAAAAAGTGCCATTGGTTTTACCCCAGGTGTCTTTCAAGGCGTCTATTCATTGATCTTGTATGACGTCATCACATCCGGGCAACCTTGACCCGCCGCCATCTTGAAGGTCAAGCTAAAGTTCAATAAATGTGTAAAGTGAAGTGTATTGTTATAATTTCGCATAAATAAGCCAATTTTCTGATAAGAACAGTGTAATTTTGAACAATGGTGAATGTTTGCAGTGTTGTGGGGTGTCACAATCGATCTAATAGGGATGGAAAGTCTTATTTCAGTGTTCCCAGTGTACTGACAAACCAAGGAGATGTTACAAAAACACTGTCAATTCAGCGAAGAACGTTGTGGTTATCTAGGTTGAACCGGGCTAATTTTGAACCATCCAAACATACCAGGATATGCTCAGACCATTTTCTGTCAGGTAATTCCTTTTTTCTTACAATTAGAATAGCAAATACATGCCCATGTGACTACAGATACCCAGGCCATGGGCATGGCTGAGCCCTCTGCTTCTCACTGCTGAGACTGCTGAGGCTCGAACCAGGCTAAAACATTTCTCCTGTTTGCAAGTTACAAGTTATTTATTTATTGATTCAGGCCACCAGCCCATAACAAGCAAATATGTATAGACAATTACATACATTATCATTTTGCACTAAGTCAAATTGTCTCTGCGCTGAAAAGCATAATACAGGAATGCTGCAACATTTCGTAAAAGTTCTTCGTCTTGTGTTTTCATTAGACTAATGAAATTATATGTGTTTCGATTATTTGTATAGTCTCTGGGAATATATGTAAGTCGAATGTCGTTATAATTCGCAATAGATATGGAGATGGGATGTTGGTTTATAGTCGCATCCGACAGACTGAAGAAGCCCGGGAGCAAACCTGTTACTGTAGTTTACAAAGTCAAAGGCCATGGATACAAAGGACTGGTGTATTATTTACTGCATTCTTTTTAATGTAAACATTGATACACATATGCATTGTTTCAGGTACACCAGCAGCATTATACGACCAGACAAATCCAGACTGGGCGCCTTCAGTAAACATGGGATACCAGGGTACTCCTCAGAGCAGTAAACGCTACGAAAGAGCCGAAGAGAGAAAGCTGAAGAAGAAACGGTTAGATGTTGCGGAATCATTGATCCAGTTATCAACCTACTCCGAGCCAGCACGTAATGAACCTGAAGAAGAGATGGACAGTGAAGAAGTACCTCCTATTTCTGTGTGTAAATTTGAAGTGCGGGGACGGTTAGAGACACGTGAAAGTGAACATAAGATTTCTGCTTCTGAGACCAATGGCAGTGAAACTCCAAGGAACATCAGTCAACTGACTATGGAAGAACTAAATAGACTCACTGTGGAAAACATGGAACTGAAAGCTCAGTTAAAGGCAAATGAGTTCAGTCCTGAGTTCTTTGAGGGAAATGATGAGAGAGTACGGTATTTCACTGGATTGTCATCCTATTTAATTCTCATGGCAGTGTTTAACTTTCTCCAAGCATATATACCACGGACAGCCAAGAATGTTCTTACAGAATTCCAGATGCTTGTGCTTGTGCTAATGAGACTGAGACTGAATGTACCTGTTCAAGCTGAAGAAGAAACGGTTAGATGTTGCGGAATCATTGATCCAGTTATCAACCTACTCCGAGCCAGCACGTAATGAACCTGAAGAAGAGATGGACAGTGAAGAAGTACCTCCTATTTCTGTGTGTAAATTTGAAGTGCGGGGACGGTTAGAGACACGTGAAAGTGAACATAAGATTTCTGCTTCTGAGACCAATGGCAGTGAAACTCCAAGGAACATCAGTCAACTGACTATGGAAGAACTAAATAGACTCACTGTGGAAAACATGGAACTGAAAGCTCAGTTAAAGGCAAATGAGTTCAGTCCTGAGTTCTTTGAGGGAAATGATGAGAGAGTACGGTATTTCACTGGATTGTCATCCTATTTAATTCTCATGGCAGTGTTTAACTTTCTCCAAGCATATATACCACGGACAGCCAAGAATGTTCTTACAGAATTCCAGATGCTTGTGCTTGTGCTAATGAGACTGAGACTGAATGTACCTGTTCAAGACTTGGCATACAGGTTTGGTGTGTCAAAGTCAACTGTGTCGCGGACATTCCTAACAATGATTCATGTTATGTATATGAGAATGAAGAGTTTGATTATTTGGCCGGGTAGAGAGGAGTTGCGTCTGACTATGCCAATGGAATTCAGGAAGCATTTCGGAGTGAAGGTTGCCACCATAATAGACTGCTTTGAAGTGTTCATCGAAAGGCCCTCAAATCTTCTGGCAAGAGCGAGTACGTGGTCGTCGTACAAGCACCACAATACTGTGAAATTTCTGATTGGGATTACGCCACAGGGAACTGTTTCTTTTCTTTCTGAAGCATGGGGTGGCAGAGCCAGTGATAAGTACATTACTGAAAATAGTGGTTTTCTCAACAAACTGTTACCAGGTGACATAGTGCTCGCGGACAGGGGTTTTAACATTGAAGAAAGTGTGGGACTTATGTGCGCAGAATTGAAAATTCCAGCATTCACAAAAGGGAAGGCTCAGCTATCACCGATGGAAGTAGAGACGACGAGAAAAATTGCACATGTACGCATTCATGTAGAAAGAGTGATAGGTTTAGTGAGGAACAAGTACACAATACTGCAAGGCCCATTGCCATTGGATTTCTTGTGTTCAGAGGGCAATGACATTCCTGTGGTGGACAAAATAGCAACTGTTTGTTGTGCCTTGGTGAATATGTGTGACTCTGTTGTGCCCTTTGACTGAAAAACTGTCATGTAGTTTGGCAGATTATGTCTTACTAACATTGTCCGGAGAGACTTTTACGAGTGATTGAAAGTTCTTTGTGAAACCTGGGATTGTTGCTTTGTAATTTGTATTGTTACATAGTTCTAACTGAAAACAGGAATCTGAATCTGTTCCATGTTTATTTTATCATGTTTATGTCCAAATCACAATGAAAGAATATATGAGCAGCATCATGAGAGAAAAAGGGATTTTTACTGCGAAGCTGATCAGCGCCTTTGTTTTCACTTGATGGAAAGTACAATTTCTCTTCTTAAAACTGAAATTTCAGTCTTCTAGCCTTTTTCTTGAGACTGTGCAGGTCGGTTTATGTCAGACCTGGTATGTCAGACCCTAAGACTGTTTTTCTCGCGTCGCTGCTCATATGTTCTTGTATAGTGCAAATACTTTGACCGTGTCGGTTGACCTCGCGTGATAAAAGTTTTGTCAACACAAGAAAAGGTGCACCTATTTGTTTTATACATTTAACCAAAGCCATGTGAAGCATGTGTCACATTATTTACCAACTTAGAATATATGTTCCTGTAGGAATCAAAGTCGCATTGCTTATAGTTGTAGTATTTTTATGACCAAATCACATTGAAAGAATATATATGAGCCTGTGCATGAGAAAACCAACAATTTGGGTTTCCGACCAGGTCTGACACAAACCAGACAGTTCAGTCACAGAAGATAGCTAGAAGCTTGAAATATCGGCTGAATGAAGAAGAGGGATTGTACTATCCATTTAGCGAAAACAAAGGCGCTGATCAGCTTCGCAGTTACCGCGAAGCTGATCTGCGTCTTTGTTTTCGCCAAGGCATGTTGTTGGTTTTCCCATGCGGCGGCTCATATATAGTACATGTCTGGATCAAATTTGCATTTCGTACAATGTATTTTTATGACCAAATGACAATGAAAGAATATATGTACATGACAGGCCCAAAGTCACCTTGTTTATACAAAATTGCTTATACTGTGTTTTTATGACCAAATCACAATGAAAGAATATATATATGTACATGTCTGGATCATAGTTGCATTTCTTATAAAGTATTTTTATGACCAAATCACAATGAAAGAATATATGTTCATGACAGGCCCAAAGTCACATAGCTTATACTGTATTTTTATGACCAAAATCACAATGAAAGAATATATGTTCATGACAGGACCAGAGTCGCATTGCTTATTCTGTATTTTTATGACCAAATCACAATGAAAGAATATACATGTATGTTCATGACAGGACCAGAGTCACATTGCTTATTCTGCATTTTTATGACCAAATCACAATGAAAGAATATATATGTTCTTGACAGGACCAAATTCGCATTGCCTATTCTGTATTTTTATGACCGAATCACAATGAAAGAATATATGTTCATGACAGGACCAAAGTCGCATTGCTTATTCTGTATTTTAATGACCAAATCACAATGAAAGAATATTTGTTCATGACAGGATCAAAGTCACATCAATTGCTTATACTGTATTTTTATGACCAAATCACAAATGAAAGAATGTATGTACATGACAGGACCAAAGTCGCAACGCATTAATACTGTTATTTTTATGACCAAATCACGAATGAAAGAATATATGTTCATGGCAGGATCAAAGTCGCATTGCTTTTATGACCAAATCACAAAACGAACGAATATAAATACACATGTAGGGATCAGTCGCAGTTGCTTGTGTGTACAATATTTTCATGACCAATTCACAATGATAGAACATGCTATAATATTTATGTCCATGTAGGGATCAGAGTCTCAAATGCTTGTATTTTTGTTACTTTGATGGTTTAATGCGGTGGGTGTGACTTTAAAACTTAGTTCCTGACTCTGTATGACCATAACTGTTTGAGGGATGTAAAACCCCTAAATTATCAAATGACTTGTGAAATAAACATTTCACTATTACGAACACATTAGTACACATGTAATCACTGATAGGAAACAAAAGCAGAAGCTTAGAAACACTGAACATGTTTTCTTATTTATTGGATACATGTAGATTTGACAGAATTTATTAATACATGCTGAGTATGTATGAGAAAATAATAAATGTACTTTCATCATGTATGTACATGTATATATTATATACACAAAATAAAGTATGTAGCATATATATCTTCTTACTTGTCAATTTATTATGCCTGTGCAACTAACGGTCCAAATTAATAAAGCTTTTCATGCTCAACTTATACTGTTCATAATCAAGTGCTGTGGCCTAGTGGTAGTGGGTACTGGGTAGTGACTTTAAACCTGGTACTTAAAAGGGAGCATTGACTCCATCATATCATGACCAATAATTGTTGACTGCTATGTATTTTGCCCGAAGCAAGTAATGGAGGATTTAACATTTACATGTATAAATCAAATATATACATGAGCCATCTCATGAGAATACCAACAATCGACATTTATGCGAAACCAAAGACGCAGATCAGCTTCGCTGTAACTGCAAAGCTGATCAGCGTCTTTGTTTTTGTCTACATGGATAGTACAATTATCCTACAAACTTGGTAAATCCAAATTTTCCAGTCCCTAGCCATCTTCTATGTTTGTACAGCCCGGTTTGTGTCAGACCTGTTCGGAAATCACATATGTTGGTTTTCTCAGGAGGCGGCATATAACTACATGAAAGGCAAAAAAAAAAAAGTCTTGTTTCCGGAAACCCTACCGACCCTACTTTTTTGGGGCCTACTCTGAATTTTTTTTTGAGACATCTGAGATTTTTTTTCTATTTTTAGGCTAATTTTGGAGGATTTTCATGCTTTTCCTATACAAAAAATTATTTCTAAAAAAAATTTTTTTGCCTACCTACCGACCCATAAAATTATTTTGATGTTTCCGGAAACAAGACATTTATTTTTTTTTGGCCTAACATAAGAATAAAAATTTTATAAATTATATACATGTTAGTAGCCTGACTATCCCCAGGATATTAAAAAGGCTCAAGCCTCTACATCATAGTTCAAGCCTTTCCCAAAGAATGACACAGTACAGCTCAGTTTGTGTGAGATCGGCTCAGCCCAACTAATACCAACGTCAAGCTTCAAGCTGCATCATAATTTTAAGATTTCAATACCAAGCCTCTTAATCTTAAACAGTAAACTGCATATGATAAGATGTCATACACCATATCTGAAACCTCTCGAGCCTCTGCTTCATATTTTAGCTCACCTGAGCCAAAGCTCCACAGGTGTGCCTACAGTATACCCATGACCTGGTGTTCGTCTACCATCTACCCATCTAGCCAACATAACTATGCTAAATGTTCAGCCAAGTTTGTGTGAGATTGTGTTGGTCTGGCTCATGCTAATAGTAAATTTATACAATACATGCATGATAATGAAAAATGTATATGAGCCACTGCATATAACTATAAGAAAATCAACAACATGCAGTTATAAGCAAAAACAAAGGCACAGATCAACTGTGCAGAAACAGCATAGCTGATCAGTGTCTTTGATTTTGCTGCACAGATAGCAAATTAATCCCTTTTCCTCTTACATCCGAAATTTCTAGTCTGCTTGACTGTACAGACCAGTTTGTGTCAGACCTGGTCGGAAACCAAAATGTTGATATTATCATATGGCAGCTCAAATATAATGTTCAGTTGCTGTTTTCCAAGCATCACTCAGATTTCAAAAAATAAAAAAAAAATATTTATCTAATGGTTAATTTAAACTCATCTATAGCATGTATAGTAATAGTATAACTATGCACATAAAGCAGATCTCCATGTATATGAAAAGGCACTAGCACGAAAGAACCTCAATTTGTGTTCAGTTTTTAGTTTCTGACCACTTTCACTTTCTTGAACTGTGGTAACAAGCGACATTTTGGACAATACCAGTTCCCCTTTGGCGCTCTCTTAATTCCTACACAACTGAAATGTAGCCACACATAGCTACAGTTCTGGTTATCACATCCAATCACTGAGTCATAGTTTTCATCATACAGTTTTTGACATACACAGATTGGCTTGTCCTGGTCACTGTTATTCACATTATTTGAATTTCCCAAATTATTTGTTTGCTTTGGGGACAGGATCACAGCAGGTTGGGCTTTTGACGGTGTTGGCACTGGCTGAAGAACACTGGTAGAGGTACTCGAGACATCTGTACATGTCGGCTGTGGTCTGGAAAAGAACTTTCCCACAAGTTCTGGTAGAACAGCTTTAGTGAATATTTCACGAGCCCGCTGTAGGGCTTCATTCCAGAATTCCACATCAGGCTCAATTCTCTCGTAGTGATAATCCACTTCTGTCCATACAACAAAGTCACAATAGTCTTTTTCACATACAAAGATCTGGCACTGGACCTGATAGTAATACGCGTGTGACTTTTTCAAGCGCAGTTTACCGGTATCACCAACAGTCTCAAGACACGAACTGTTGTCATTCTTGTCAAGTTCCTTATGTCTCTGACAGTATGGGCACTTCACCTCTAAACACCCCTCGCCACAACAATCACAGCTCACCATACCATCAGGCGAGGCACCAAGGAATGGAAATTCTGGATTGATGACTAGTCCATTTGACTTCACACTGAAATTGTCATGCACTGTTTTCATTTCATCCTTGTATCTTTCTTGAGCTACCTGCTCATGCTGACACCCCCAAGTTGTTGCGGCACTGGTGAACTTTGAACTTTCCGGGTAGCATATAGCCTTTATTAGGCTCTGCGACGGCTTTTCTGTCGATGTCCTGCAGGCAGCTTTAAACCGTGATGCTGTTATTCTCCCTGCTCGGAATCTGTACCATTCCTTACTTTTAGATTGGTCTCTGGTAGCCATTTCTACACTTTCTGCTTGGTGTGCATCCACCTTAATGTTCTCTACAACACTATCACAATGTGTCACTAATGTATTGTTGCGACCTAGCAACTTGCAGCGGAGAACTTCTCTTCTCTTCAGTACATGTATATTAGCAAGCTCGGGCTCAGGCTGACACTACAGCGAGAGGTCGGGCTGCCAATACGATGCTCTAGACTTCTAGTCAAGGCTTCGTTGTAGGGGCTTTGTGGTCTTCAGAAACTGAATATAACTTTAAAATCTAAGCTTAATGGGAATGAAATGAGACTAAAGACATGGCTTGGTGAAACAAGTTATGCAATTTTAATGATTAAATAAATTTTCAAATATGTAACAAATGATGTTTCTTTATGAACAATGTACTGAAATATTTAATTTACACGAACGGATGTTGACACGAAAAATGACAAAACAACGACTTGCATGCTATCAGTGATCAATCAAATGAAAATGGCCTTAATCTATGAAAAACAGTGATGTTTAATTTATTTAAGATGAAAAATGTGCTGAATACTTGATAAATAACTATTTATGACACTTTAAGAAAAGCCTTAACTTGTTATGAAATTTTAAGATAACTTTTGTGAAAAGCTCTACTTGTATTTTAGGAATGAAAATAAAAATCAAATTTAACTTGCAAAAAGCAGAATTTTGTAATTCTGGATCCTAGACTAAATTATTCTAATGAAGAAAGAATTTATTTAATTAATTTCTATGCAATTTTGACCGAAATATAGCGAAAATAAGCCAAAATAAAAATCAGAAAATTGAGACAACGAAACGCACGTCTGATCTCAACGAAAGAAAAATCTGAAGACCCTGGGAAAACTCAAGCGCTCGCTTTTATATTCCCAGATTCCCGTTCCCCCGATCCCAGAGTAAAATCGCCTGGGATCCCAGATCCCGGGCCAAAACACTCAGGGATTCCCAGAACCCACGACAAAATCCGCTGGGGTCACATGATCCCGGCCTAGAAAACCCTGGGAAGATGCCGCACATTTGACTTTGTCGATGTCCGCCATCTTGGATTTTGCCGAAAAATAAATACAGACACTTGACTTTATGCAGAAAATTAAAGGTCTTCCTGAATGAAGTTTACTATAAAAATGACACCAAAATGATCCTGAATGATTTATCTAAATGACTGATATGGTGAGAAAACTTGATTCTGTGCCCATTAAGTAAAACTGGCAGTTACAAAATTGACAAAGTAGAAATCACTGTGGACTGTTTTGATTGATACGCATGAGCGATTACACAAATCAATACCCAAAATGCACTACTGACACAGCAACAAAATGGAAGTAAAATGACATGTGAGGCTTTTGATCTGCACAATTTTGGATAAATAACCAAGACAGACACAAAAATGATGGATTAAATTACAGCAAAACAGTGGGTAAGAACTTTGTCTGCACGAATGCCGAGTGTCATTGATGCAAACCAAGCACAAACCCGATTTTGAGCCATGCACATGAAAAATGAACGATCAGCTGATTTGTAAACAATAAAAACATACAGCCTGGAAGTTGGGTCATATCATTACCCCCCTCCAGGGTCGTTAAAGTTCCATCTAACGATCCTGAACAAAAAGCACTGACACTGATCCAACTTACAGGAACAATTAACATCAACATGACATATATCTAAAATATCCTGGTAACGGCACCAAAAAGAATATATGGTGTAATGCCAAAAATTAACAATTTTCACAACATTCACTTGAAATGCCTTTACATTCAAATGACATGACTAGAAGTTAATAGTTAACTTCAATTAAATAGAGATCATTTAAATATATAAAAAAATAATTCTTAAATGTGAACTTACTGATGACTTATACACTGAAATGCTTCACTTGAGACAAAAGTAAGCCATTGAATGAAACTTGTCTCATATTCACTTTAGAATGAATTAGCAATGGTTGATACTACATTAATATGACATGAAAAAAAATGCACAAAAATGCTTCACTCTTAAAATGACTTAATGAATAATGATTTTGATATTTCAGACTAAATGGAAAATTGTTCAAATATTTAATGAATACCACTGAAGACATATTCATGACGTCTAAGTTAACTCAGTTTCACTTTCACATGTACTTAGTATAACACATAATGGAATCCTTGTTTACAAATTCAGCCACACTGTATGACAATTGGCTTCATAACACGACTACGCGAAAAACGCGAACTCAGTTACATAAAAAAAATACCTAATACGAGTTAAAAAGCAAAGATTGCAATTGACAAATGTCACCGAAAGTAATTAGAAGCCAGTTATCATCAGTGTACAATAGTATTACTTTCTTATTTCGAATTACTTATAAACACTTTTCACTATTGAAGTTCCTTGTAATCATGAATGTGTTCACTAATTACTTGAATTATAAGTTCACTGTCAATAGTATCACGAATGATTAATCCACTATCACTAGTTTTATGTATAATTACTTCACTGTCACTAGTCTTATCTTAAGTCACTTGTAGAATTAACATTCCTCCTTTCCTATTTCTTTACAAAGTTCCAATGGTAGTTTGTTCTTCTAAATGTTTTGTTTTACACCTACATAATCATCATCCTTTAGGTTGTATAGTACTGCTGCCTTCATCTATCCTCTTTCATCATCATCAAGGCTGTCCAAATATGTATTTCCGTCTGATATTGTGATTGTCCTGCTTACTTATGCATTTCCGCCATGCCTCGTTTCTATTTAACCCTGCATAGCTTCAACTGTGCATAGTCCGAATTTAGTAAGCTTCTTTCTGCGCTGCGGTAACTCCCAAACTCTATCAAAACCCGCGTCTAGAGAACGGCTCTAGTCTCTGGAGCTCCCCTCACCTAACAACTCATATTGATCTTCTCTAATACTATACCCCGCTTCTTAGCTATTCTCTCATCAAAACTGCCGAACTGTATCCTGTTCAATTAGAGGACCTACTCGTCACTCCTATCAGGCGTACTCTTTTGTTCTTCAAATCTACCTGACACTCAATACCTCTTTTAGCTACACCGTGCTGTGTTAGATTCCTGCTCCCATCTCTTACTATCCCGCTCTCTACGTCTATTTGAGTTTCATCTGAGTTACCTTCTCTGAAATGAGCCTTCTTGCCTCTGTCTCTATCGACCATACCATATTTTGCCTCTATCAAAACCTCATCGACTTTTGCAATATTGGGACATTCCACCCCCTTTTAAGAAACTTTGCTCTGTTTTATCCTAATAGCTTGATTCTGAAGTGTTGCCTTTTTTGTAACCCCCCAATTTACCCTATTTCTGATGTCTTCTTTAGACACATCAGTTATCTCTTCTGATTTCTACTGTGACTTCGGGTGGCATGAAAGTTTTCTCTTGGCTTTCATTATCCACCTTGGTGGGTTATCCTTCTCATATGGTTTCAACTTGTTGTGGTGTATAGGTCTGCCTTTCCCCGTACTATCCAACTGAAGGACGTCACCTTCCTTGTATCTGTGAAAAGCTACATTTACATCATTAAGTGCTTTACTTCTCTTACTTTTAAGGGGTGCTTTAGAACTTTTCTCATCAATGCTGCGTGCATGTGTTACTCGCCTGGTATCCTGTTTAATTGGCGCTGCGTCTTCTGTTTTGATAGCATTGGTTTGTCCTTTTCCACAATCACCTTTCGAGAAGGTATTGCCGACTTTGGATAGCTGCTGTGCTACTCTTTCCTTCTCAGTTTCATTTAAACTGTCTGTAGTTTTTCTAAACCCTATGATTAGAGGATCAGGACTCGTACAGTTATCAGACTCTTTAACTGTTCTACATGCAGTGGCTTCTGACACCACCTCTTCTATCAGCTTGACCCATCTAACCCGTGTATAACTTACTGCTTTTGTCTCATCTTCATCTTCAATCACTACTGGCTTACCTTCAACTGGCTCGGCTCTCCCGATAACAGCATCCCGTTTAATAGATATTTCTGTTTGGAACGGATTGACCAGTCTAACCTTACATGTGCTGGTTCTATTAATGTTTACTAAAGTGAATGGCATATGTAAGGGATACTTTTCCTGAAAATGTTCTGATGGTTCCACAAGGAAGTCATTTTCACGAGAGAAATCGTCATATTCATGCCTTTCGACTACCACGTCTACTATACACTCACTTTGCGCTGGTATTACAAAGTGGTCTGCTGCAGTTACCTTTCGAACTCTACTTGACATCCCAACTTGAATCATGGGTACTTCCTTCTTGTTCAGCACCATCACTCCCTTGCTCATAAGTAGGTCAGCAGGACCATTTTTACCATTCTGTAAAATGTCTACCCCTAGTAGACCATCGTCATCTATCTCAGCCACTATTGCTTCAATTTCCAGTTCGACAGGACCTAATTTTATGTTGAATGTACCCTTTCCTTTTTCTTTAATACTAACACCGCTTGCACCAACCAGCTTTGATGTCTTCACCAGATTGGGTCTATCTTCTGGCTTCATAGACTCGAAAACTCGGCTTGATAAAATCGTCTTTGAAGCACCGGTGTCGGTCGTAAACAAAATTGGGTAACCTTGAACTGAGCCATGAACATACAAACCATCAGGCAACTTCCTTGTGTCTTTTACTGACTTGATGACATCAACGTCTTCTGCTACATATTGTTGGCCTTTAGAAAGTGAACAGGCTTCTCTGTGGCCGCCAGAGATAGCCTTTCCTAGTTTAAAGGATTAGTACCGGATTCCCCTTGACTCTGGTTAGGCCATGGTATATTGTCTGTTCTATTACCCTCATTAGAGTCAGACTGTCTAGACCTAGTAGGGCAATCTCTAGCAAAATGACCTAACTCATGGCATGCGTAGCACTGAATCTTCCCCTTACTTGAAAAACCTGTGCTTATCTGCTGCTGGCTTTTCATACCTGTATTACTGCTTTCCTTCTTCGTCAGTTGACTTACTAATGTTTGAAGCAAGTCTCTTGTTTCAGTGATCATCTTCATGGAGTCACTCTGACCTGAAGCATCTGTTTTACCTTGTTCACCTTGTTGGTTACTTCTGTTGGGCTTCTTTGCTACATTCTTGTCAGTTTTGGCAGGTACTCTATATGCTCTATTTACCTCATCATCAGATTCGAAGTTATCTTCTTCATCACTTTGATCAGCATGTTCCAGGTTTGTTCTCCTGGCATATTTCTTAAACCTTCTTTCATTGTTTTCATGTGAATTCTTACGTCTAGTATGAATAAAATTGACTGCATGATAAACAGCCTGATCTATGTCATCTGGTTCTTTATGGTACTCAATTTCGAAACGGGCTTCACCATCTTTCATACCGTCTAAGAATCTACGTACCAGATCTTCTTTTTTCGTTTTACTATCTCTATTCTTATATGCCTTGGCATACAAACGTTTAAGCTCGGCAGCAAATTCTTCTACCGTCTCATCAGCTCTTTGGCACCTCTGGCTAAACTTAGCCGCAAATGACTTTTCTGTTTCCACTACTCTAAACCTACTGTTTAATTCTGTGACCAATTCTCGGTAGCAACTAAGTGTGTCCTTGGATAGCTGCGAGAACACAAAATCACCTGCCTTACCTTGCAGTTTAGGTAAGATGTTGTCCAACCTGCTTTCCTCGTCCCAGCGTCTCCTATCTGCTATAGCCTCAAACCTATTGATCCAAGTCTTCCAGTCTTCCTTACCATTAAAAGGTGGTATTTTAAGGCCATACCATTCAGAGTTTCTATCTGTCTCAGACCTATATCTGGTTCTTCCCATGCTACAAGAATGGTTACCACCTGGTGTTTGTTCATATCTATAATCATCTATTGGTTCTGTGTTTCTTACATACCCTGGGGCATCGTCGAATGTTACCCTTGATCGACTTCTTTCGTTGTACATGCACTGACTATCATACCTTTGACTATCAATGTTTTGGGATTGGCTTGACCAACTGCCCTGTCCTGTACTATATTGGTTAGTAACGTACCCATCAGTTACCTCTCCATGGTAAGTATCAGCTTGCTCTGAGTGTGCCCAATAACCTTGGTCTCCTTCTACTTCACTGGTTTGGGGGCAGTAGTACCCGCCTATACTACTAGTGCTACTTAAAGGTATGTTTCTAGAGTTCGCATCATTAAGGGTCACAGTGTGCCTGTCTGCACTTCTGCTGTTGTGCAAAGGTAAGTTTGCGGAGTGTTCACCATTTTGTGACGCCAAAGGCCTCTCTATACTACTAGAAATGCGTAAAGGTCGGTTTCTAGAGTTTGTATCATCTATGGACCCGGTGTGCCTGTCTGCACGAGAACTGCTATGTAAAGGTAAGTTTGTGTTGCTAACATCATTTGGCGCACCGTATTGTCGGTCTACACTGCTATGTGTATGCAACGATAGTTGTGTTGAGTTATCATCATTTTGGAACTCATAGTGTCTCCCTGTAGTTCTATTTGTACCCGAGGATAGGTAAGTAGAACGCTCACTTTGTGTGTTATTGGTACTCATTTGACGTTCACCTGTTGAGCTGCTACCATCTTTTAGCTCTTGCAAGACGGAAAGGACCTGTGTTAATGTACCCGTAATGTTTTCTTGTCTTGCGTGCATGTTTAATTGCTCTTGCTGGAGCATACCAATAGCATTTGATAACCCTGCCATAGTGTTTTGCATGTTAATTTGTGAATACATGAATGCATTCGATGTCCTATTTGTATTTTCCGGTAGCTGGGCCATGTTTCTATTGTTTAAACTTGAATTGCCATATGTCTGATCATCTTGATCACCAGACGCGGTGTTATTAGTATCTCTAGTATGTAACTGTAACAGAGTTGAGGCTGCAGCTTGCTGCATTATTGCCTCCCTTGATAACCTTGTAGGACCAGTGGTAGGGGCCTGTCCTTGATTTTGTTCTGAAGAGAAGTCAGTTTCATGACTATCACCATTGCCTTGGCCACCTTCTGTCATGGCTTCAGCCTGTAAATTCTCGCTGCTCATCTTGGTTCAGATCTCTCGAACTGATTAATGAATCAGATCGCACCGCCGGCCACCACTTTTTGTGTTGCGACCTAGCAACTTGCAGCGGAGAACTTCTCTTCTCTTCAGTACATGTATATTAGCAAGCTCGGGCTCAGGCTGACACTACAGCGAGAGGTCGGGCTGCCAATACGATGCTCTAGACTTCTAGTCAAGGCTTCGTTGTAGGGGCTTTGTGGTCTTCAGAAACTGAATATAACTTTAAAATCTAAGCTTAATGGGAATGAAATGAGACTAAAGACATGGCTTGGTGAAACAAGTTATGCAATTTTAATGATTAAATAAATTTTCAAATATGTAACAAATGATGTTTCTTTATGAACAATGTACTGAAATATTTAATTTACACGAACGGATGTTGACACGAAAAATGACAAAACAACGACTTGCATGCTATCAGTGATCAATCAAATGAAAATGGCCTTAATCTATGAAAAACAGTGATGTTTAATTTATTTAAGATGAAAAATGTGCTGAATACTTGATAAATAACTATTTATGACACTTTAAGAAAAGCCTTAACTTGTTATGAAATTTTAAGATAACTTTTGTGAAAAGCTCTACTTGTATTTTAGGAATGAAAATAAAAATCAAATTTAACTTGCAAAAAGCAGAATTTTGTAATTCTGGATCCTAGACTAAATTATTCTAATGAAGAAAGAATTTATTTAATTAATTTCTATGCAATTTTGACCGAAATATAGCGAAAATAAGCCAAAATAAAAATCAGAAAATTGAGACAACGAAACGCACGTCTGATCTCAACGAAAGAAAAATCTGAAGACCCTGGGAAAACTCAAGCGCTCGCTTTTATATTCCCAGATTCCCGTTCCCCCGATCCCAGAGTAAAATCGCCTGGGATCCCAGATCCCGGGCCAAAACACTCAGGGATTCCCAGAACCCACGACAAAATCCGCTGGGGTCACATGATCCCGGCCTAGAAAACCCTGGGAAGATGCCGCACATTTGACTTTGTCGATGTCCGCCATCTTGGATTTTGCCGAAAAATAAATACAGACACTTGACTTTATGCAGAAAATTAAAGGTCTTCCTGAATGAAGTTTACTATAAAAATGACACCAAAATGATCCTGAATGATTTATCTAAATGACTGATATGGTGAGAAAACTTGATTCTGTGCCCATTAAGTAAAACTGGCAGTTACAAAATTGACAAAGTAGAAATCACTGTGGACTGTTTTGATTGATACGCATGAGCGATTACACAAATCAATACCCAAAATGCACTACTGACACAGCAACAAAATGGAAGTAAAATGACATGTGAGGCTTTTGATCTGCACAATTTTGGATAAATAACCAAGACAGACACAAAAATGATGGATTAAATTACAGCAAAACAGTGGGTAAGAACTTTGTCTGCACGAATGCCGAGTGTCATTGATGCAAACCAAGCACAAACCCGATTTTGAGCCATGCACATGAAAAATGAACGATCAGCTGATTTGTAAACAATAAAAACATACAGCCTGGAAGTTGGGTCATATCAGTATTCTTATCCATAGCCAAGCACTTGTCATCTCTCAGTTCAGTTAAAACCATGGGAAATTTGTCTGTCATTGGTGTTGGCACATAGTTATTCGCAAACTCTGGAATAATAGATAGAATTGCTGGTTTCTTGTCAGTCTCATGAATACTTCTGAATAGAGTTTGTAGTTCACTGGCACTTGGTTCAGGAATGTCTGGCAACTGTTTTCTATCAGGTGTCTTTGGAGTCAGCCCACAGGCAATACTTGTGTCTAGTTGCCTCTTCAGTGTCTTCGACGAACGGAAGTCAATGTTTCTAACTGGCTTGTATTCTATGGCCTGATTTCCAGTTGGGAGAAGCCAGTATGCCTTCTCTTGAGTAACTGTCTTTGATTCTCGGATCTTAACAGTGGCTTCGACAGCAAACAGGAGGGCTCCGACGTGACTGCAGGTTTCTCCCAAGCCGGCCATGCAGTTGCAGTGAGCTGTGAGTACTTTCCCGTCACGTTCTGCTATCACCCATGGGTATAGCCAAGGATCATTCATAGACTGTGAGTGTCTCACCTGAAAAATATACCATATTTTATTATTAGATCTAATAGACACACAGCATTCCTTCTCATCATGAAAACATGTCCGCATAATATATACCCCCTTGAACCCCTCTTTTTTATAGCAAAACTGGGGTATGCAGGGGTATACCTATTTTGCTCCAAAACATAGATTGTGGGTACTCGGCAAGGTGATTCTAACGTGTACCCACAAACTATGTTTTGAGCAAAAATAAGAAAAATGACAAAAATTTTCTGATGAAAGTTTCAATTTTTGCTACTGAAAAAATTCTCTATATATCATGCATGGACAAGTTTTCATAATGTATCACACTGATCCAAAAAGAGCATGAAAGCATATGAAAAAGGCTGACCTTATTAATATTCTTATGTCCCCATTAATTTTGGCCCAACATTTTTATCATATGAGCTGCGTCATGAGAAAACCAAATTTTTGCCCATACGAAAACAAAAACACAGATCAGCGGTGCAGTTACAATGCACAGTCGTGCAGTGCCTTTGTTATCGCAAAACGAAAAGTACAAATTCTCTACTGCTTAAATTCAAAATTTCAAGTTCGCACCCTTCTTCTATGACCGCACAGATTGGTTTATGTTGCACCTTGTCGGACACCCCAAAGACAAGTTTTCATGCGATTGGGCTTATATGAACATCTGCATGCTGACCTAAAAATACTTAAGGTTTGCTGTGCACCAAAAATCTATCACTTTGCTGCAAATAATTTCAAAGTAAGCTTTTCTAAAGCTGCATTAAAGAAAGTCCGCCCTACACAATAACCATCATGAAAATTGTAGGTTGATAAACAGTAAGGGTTTTTTTTGTGTTAAAAGACACGCAGGCAATTACATGTAAGTAAATGAAATTTATAAATTATCCTGACATTTTTTATTGAAAAATGTATTTTTTTTTTTTTAATACAAAAAGAAAAAATTGGTGGGTCGGTCGGGTGGTGGCAAACAGAGAATTATTCAAGGTAAGCCCAGGTGTAAACGAATGGACTTCATTTATGCACCACGGTGCCCAGTACATTTTTACTTCCCACTCAACAGCTACATGCATATAGAGAGACAAGTTCACAGTTTAAAGGGTAGAGAGGTTCGAGATCAAACTAACAATCCCCAGTTTGAAAAGCAAGAGGTTTACCCCATCAAAACATGTCTGTGTAAGGTATACCACCTTGAACCCCACTTTTATATACTGGGGTTTGCAGGGGTATACCTATTATTCTTATTTTTGCTCCAAAACATAGATTGTGGGTACTCATTAGAACCGCCTCGGGAATGGCAATTCTACCAATGTTTTGAGCTAAAATAAGAAAAAATACAAAGATTTTTCTGATGAAATTTTTATTTCTGCCAATGAGAAAATAAAATAAAAAAAAACTTTATATTGCATGGGCAAGTTTTCATATTACAATGCAATTGAATTTGCCAAGGAGGCATCTCCCCAATCATGGCAGTGAAAGTGATTCTGGCGGCCCCCGTAGCCAAAAGGTTAAGAGCGCTGATTTTTACATTATCGCACAACCATTTGATCATCTCACCGCTGTGTCTGGTGTGGGGTTTGAGCCCCGCTCTGGCCATGTGTGAGACAAGCCAAGTTCTGCTTGCGGGTGTGTCAGGTGGTTTATCTGGGGGCTCTACCGTTTTCGCCCCACCTACTGATTGATTACTCATATATGAGCTGAAATAATCTTGAAAGGGACGTTTAACTGAATAAAAAAAAAGATTCTACCGCATTATACCAAGTGACAAAGGGTAAAGCTGACAGGGCACGAGCATGCCCGATTTACTCCTTACAACTCTACGCATCAAGTAGACATATACTTTCAACCAGGCCCCCTGCCATGGGGAGTGTTGTTAACCTAGCCATTTCTTTTACCTTTCCATAGTCCCCGCAGTGCACCAATGAGTCCCCACAGTGTGACAGGGGGTCCCAGATGTATGTCAGGGAGTCCCGGCAGTGCATCAGGTGCTTAAGCATAAAAGGGTAGTGAAATGCAAACACACAAGACGCAGGGGTGGGGGCTTTAATTTTCCAACATCGCTGCAGCCTTCCTGGTTACAGTAGGGCGTTTGTCCCAGACTTCCTTGGTAGACAGGATTCGCAATGACTACAGTAGTCAGTAGTGTATTTGAAAAAAAGCTTAAATTAATATATAAGAAATTAAATTCAAAAATAAATACCAAAAAGAGACAAATCACTTACCCTGCCTGTGATCAAGGAACTCTTGTTAAACTCTAGACATCTGACCTCTTTCACCCACCCAAGCACAACCCATTTGTAAGAGTCCAATGACTTGTATGACTTAAATTCCTCTAAAGTATAAGCACTGGTTTGGAACACAAGATAGTTTGCAATGTCTGGATATGTAATGGAAGGTAAACAATCAGGGTTTGAATTCCACTCCTTTGAGTTCAACACTTTGTATGGATCAGTCCCATCGATCAATTTTAATTTGTCCACATATCTTGATCTTGTAACACTATCCAGTGAATCAATATAATCTGAAATCTTCACTTTAGCCCCAGGTTTAGACATTTTATCACTTTACATAAGATTATATCACAAAGAGACGTCTTTATCTGGCTAAATTTAGCTGTGTAATTAACGTGACCTCGATTCGCTTGACCTTCAAAATGGCGACCGGAAGTAGAAAATCGATGACGCGGAAAAAATCGGGAACCATGAATTTCAAAGTATTTATTTCTTTCGTGCATTCTTTTGGCATCGTTGTAAAGGAGAAACGTAGCCCTTTTAATCAAGGTATAATACATCAACCTATCATGTCTATTAACAAAGTTATAACACCTATGACAGAACTTTCTGACCCACCCTCGTACACAGCTATCGGTTACGCTCATGTATTGTTCTTGTTAAATGATATCTTGTTAATTATTTATTATATCTTAGTTGAATATTTGCCGCATCCTAAATTGTTAAGGGCAAAACAAATAAATGATAGAAACTAAAATGACCACTTTTAATTTCACGTGCATTCAACATTGAATACAACCCAGGTCGGACTCACATTGTTTGCATTGTAACGGTAGCACCTATATCCTGACTGTTGAATTGAATTTGTAAGCAAAGCTGACCAGGTGGCCCCGTTGCAATATTGCCCCGGGGGTGGGGGCATATGATCCCCTGGTTCCATTTTTGTTTTCAGAATCATTAATATTCATTTCCTGCAAGATTTTCACATCAAATGACTTTAAAAGTCTTCCCCGTTCAAATACAAGTACGTTGGTGACCTATGTTGACCTTGTCGTAAAATTAGCCAAGGTCACCACAGAGTCATGATTTACATAAACATTGTAGTACTTTAGCCATCAATACTTCATGCCAATTTTCTTTCAAATGTTTCCATCGGTTCCGGAGAAAAAGATTTTAGAAAGGTTTTTACCATATATGGGCATGGAGGCCATCTTGGTAATGTGATCTACATGTAGATTATTTATATACACATTGATCCCCCCATTCTATAGATGCTTCACTTAAAATTTGACTTTCATTGGCCAAGCGGTTTCAGAGGAGAAGGTGTTTGAATAATATGGATATATACGTGTATATTGCCCACGGGTGGGGCATATGAGCCACTGGGGTCCTTATTTTTAGAAACATTAATATTCAGTCCTACTGCCCATTTCCTGCAAGACTTTTAAAAAAAAAATCCCATTCAAATGCATTGGCGACCTATGTTGATCTTGCAGTAAAATATGTCAAGGTCATTACAGGGTCATGATCTATATATACATTGTAGTACTTGAGTCATCCATACTTCATGCCAAGTTTCGTTGAAATCGGCTCAGCGGAGCGGTTCTGGAGGAGATGATTTTTAAATGTTTTTACCATATATGGGCATGGCGGCGATCTTGGTCATGTGACCTGGATTATTTATACACACACTGGTCCCCCCTTCCTATAGATGCTTCAGATAAAATTTGGCTTTGATTGGCCAAGCGGTTTCAGAGGAGAAGATCTTTGAAATTGTGGACGGACGACGACGACGGACGACGACGGCCGGACGCCGGAGCATGGCCATCCTATAAGCTTACCTTGTGAGCCTTCGGCTCAGGTGAGCAATAAGAGTTCTGTAGATCCAGAAATATTCACGAGAACTTAATTTTCGCTAATATTCGCGATTTGGAATATTCGCGATTTGGTTGCCTCGCGAATTCAAAGTTCTCGCTAATACTGCGTTTACACTATTTCCCGGCGGCCGCAGCAGCCCCGTTTGCTCGAAACGTGGCGTGCCGTGGAATTTTAGTCACATATTTCTCTGTTTTCAAGATCTATTACGTCTTGTTAAGTTTTATTACGTTGCATTACGATATCCGTAACAAGCCGTGGTAGTGATAAGCCGGTGTGTCACGGAGGCGCCAAGGTACGTTACGGTTGTCCACGATCTATCACGAGTATTAGCACGTTCTATTACGGCCTGTTACGTTCTGTTGCGGTCAGTTGCGTTTTGACCAAGGTGTAACACGTTTGTTTCTTTCTGTCAAGGTCAGCTACGGACGAAACGCAACGATATGTCATTTTATATCTTAAAACACCACGCCCCGTGATAACCGTAACCTAACGTGACGTACGCAGTAGAACGGGATCAACACCGTCAAAGACCGTAACGCACCGTAACTTAACGCAACAAAACGTGTTGAGTATTCCGTAGGATATGGGACGATACGTGAGACGACTGTGAACAAACGCAGCTGAACGTGGAAGATCCGTAACTTGCCGGGCTATTCACTACCTTCCCATTGCACTATGGACTGCTTCCAATTTCGCTACGTACTGTTACGTTCTGTCACGGTGTGTTACGTTCAGTCCGTTTTATCGCGGCACATTACGTTTCTCATTTCCGCCGTGACTGCCTTGGCAGATTTTTAAACTCTCAAAAAAATTGCCACGGTGTCCACGGTTATCCCGGCGTGCTACGTTTGTCTATCCCATTCCACTGCGTTTATCTCGTTTTGATCACGGCTGTCTGAAACGTGGCTGCCGTGACCACCGGGAACATAGTGTAAACGCAGTATTATAAAGAGGCACTAAAAACTTTATAGAATACATGGACACTCACTCGCGAATTCAAGAACTCGCTATAGAAAATTCCGGAAATAAAGGTCACGCGAAAATTTCCGAATTTACAGTTCGTACTTGACTTTGACATTTGTCTTGTTGAGGCTCGAATGTCTGGCTACGTTTATATTTAATACTTTGTTTGTGGCATCGACGTATAAAATCATAAAAAAAACTATGAGACAAACGTACAAGTCTGCAATGATTAGGAAATGGCGTAATCAGAAAGAAATTCCCACTGCAAAAACCGAGGCGGGATAAAAAGTAAATTGACAATCAGGTACTTATATCCGAACCCGAAACAGCAGATACATTCAACACAAAAACATAAAACAATCGGATTCACAAGACAAGTATTGCCTTAGAGCGATTAATAAAATGAAATTACCGGGGGCTTAAGGATTATACCGAAACCAAAGGAAACAACTCTTTATGAGAGCTATGTATCGCCAGCTCCGGATTTCCGGATTTTAAAAATATGGAGGATTTATGCTGCAAAAACTTATTTTTATATAGCTTCCGTACAATTTGATGAAGTTTTTGAATAGGAATGACGTCAATGACGTCATAATACAGGCGACGTTACGTTGCATGTTGATCAATCTCTTGCCACGTTTTTTTTTTCTTTTTTTTCAAGACTTTGAAATTTGCGACACTCGACTAGTATATTCTCAGCTTTCTCATCTATCTGGATTTTTATATGTATGCATACACTGACTAGCTATCAATCTTCTGATCTTGTCAGAAGTATAATAATGCTTCAGGGACCAACGAAAACAACCTACAGATTCTGTTTTGTAATACATTCTTATGGTTGATGCAATGCACATGTTTTATTGTTGTAGGCTTTATTATATGCCGCCCGAATTCATCGCTAAATATGTATTTAAGCCGTGCACCCCAGACGTTCAGTATTTATTCATAAATCTGATATGTGTGTTTTATTACGGAATCAGACTACCATGGCGCTCTTGAGAGATGTATAATGGCAGAAAGTGCTATTTGAGAGATATAAAGTGGACTC
The DNA here is from genome assembly GCA_964017185.1 of Rugalucina vietnamica. NCBI lineage: Eukaryota > Metazoa > Mollusca > Bivalvia > Lucinida > Lucinidae > Rugalucina > Rugalucina vietnamica. The sequence goes on from OZ024870.1 coordinate 43,356,014, forward strand.
TAATTGTCTTCATGCTCTATAAGTCAATAATGCCTAATGCAGCTCGCTGATTTCATGTCTCCTGTGAGTACCGTCAAGGGAAAACCTGACTGCGGAGTGTGTGATCTACTCCAACCAAGCCGTGTAGTACAACGATAGAATACGCCTATCTTCTAGTATATTCAAGCAAACATGGCTATGCAGCTACGTAAAATCACGTAACCGCGGTTACCCAGAGGCACGGCCAATCATTAGTCATAATAGTCTATGACTATGCACGATTTAGATTTACTCTTGACAGCACGGCTCACAAGAGAGGTCCGTGTGCTTTACAGATATAAAAACATATTTAAGTTGGCGTGAGCCTATTGTCTAGACATACAATTGCCGGAGACTAAAACATGAAACGAGATACCTTCACATTACCGGGGGATCAGCATTCTGTGCTACACGTTTTTGCCCATACAAGGGTAGCAAACATATGCAGCGTATCCTGGTCATCCTTACTACATGTGATCGTTAAAATAAGCATGCTAAGGACATACTAGGACCCTAAAGTATTTAGCACGAATGTCAGTCTCCATACGGTCTAAGAGAGAAGAGAAGCTAGTGTGTGCCGTATTATTTAATGTCGAACGCCAAGCAAAGGCGTCACAGGTACATGTACAATCCAATCGTTTTTTGGCGTTGCATGACAGAGGCTACAAACTAAATATAAAGCCTACCGCTACCTTAAGGAGCTGAGCATCTGAGACCAGTAATGAAACGCAAATACAACTGGTAGGCTAAATTACGTAAGTCTTCAATATTTGTGAAGTACATTGTACATGTATGTATTTTATTCTGTCACCAGCCAAGAAGAAGCTGTCGCTTGTTAAAGGCTTTTTAAAGAAATCTTCTAGGAGTCCATTTATAACAAAACCAGCTATGAAAAACGTTGGCATCATCAAAATTATGTATGAAATACTTTTCATATAAAATGAGCCGCCACGTGGGAAAAGCAACAATGTGCATAGGCGAAAACAAAGGCGCAGATCAGCTTCGCAGTAACTGCGAAGCTGATCAGCGCCTTTGTTTTCGCTACTCGGATAGCACAAGTCCTCTTCTACTTAAATCCGAAATTTCAAGCTTCTAGCTCTTTTCTGTGACTGTACAGGTCGGTTTGTGTCGGACCTGTTCGGAAACCACATTGTTGGTTTTCCCACGAGGCGGCTCAAATGTAGGGTCTAATGGCAAGGTTAACTTGGGAGACTTATCAGAGACTTATCCGACAAAGAATGAAAAACGACCTAATTTTTTGCAAACAATTTACTTTAGCGACGAACGTGATCATCAGTGATATACATGTATGTACTACAAATAGTGAAACTGTGTTATATCGGGGAAATTCAACATGGTATTGTGATTTTGTTGACATACGATAACATTATGATAGAGAATGACAATGATTCGACACCTGTTAAACGCATAATATCGGAGGCAATCTCACGACGACATCTTGATTTTACTAGAAACGTTACGAATATATCCATTCAGAAATAAACAATGAAATAATTTGTATTCAGATGTACATGTTAGTCAATGGTAAATGTATTCCAATGAGTCCCCCACCCTGGTATAAGCACCCTGGAATAATGATACTTATGATTTAAAGTCCATTATATTATTAAATGAAAAAAACATTATGTGATTGTCGACTTAATCTAAACGTACCTGTAAATATATACTTTAAAACATATTTACCTACCATGTTTGTTCCTGCCTTTTAATTCTGACAAATAGAGTATAGTCATAGCCAGCTGGTACTGACGGAAATGATCGTTCGTTAGGACTTCCAGATGTCATTATTCTAAACATACATGTAGCGTTCAATTTCGAGATATAAACTGATAAAATTCACACATTTTTGAAGAGTATACTTAACAAAATTCCCAACGCACCCAGTAATATTTTGTTAAATACTTCAAAAACGAAACGACTGTTAGTCTACAAATCCTCTACATGATGAAAATAACCATTTTCAAACAAATTGCTGAATTTTATCGCAATCGGTGATTTCTGTCGAAAAAAATCGAACTTCTGGAAACCGTACCCTTCATTCCAAAAATCCAAAGCTGCTAAAATATAAACAACAGAATCGATACGCCGGTGAAAATCGCAAAAATAAGTCCAAAATCATGATCTGTTCAATAATGTTATTTAAACTGAGTAAAAGTACAAGACCCATTGACATAAAAGTCAGTTTTGTATCGATAAAAAGCGTCTAAAAAGACGTTTGATTAGAAATTCGATTTCTGAAGTTGTCAGATCGTTTTATCTTACACAGCCAGTACCTGGTAGATACTCGAGCCCCATTTGCTCTTTCTAGCACTAAAAACGATTTCGCATTGATGGAATGTGACTCAGTTACAATTTTAATACTGTTAGCCCTCTGAGCAACGCAGATTTGAAACTAAACGTTAACCATTTGCATGTTAATTATTGTTAAGCGCGACAACGCCTTGGGACGAGAGACGTAAAGGTGACTGAAAATGTCAACATAAGAGGTACCATGATATCATGCGACTTGTAAGAATAAAACGCCATTGTTCCATTGATTGTAAACGTATTTCAAACGTATCTACGCTAAACGGGCTACCCTTTCTACTAAGCCGACCGCTCTAGCGAATTTCTCGACAGACAGGCGAATTCTTTTTGTGTGCTTTCCATTCGACGAACATTAAGCTGTTTACATGTAATTCCATTCAAAGCTTACAAAAATACAGTCACAATGATCAGCAGGTGCAGAAAAGCTGTTTTTGCATGATCCTCTTATGACGTGGTCACGTGATTAAATTTATTTAAAATTATCGGGTCATTATGCTCAAATCTTCGTCAAGAAATAGTATGAAATATTTGAAAGCAAAATCTTTAATGGAACGAAATTTATTCAATTTTTAAAACTGATGCGTTGGCATTTGCCAAGTGCATATACTCGTGAAATTTGTAGTCACCTTTATTTTTACCGTAAGTTTTGTGATATAAAATCACTGCAAAACCGTTGTAATGTTTACTTTTGCTAGTTGAATAATTCTAATACAGCGACACGTAATAGCAGTTTGGGGTTAGTTGAAAAAGTAACCGATGGGGACTGAGGACTTTGGTGTTGCGTCTTCTGTTATGCTCGTTTTCAATTACTAGAAGTGGAAATCCGTATGTTACAAACGCAGATGCAGAAGACCCGTAAAGTAAATCACACTGATGAACAGACTTTCTTTGGTATCTTCTCAGAAATGTACGAACGTCATCCTATGTATCACTACATACAATCTGTTATATCGACACCCTGTATCCTCATGCTAATGTTATTGTTTACTACTTGAAATGTTGATGAATTCGTACGTAAAATGAAAATATGCAGACGATTCTGGGAATTAAAATGCAATTTTTCGCTTATTTCTACACGATCTGTCCCTTTAAGAATACCTGAGGAATCTCACTCTTACCTTTATCCGATTGCACTTACCTTTTCTCCGATTTACCGTTTTAAAAGACACGATAAAGGAAAACAAGAAGTAGACACTGTAAGTAAATATTCTGTAACTTTCTTTTATTTACGTTTTATGATAGTACATGTATACAGGCAATATTTCCAACCGAAAAGACGGTAAAATATTACCTTTTAAGTTGTGAATCAAAGCCAAAAATACCATATAAAAAAGCGTTGTTATTGTTTTCCACTGCTTATTTATTGCCAGTGTTATTATTTCTCCCAGCTAAGATAATGTTTCTTACTGTTGACGTCATAGTATCCTAACGTTGATGTGTTGATGTAAAAGGATCACGTTCATTATGTTGAGTGACTATGAATGCATATAAAGAGTGGGTATGGGTATGTGTGACTGTGATTGTATTGAAAATGTAATCTGTAATGCAAAAGAGGTGTTATGCACACAGGAACAGTACAGCTACACGGCAGTCAACCTGTTATATCGACACCCTGTATTCTCAAGCTAATATTATGGTTAGAATGTTGAAGGTTACGTACGTAAAATGACAATTAGCAGACGATTCTGACAATAAAATATCGTTTGTCGCTTATTTCTGGACGATCTGTCCTTTTAAAAATACTTGAGGACTCACACTTTGACCTTGATCCTATTGCACGTGCATTGTTCCCGATCTACCGTTTTAGAAGACATATTAACGGAAAAGAAGTTGTAGACGCTGTAAGTAACTTCTCTGTGATTTTCGTTTATTACGTTTTATGATAGTGTACAGGCAATAATTGTGACCAGAAAGACAGTAAAATATTACCCTTAAGTCGTGAATCAAAGCCAAAAATGCCATATTTAAAACGCGTTGCTATGGTTTTCCACTGCTCATTTATTGCCAGTGTTATGTGTGATTGCGATAGCCTGAAATGTAATCTGCCATGCAAAAGAGGTTATATGTACTGTAGTTTCATTTTTTGAATATATGAGTACCGTTGTGAAAACACAAACGTTTTGCATATGCGAAAACAAAGGTGCAGATCAGCATCGCAGTATCTGCCAAGCTGATCAGCGCCTTTTTTCGGCTCTACAAAATTTGTATAAATCATGACCCCGTGATGACCTTGACCTATATAGCAAGGTCAGCTTAGGTCGCATATCCTAGATCTCAGGTGAGTATTTATAGTGAAAACACCAACGTTTTGTATATGCGAAAACAAAGGCGTAGATCAGCATCGCAGTATCTGCGAAGCTGATCAGCGCCTTTGTTTTCGCCGTACAGAAGTTGCCGTCATACGGAAAAGTCATCATAACAATCCTGAATGTACTTGTAGCATGTTTATTCGTTGTGGGATTATTCTCAAATTTTATCAAAATACTCGTTTTGAAAAGCGCAGTTCGATTGATGTTGAATGTCTATTTTGGTACCTATTTACGCGGCGATTTTGTCTAAAAACCAACTTGTAAACCTGTAACAACGGTCTGTACTAACAAACATTCCAATGCCCATAGCTCTGTAATTATTCTGCCAAATCTAACGTTGAAGCGTCGTGCGTTTTCACAAGTGATTCTGGATTTGTCGTATGTTTGCATTCTTAAATGCGTTGACTAGAACGACTTCAGGTAAAGCTTTCAAAGTACATTGTAGTCTGTAAAATTCGCGTACAGGTAGGGGCCAAAAAGAGGAAGAATCAGTATCGATTGCGGAGGGAGGCAGCTGAGGGTGAGGTTAGGTACCTGTAAAACCGGTTTAAGCCCGCCAGTAACTTTGTGTTACTGATCGTTCCAAGGCGATACTTCTGTGGTGGTTCTTTTTGTTTTATGTCTTGGTGTTAAATTTTTTTTTGTGCTGTTGACGCCTTATGTATGTTTTCATATTTTTAGTTAAGTTGAGGTAACTGAGTGGCCACCTATTGGGAAAATAGCTGCTCATTCGGCTTACGATATGTTTCATGGTATAAGTACCTGATTGTTAGTTTGTTTTTTCCCACCTTTTTGGAGTGGGAATGTTTTTCTGATTGCGCCTTTTCCTGATCTTTGCCTACTTGTACCTTTTTATTGCACAGGTTAATAGGGACATAAAACCAAAAAAAAAAAAAAGAGTGGAACTAAAGGTATTATCCTTTGGTGGTCTCTTTGTTGTTCCCTGCAGAAATGTAATAAATAACTCATTATGACAGTCCTTTGATCTAAGGATCATTAGGGGTCATTAACCGAATAAACAATGGTACCAATATAGCTCCTTCAGGACGCCGTAATTTACGTTGATTTTGACATTATAAATACGATGGCAATTCCTGACATGGATAGTACAATTCATCGATTTTCTAAATCTAAAATTTCCAGTATCTAGCCATCATATATGTTTGTACAGTTCGGTTTGTGTCGGGCCTGTTCGAAAATCACACAGTTGGTTTTAAAAATAAACACATATAGAAATAAAATATTCCCAATATCCAGCTAAAATGAAAATAAATGTAAAGTCAGTCTACTTTCATCAATTTCCTGTGAGAAAGTCGAGATTTATTCTCACCCATTTTTATTAAATATAGAAAGGCATCACTATCAACAGTAGGAAACCTTATCATTTGTTATTTTTTACCTGAAGAAGTAATAACTTAGCAGGGAAATGTAATAACACCTACTCGCGAAAACAATAACATGAAAACTGGAAAACGGCCTTTTTTAGAACAACCAAAGTTTTGAGTTTGGTAGTTTATGTTCTCTGGGTATATTTACATAACGTAGAACTAATTAGGACTGAAATAAACTTTGGGCACCTGCTTACAGCGTCAGCGTCTTGTTTCCCGTTATCGTGTCTTTTAAAACGGTAAATCGGGGAAAAAGTACGTGCAGCAGGATAAAAGTAAGAGTGAGATTCCTCAGATATTCTTAAAGGGACAGATCGTGTAGAAATAAGCGAAACATAAGATGTTATTCTCAGAATCGTCTGCTAATTGTCATTTTACGTACGAATTCATCAACATTTCCAGTAGTATACAATAACATTAGCATGAGGATACAGGGTGTCGATATAACAGGTTGTATGTAGTGTGTATTATACCGTGGTCTACCACAGTACTGTAATTATCAGCTTAAGCTTCGATTATTCTCTCGGATATCAGTGTCAATTTAAGTATCTTAAGCAAGAACAGTTTCCTAGAATTAACGTGGGATAAAGAACTTTCCGGAAAATTAATCTCTCACAATCGATGTGCGTTCTGATTCGTTTAGTTCTGTTGTCAACTGTTGATGATGCAAAAGGAACCACGCAAATAACAAAAAATAAAAACGACTTTATAAACTATTTAAATTGAACTCGTCTTACTTATTGTCAGTTGATATAATGCTTTGGCTGATAATTCGATCGAGAGTTCATGAATTTGTTCTCCATACAAAAAGAATCATAATATACCATCAAAAGAATATGATCATAATTAGTGAGGTTAGGCGCCTGTAAACTAGTTTAAGCCCCCCCCCCCCCCCAGTATTTTTATATTTCAGATCGTTCCAAAGCGATACTTCTGTAGTGGTTCTTTCTGTTTTATGTTTTGGCGTTGAATTTTTGTGCTGTTTGCACCTTACTTGTTGTCACGGACTGACTCTACTTAATATAAAGTCAGAGGATACAATGGCTTGTTGTGCCCAACAAATCATGTATCGAATGACCAAGGGTATACGCTTCCTGCTATGAATGACCAGCAAATCTATGGGAGGGTTCAATTAAACAGAATTTTCAAATTATGATGATTTATTTATAATGATGTTTAAAGTGAGAAGCAAAGAAGGAGAAAAAAGATAGAAAGAGATTACAAAAAGAAATTACTGAGAAAAGGAAAAAAAAAAAAAAAAAAAAAAAAATACGTCCTTTGTTCATCAATTTCCCATTGGCATCTCCGGGTATACTGTCACACGTTCGTCTCACTAGTACACTCCGCACCACTGCTTGCAAAAACAGTCTAGTGTTCCCAATACGAACTGTAGACCACGCCCGTCCATTGCAAACCAAACACCAATGATTTTATATCGTCCCGTTTATACCGTCACTGCCACCCATATAGTTTAGCCCAGTTTAGTTTCAGGAATTCAGATTACGTCCATAAATTACAATTTCAGCTTCAAGGCCTGAAATAAAGTAACTGTGTCTTAACAACAAAATAACTGATAGTGTCGCAATTTATCATAACGAAATCTCCTGCAGCTATGCACGTCACAACATCCCATTGCAAATAACCTCCCACAATTCCGTACCCCGGAACTGTATTAGTTTATTCGCTAGATTGCTTGTACTATACATATAAACTATAATACTCCAGTATCTACATTGAAACATTTATTCACATGTACGATACAGTTAAACCACATATGTCGCGAACTAACCCTAGTTCCTTTCCCAGCGACATCACAAGCAAATCTCCGACATGCATCCACAATTCCTCACCCAGGAATTGGTCCTGCCAATCTATGACCAAATTCATAGAAAGCCATTTCTCAGAATACGATAAATCTTGCGAGACAATCTTGTTACAATATTAAACCTTTCTTAAATGACATCACTAATTTCAGTAATAGCAAATATTCTTAATGACGTCATTAACGTCAAATCAAAGCGTTACGTTACTATAACGTAAAACTTAAAATCTGAAATTTCCAGCCTTACAGCTTTGTTCCGAGTCAACATTAACTTCCTTTATGATGAGATGATTAGATAACATAACATAACATGAAACTAAATGTACGTCAACGACAATAACGTCGCTACAAGTAACGTAGTACATAACAGAAATTTCCATTTTACAACTTTGGTTGACATACATACCGCGCAATGTCATTCTTACGCGAAATTTAATACATAAAAACTAAACCAATGCCGCTTCACGGCAACGTAGCGTGCAGAAATATAGAAATCTTCATTTTTACAACCCTATCAATGTGCTTTCCACCATAATGAGCTACATTATTATGGCTATACAATCTCACTGTACAAAATGTATATTTATGAACTGTTATAACTTACCGACGGCCGACTACTCAGACTGGCGCTGACCATGACCAGGTGTACCAGATAAACCCATATCCAAACATCTCAAATTCATGCCCAATCTTTACATTCTTCCGATAATTCATATTGATTTCACACAAAATAAGCTGCCTATTTATACGCATAAGTTTGTGAACATTTCCCTGAAAACCATACCGTTTTCCATCATATATTCCAAAACCATTCATCAGAACATGTGAATAACCCACCGTGAGCAAGTGAATAACAATTCTAAATGCACATCCACTGACACCCACACCCAGATCAGCTTGCAAAAAGCTATATTGCTAACCATAAAATCGGCAATACAAATTTTCTCTGGATTATACCTCAAGGTGTAAATCATATGATTCAAATCCCCGGACTTCATGTTTTCGTTAAAGCCGTGTCACTCTCAGAAACCATTTATGGCAAACTGATAAAACACGAATCTGAGCCCAGTACAGAATCCAATTAAACTGCACATAATGCCAATTTCCACGCCACAAATCAACAAATACCATAACACAAAAAGACTGTTAAAATATCACAATTGAGCATAAAACTCTTCATGGCACAAATATTTTTTGCCGTGTCTAACATACATAGATATCCTTCACAATGCAGTAAACATGTCATGTTTACTCCTGTGTAAGAGTTTCCAAATACCTATTATGCTCAACTAAACATTTAAAAGAAATCAAACAAATTATCCAAACCCCACAAACAGCAAAAGTACATTTTTTATCGTGACATACCTTCCCCCTTTTGAAGTGTGAAGCATCTCAAAAATGCGTAACACTAGATCTACGCGATAAAAAATTTACTAAATGAAGTCATATCTAGAGAATCATACTTGCAAAAACCTGCTTCCACGTATCGCAATCTAAATCTTTTATGATAAATGGAACATACTCGGATCTCGGAGGAAACTGCAAAGCTGCTTTCTTGCCCTTGATTCACTACATACGCAACAAATAGATAACCTTAATGCACAATACTCATGTTTCACAGAGTAACACTAATTGAAGTCATATTTAGAAGATTATACTTTCAAGAACCGTACCCCGATTACCGCGAACTTAAACTTTCCATGACAATCGGATCTATACTCGGATTCCGGAGGAAACAGCAAAAGCTATCGGCGTTAACCGTAATCCACTAAATACGCGACAAATAGTCTGTTCCGCCTTCCTTGCTTTCCATCTTACATATTTCCATTCAACGTCACTGGAACACTCCGCATTACTACATGTAGTATTAACCTTATTATTGGGCTTCCGTCTATGCGGCCACAGCCACCAGTTAGTCATTACACTGATTACACTTACCCAAATAAAAGATATATGCCAGTCAGTTACAATACTGTCTACCCGCAACGCCACGGTAACCACCGCAACAAACGTGATCACGTTATTACATATCGACAAAAACCAAACCATGAATGCCAATATATCTCCTGGACATTGGGAAGTAAGGAACAACATTATACTGATACAAATGTGTACCCACCTGTGAAAGTAAGATATTGTCTACCTGCCAAACTCTCGTTAAATCTTAAACCTGGATGATATCTTGTCTCTAAACTACAACTTCCGGTGTCGGTCTCGTTAACGTCGGAGCTGAAAATACCAACCATACTTTGAGCATAACACTGTGTTACATCCTTTGCCGACTTTTCTTCTGTCGATCTTTCTGGTAACAAACCTGCACTCGCTCCCACTGGCAACGTTGCCACACAATCTCCATCTCGGCCATTCTGACTCTCCATGTTTCTGTAAATGATAAATGGTAACTTACCATAATCTGCTGATTTCTCCGTATAGATTCTTATCAGCATGCTGTTTATCGTCCACCTGAAATGTTCCACAAATACGTCATGTACCGTAGGATACGTGGCAGTACACGGGACGGTATACAGAGCGATGTACGTGTTGATGTACGGGTTGGTGTACAAGTTGGTGTACGGGTTAGTGTACGGTGTAGAGTGCAGGCCCGTTATTGATCGCCTGAAAAACATCCTAGTACTCACTTCCTTCATAATGGATGACGTAAATTGTGATCCTAAGTCTGAGCTGATCTCATCGGTTACTCCAACTTGATTAAAAATACTTACCAATGCATCTGCAACAGCTTCCGTGTCAATTGACGCTAGTGGTACTGCTTCTGGGTATCTTGTCGCATAGTCAACTACAGTGAGTATGACCCGGTTCTTACTGTATGTCACAGGTTTCAAAGGTCCTATCAAATCAGTTGCAACTCTCTTGAATGGTACATCTATTCTAGGCATCTTTCCTAAGGGTGCTCGAATTATCTTACCCTTGGGTACAGTACGTTGACAAATGTCACATGACTGACAAAATCGTTTTATGTCGCTACTGATGCCTGGCCAATAAAATTCTGAGAGAACCTTTTGTATGGTTCGTTTAACAGCTAAATGACCTGCCATTATTGACTCGTGAGCCAACTTCATTACCGTTTTGCGAAATTGCTGTGGCACTATAAGTTGTGTAAATAACCTACCTCGCTCAATGTTCGGCGAGCTAAACTTCCGGTACATCAAGTTATTTTTAATAAAATATGATGCATTCTTAAGACACTCCTTGGCTTCACACCGTGCCTTCATTACCTTCAAACTCTGATCTTCATTCTGGGCCTTCCGAATTTGATCCGGTGTAACTTCTTGTATAACTATTTCTGGTGTCTTCATACTCACATGTGTTCCTTCCTGTTTCTTCTGTGCCCTAGTTTGCACTGCTAATGTTGGCACCCAGTCTATATCCGGTTTGTTGCGTTCCCGTGCACCTGGAATATTACCTATGATTAAATCAACCAATGGCTTTTCCACACATAGTGCCAATACTTCTCCTTTGTAATATGGTGTGTCAATATTTACCTTCACTTCCGGTACAACTCTTGTAGAATAATCTACCATTACCATAGTTTGATTTCTTCCTGTATATGCACCTTCCGGGACTACATGTTTACTTACTATCACGCCCGAACATCCAGTATCTCGTAAAACCTCAACCGATTTCTCTTCAACCATTCCTTGTACAGTACTAAGTTCTGAAAGAGATGATACTGAACTCACACTTACTTGGTGTTTCTCATGTATGTTATCCTTACTCTCCATTGCTGCTTTGGAATAACTGACAGTATTTGTATACGTCAAGCAAGCACCACATTTCTTAACATCTGTTGTTGTATCCTCATGACTGTCTTCATGTGCAGTCTGTACCTCCGAATCTTTGCTCTGAAAAGTAACTTTCTTTGTAGGTGACCTACCTCTATGTCCTACCGCACCTACTTTCATGATACCGGGTTTTAGTTCCGGACACTCCCTCCTGTAATGTGTTCCACCACAATTATAACATTTCAAACCTGGATAGTATTTACCTCTTCCTCTTCCATATGAGTTTTGATTATTAGGAATCTGGTCTCTTTTCACTGGTGACCTTGATCTGGATGCTGAATTAGAACGAGATCTACCTCTGTCATTCTTGAAAGTCAAATTAACAATATCCACATACCTAGCTTCCTTGTAGGAATCCGCCAATTTACTAGCTTGCTCCAACGAAGTTGGTTCTCTCTCCCGTAGAAATAACTCCAGTTCTCTGTTACAAATAAATGTAAACTGGTCTCTCAACATGAGATCCTGCAAACCTTCAAAAGTTTTAGGAATACCTGACATATCTATCCATCTTGTAAAGTAGCTCTTCAACCGTGCTGAAAACTGCTGAAACGTTTCACCGGTTTCTGGTCTACACTTTCTGTACTTACGCTTGAATCCTTCCTCTGTTAATTGATACCTTTGTAACAATGCACACTTCAACTTGTCATAGTCCATTGCATCCTCCTGTGGCATCAATGCGTACACATCTAACGCTTTACCCTGTAATAACGCACTCAAATCAGTTGCCCATGTTTCTCTTTTCCACCCTTGTGCTGAAGCATACCGTTCAAACCTAAGTAAATATGCATCCATTTCGTCCTTACCTTCATTAAATGCCGGGATTTTAGGCGTTCTTGCCTTAATAGTGTCTCTTGGCGCTGGAATTGGCCTCTCCGCCCTTTGCGCTGTGATCCTCTCCATTTCTGCGAAATGTCTTCTGTCCTGTAATTCAATCTGCATTTCATACTCACGTTCTAATTTCTCTCTCTCTGCTACTAACCTCTCTCGTTCCAATGCAATCTCTGCCTCATACTTAGCCCTATCTGCAATTCTGATCTTACGCTCTTCATCTGCCTTAAGCTCCATTTCTTCATTTGCATGCCTGTATTGTACTTCCAGTTCACGCTCTTTTAATTCTTTCTGTCTTACCTTTTCAGCTTCTTGCGCTAGCAACTCATTCCGCTTCAGTTCAATTTCCTGTTTCTTAAGTTGTAATTCATACTCCTTAATTTCTCGCTGCTTTTCTTGTTCATCAGCTTTAGCTTTTAACTCGCGCTCATGGCGTTCGCGTTCAGCTCTTACTTCCATCTCGCGGATTTCGCGTTCTGCTTCTCGACGCTCACGTTCTGCATCACGCGCTGCTTGACGTTCATCACGTAATATTACTTGTTGCTCTGAAACAAACGTATTAAGTGCTTCACCTTCAAGACCTAAATCTTTCCCCACTTTGGTTAACTCTTTAACTACATCCATGATTATTTCCCTTTTGAAAAATTATTACTGTTTGTAAGGATGGTCACAATAAAACGAAATCTGAGTTATCAATTGATTCTCAACAACGTAAACTTCACAGTATTCACATCAATAAATAAGCAAAACCCAATGCTTACCAAGCTTCAACTTTTGTTTACCAATTGCCTCAACGCAACCTATTCTTAATAACCCATTAAGAATCACCCAGACATTCTACCACAATCAACTAATGCCTTTAACTGTTGCGTAACAATTTACAAAAGTAAGCCCATACTCATGAATACTTTCAACAAACCGTTCAATTGACAAACCTCAAATTTCAAGATCACCTGGTGCTTCACTGGTACACCCCGTCTCTGGTGCTCGCCAACCCTGACAGTCGGTCGACGGGAATATGAATTATCGGAGGACTCCCATCAGTCTAACCATCGGCCCTCATAACTGAAATATACTTTGATATCTTGTTCTTAAGTGACAGTGTGACTATAACATATACCAGTACAATGAAATTTTAGAGGTTACATTTGCATTATTTTAAACAATTACTTTTACTTTGCTTAAGCATTGCTTACTTTGGTACACTAGAGAATTTCACTGTGATTCACATTTGGTTCTCTAAATCCTAGCATATATAAACACCTCCAAGAGTTACTGATATCCAATGCAGAAATGTTGGGCGTATCCCACTTCTGACACCAAATGTCACGGACTGACTCTACTTAATATAAAGTCAGAGGATACAATGGCTTGTTGTGCCCAACAAATCATGTATCGAATGACCAAGGGTATACGCTTCCTGCTATGAATGACCAGCAAATCTATGGGAGGGTTCAATTAAACAGAATTTTCAAATTATGATGATTTATTTATAATGATGTTTAAAGTGAGAAGCAAAGAAGGAGAAAAAAGATAGAAAGAGATTACAAAAAGAAATTACTGAGAAAAGGAAAAAAAAAAAAAAAAAAAAATACGTCCTTTGTTCATCAATTTCCCATTGGCATCTCCGGGTATACTGTCACACGTTCGTCTCACTAGTACACTCCGCACCACTGCTTGCAAAAACAGTCTAGTGTTCCCAATACGAACTGTAGACCACGCCCGTCCATTGCAAACCAAACACCAATGATTTTATATCGTCCCGTTTATACCGTCACTGCCACCCATATAGTTTAGCCCAGTTTAGTTTCAGGAATTCAGATTACGTCCATAAATTACAATTTCAGCTTCAAGGCCTGAAATAAAGTAACTGTGTCTTAACAACAAAATAACTGATAGTGTCGCAATTTATCATAACGAAATCTCCTGCAGCTATGCACGTCACAACATCCCATTGCAAATAACCTCCCACAATTCCGTACCCCGGAACTGTATTAGTTTATTCGCTAGATTGCTTGTACTATACATATAAACTATAATACTCCAGTATCTACATTGAAACATTTATTCACATGTACGATACAGTTAAACCACATATGTCGCGAACTAACCCTAGTTCCTTTCCCAGCGACATCACAAGCAAATCTCCGACATGCATCCACAATTCCTCACCCAGGAATTGGTCCTGCCAATCTATGACCAAATTCATAGAAAGCCATTTCTCAGAATACGATAAATCTTGCGAGACAATCTTGTTACAATATTAAACCTTTCTTAAATGACATCACTAATTTCAGTAATAGCAAATATTCTTAATGACGTCATTAACGTCAAATCAAAGCGTTACGTTACTATAACGTAAAACTTAAAATCTGAAATTTCCAGCCTTACAGCTTTGTTCCGAGTCAACATTAACTTCCTTTATGATGAGATGATTAGATAACATAACATAACATGAAACTAAATGTACGTCAACGACAATAACGTCGCTACAAGTAACGTAGTACATAACAGAAATTTCCATTTTACAACTTTGGTTGACATACATACCGCGCAATGTCATTCTTACGCGAAATTTAATACATAAAAACTAAACCAATGCCGCTTCACGGCAACGTAGCGTGCAGAAATATAGAAATCTTCATTTTTACAACCCTATCAATGTGCTTTCCACCATAATGAGCTACATTATTATGGCTATACAATCTCACTGTACAAAATGTATATTTATGAACTGTTATAACTTACCGACGGCCGACTACTCAGACTGGCGCTGACCATGACCAGGTGTACCAGATAAACCCATATCCAAACATCTCAAATTCATGCCCAATCTTTACATTCTTCCGATAATTCATATTGATTTCACACAAAATAAGCTGCCTATTTATACGCATAAGTTTGTGAACATTTCCCTGAAAACCATACCGTTTTCCATCATATATTCCAAAACCATTCATCAGAACATGTGAATAACCCACCGTGAGCAAGTGAATAACAATTCTAAATGCACATCCACTGACACCCACACCCAGATCAGCTTGCAAAAAGCTATATTGCTAACCATAAAATCGGCAATACAAATTTTCTCTGGATTATACCTCAAGGTGTAAATCATATGATTCAAATCCCCGGACTTCATGTTTTCGTTAAAGCCGTGTCACTCTCAGAAACCATTTATGGCAAACTGATAAAACACGAATCTGAGCCCAGTACAGAATCCAATTAAACTGCACATAATGCCAATTTCCACGCCACAAATCAACAAATACCATAACACAAAAAGACTGTTAAAATATCACAATTGAGCATAAAACTCTTCATGGCACAAATATTTTTTGCCGTGTCTAACATACATAGATATCCTTCACAATGCAGTAAACATGTCATGTTTACTCCTGTGTAAGAGTTTCCAAATACCTATTATGCTCAACTAAACATTTAAAAGAAATCAAACAAATTATCCAAACCCCACAAACAGCAAAAGTACATTTTTTATCGTGACACTTGTGTTTTCATATTTCAGTTAAGTTTTGGTAACTGACTGAGTGGTCGCCTATTGGAGAACTATCTGCGATATGTTTTCTTAGTATAAGTTCTTGATTGTTAATTTAGTTTTTTCCCTCCTCGGTTTTTGGAGTGGGAATTTCTTTCTGATTGCGCATTTTCCTGATCATTGCCTATTTTTACCTTTCCTTAAATCTATAAAATTGTGGGCATGTCTTGGCGCCTGTGTTCTCATCAAACATTTATAAATAAACACCGATTCGAACTTACTTAGATTATTAGTAGGTCTGCAGTGATGCAAGCTGCATTCAGCAAATGAGCCGCCTCGTGGGAAAACCAACAATATGGTTTCCGAACAGGTCCGACACAAACCGGCCTGTACAAGCACAGAAAAGAGCTAGAAGCTTGAAATTTTGGAGTTAAGTAGAGGAGGAATTGTACTATCCGAGTAGCGAAAACAAAGGCGCTGATCAGCTTCGCGGTTACCGCGAAGCTGATCTGCGCCTTTGTTTTCGCATATACAGATTGTTGGTTTTCCCATGGGGCGGCTCAAATTTTAATCGCCTAAGTCTATGCAATTTAATAGAGTATGTTATATTTGAATTTCAGTTTTATTGGTAAGTTAAACTTAAGTGTTATTTGCTTTTGTCTGAGTACTTGTATTTATATTTAACAAATTTTATATAACATCCTCACATGATCATTTTAGGAACATGTTTCTAGACAAATCTTTCATACCCGTGTTTATATTCCTTTATATGTTTATTGAATTGCTCAATTTTACAGAGAACTAATCTAGTCAAAATAAGTTAAGTCCCAGCTGATTTTTTTTTCCATAGACTTACTGTTAAAATCTCCAATTTTGTTTTGTCATAACTTTTGATTGAATTAACGATTTTACATGCAATTTTCAGCAAATAAGCTTGAATTATTCTTCGAAAGATGGATTGATTTTCATTGATGTCAGTAAGTTGTCAATAGTGTGACACGCGTTTCAGTATACGTCACGAAAAGTTCCCTATTATCCCCATAGTAAAATTGGCAAAAAAGCTGGATACTCTTGGATTAAGAAGCACATATCGAAAGACAATCTGTATTTCAACTTGAGACTTTGTGTTATCATGCTTCAGATGTTGCTGCCTAACTTGGATTTGGTATGAGTTTTCAATCACTTTTGAAATGTTTGAAATAAACAGTTAAACTTATGCATTTTAACATTATGCCTATGGAGAAAAAAGCATATGGGGCTTAACTTATTTTGACCAGTTTATATGTTTGATAAGCAAATTGCTTAATATATTATTCTCTTGAAATAAAGATATTATTATTATTATTATTATTATTATTATTATTATTATTATTATTATTATTATTATTATACCTAACAGCGTGAAAGCAGAGACTTTAGTATCTGCAATATTTGACGAGTAGGATATTCTATTTTGATCACGTTTTTAATCTACGCTAATGTGTCTAAACAAGAAGCACTTTGAAAATGATATATCGTTTGTTCCACTGGGAGTGTTTCTAGAAGCGAAATTTTGAAAGATTTTAATTTCAGTCCCGACAAAGAGAATATCACATTTGCGTTGCTGAAAGAAAAGTCGAATTGCTATCAGCACAGTCTTGACTTGTTTGTTTGAATTTAATGCTTTACGTCCTAGCCAACGGCTACGGTCATGTCGGGACGTTGCATTTTATAGAAAGTACGAACAGAGGGACCAGGAATCGATGGAATTAACTTTTAAGTCCCAACATAGACTGCGGGAGGGAAAGAAAATACATAATACACAACAAAACATTTTCCGACAACACACTCGAAGAGCAGAATGACTAGCTCTTTCCCAACAAGGTAGCCATCCGGCTAAGTTTCAGCAGGAAAGAAATGGAACGAGCACCACAGAGAGGTAGGCACAATAAACAGTAGTATAATGAGAATAAACCACATTTCCTGGGACACCGATTATCAATTTAAGTGGGGACAAGTATGATGAAGACAAACCACTCTATCTGGGACACAACTTAACGTTTTTACCGGGCACAACGCCGAAAACCACTTCTCCTGGGACGTCCTCGACATCATAAAGAAAGAAAATTAAATAAAAACAAAAATAGTGTTCAACTGACGAACACATTTAATAAAAACTATGGACCTTCTTCCCAAACGTTAGGATGTCATGACACACAAAATGTGCTTGAAGATATAACCACCCAAGTAAATCAAAAAGGCATATATGTTTGAATGGTTTGACTGGAACCACTTTTCACTTAGGTAAGTTTAGACCTTCTGAGCGGTTAATTAGTTTAATGTATTAGTTTTTATAAGATTTGTCAGGAGGCACACGCCGCCCATCTATTGTGGCGGGGCCTCTCAGCACAGTCTTTCATTACGAAAACATGTCCATATAATATATGTAGCTTAAAAATCGATGATATTTTGATATTTTCTTATTTTTGCTCAAAACATAGATTGTGGGTGCTCGTTAGAACCGCCTCGGCAAGGCGGTTCTAACGAGTACCCACAATCTATGTTTTGGAGCACCCCTGCATACCCCAGTTTTGCTATATAAAAGTGGGGTTTAAGGGGGTTTTCATTGCACGGGCATGTTTTCCTGATGAATCAAAATTTGACACATCTGCCATATTTGATCGCCTTAAATCTTGTAGAACCAGAAACCGAACGCCAAAGCCTGAAGGTTTATTGCCACTCGTGAGCTTTAATGCCACTCGAGAGAAAATGTTGGATACCGATTTCTAAGCGACGTAACTCAAACGACTTTACAACTGAACATAATAAGTTCTTTTGAATGCAGTAATAAATCAAACATTAAAACATTCGATTTCTCAAATGCACATTCAAATTAATGTGAATTTTATGCTGTGTAAAATAGACAACATCTTTGCAACTGTAACAACCCAATATGATATGCATTGAATGTCGCATTTATAGCAACAGAAATATAAGTAAATAGTGTTTATTTAGAAAAATGCGAAACATGAATATACTGCTTGGCATTTACATGTAGTTGCATATTCAGGTTCAAAACCGCGACAGCTATAACGCACCAGTCATTTTTTAACCACAGCCCCAACCTACGGGGAAGGGTGGGGGATAGCCGGGCTAAAGTGCAGGGCAATTACTTTTCAAAGGGTGGGGGATAGCCAGGCTAAAGTGCAGGGCAATTACTTTTCCAGCGTCCTCTCGGTGCAGGGGAAATGACGGGGTTTTGACATTAGGATCATTATCTCAGGGAGATTTTCTATTGTAAAGGGCCGGGCAATGAGGAAACTTTTGACCTCCAGTTTGCCTCCTGGGGGATGGGGCTCGTAGCAGGACACTGAAAGCTGAACAGTCATAATCCTCGCCCTTCCCCGTAGTTGGGGGAGCAGTGGTTACAAATGAATGGTGCATAACTTATAAAACCCGTCCAGAGAAAAGAAAAAATACTTACTTATTCCGATATGTAATTTATTTTTTTTTCTTTGTAGCAATGGAAATAGACATGTCTGAATAAAATTGTGAGCTAATGACAAAGTAAGGGTACTAAAACCCCTGTCACACCAGGGTGGCGTTCTCGCGGCGTTCTACAAAAATGCATAACGCCAAGGTGAACGCCGTGAGAACTCCATTGACGCCGTGGCAACGCGGTGGGAACTCCATCGAACGCCGTGGGAAATCCTAGAACGCCAAGGGTCGGCGTTTCTTTTGGACATGCTCAAAACAAACACCATCACTCGGCGTTCTAATATGAGCGCCGTGGGGACGCCGTGAGGACGCTGTGGCAACGCAGTGACAACTTCATCAACGCGGCGGGAACTCCGCGGGCGCGCCGTGAGATCGTAGTGCAAACACCGTGGTAACCCATGGCGTTTCCACGGAGTTCCCACGGCGTCCATGGAGTTCTCACGGCGTTTCCATCGCGCTTATACGGCGCGTCTATGGCGTTTTCACGGCGTGTTGTTTATCTTACAGCGTTCCCGTGGCCGGCGTTCATGGCGCTCGCGTGGCGCTTATACCGCGTCCTATAGCAGCAAGCTGGTTTACTACTTGTGTGTATGCAGGTGCAGCAGTTTCAAATTGCTGCTGATGCTGCTCGTCTTGAAAGCAAACGTACAAATGAGTGAGACTTTGTTTCTGCTTTGCCTACAAGCAGTCAGAGCAGTGCTAGAACGCCGTGGAAGCGCGGTGCGAACGCCGTGGAAGCGCGGTGCGAACGCCAAGAGCGCCGCGCAAATGCAGTGAAAACGTCGTGCAAGCTCCATGGAACGCCACATATAACTCCGTAGGAACGCCTTGGACGCGACGAGGACGCCGTGAGGACGCCATGGCTTGCTTTTTTCACAAATAAAATCATTTTTCTTGGAGTTCTCGTGGCGTTCTGGAAAAAATAAGAAAATTTAAGAACGCCACGCAAACGCCGCGCGAACGCCTTCTGGTCTGACAGGGGCTTAACGTTACATAAAACAACAAAAAGTGGAGGCCAAAACTTCTCGCAGCTTCGTCATATGCGAATTGTCTTGCTTGGACTTTGGCAAAGATTTTGATTATAGATTATTTGATTTTGATTTACGGTGATAAAGAAATTAATTTCAAAACAATAAGCATGGGAATCAACTTCCGATTTATGCGCAGAAGGTGCCATTTTAGACCCATTCTGCATGTAATAAGTTTCTGGCTTTCTGTAGACAAAATAAGGGGTGATGTTTTTCTTTCTTCTGGCGATTCAAAATGAATCAGTCAAATTGTTGAACAGTTCTAGAAATTATAATCACAATTATCAAAATTATTATGCTTAAATTTAAGCCAACAGTATATAGGTCACGTTTCATTATAACTACGCTGTTCTTAGTCACGATAGGTTAATGCTCTATGAGCATGTTGGTGAGAAAACTAACAATTTGGGTTCTGACCAGGTCTGACACAAACCGGGCTGTACAGTCAAAGAAGACGGTTAGAGACTTGAAATTTTGAATTTAGAAAGTAGAGGTATTGTACTATCCTTGTAGCGAACACAAGGGCGCTGATAAGCTTCGCAGTACTGCGAAGCTGATCTGTGCCTTTGTGTTCGCCTTATAATATACAGATTGTTAGTTTTCCCATGCTGTGGCTCCTTTCATAATAATTATTATAGTTCAAGACCGTTAACACAAAGAATTTAGTTTTGCATGTTTTTGCAGACGGCATTAATCATTGACGGCATCGTAAGAATGAACACGATGGCACACTAGCGTCAACACACCGTACATGCGGCTCGTCAAATTCCAACTGGTACGTCAAATTCCAGATGTTTATGTCAGCGCGTGCGTTTTGGCGGGTAAATTATTATTATTTTTTTTTTTTTTGTTTTATTATACTTTAGCTAATGGTTTAAAAAGAAAATAATAATCGGCAGTCTTGTGTGGACATCCACGCATCTGTACATACAGGTGTCATGGTCAGCTTATCCGTGGATTGGCGAAAACATTGCACAAAAGTCTTAAAATGGCACGTTTTCAGAAAACATCCATACTTTTTGCCAAATATCTCCATAACTAGAAATAATTGAAAGTCGCATGCTCGAATATATATAGCTTAGTATCTATTTAAAAGCCTGATTTAAGCTTTTATTCAAATTAATTACTACTATTGATAGCGCAGCTCATTCTTTTGAACCATGTGTGATTTTACATGATACGAACCACGACAGTCGCTTTATACTTGAAAGACCAGACGGGCAATAGCTTTTGATACGTCAAATAACAGACGTAGACACGACTTTGGATACGTGTCGCATCAGAAGTGTTGAGTGCGATTATTTCAAATATCCATGGCACCCTGGCATTGCATTTCTTGAATTGGAAATGTTATGGATGTCATACAGTTTATAGATGGGTAAAGAGAAAATGGCCAACTTAAAGACACACCACGTTGATTCACTATATCAACATTTGCACAAAATGTTGAAACCGTAGAATCAACATTAAGACACACAGTGTTGAAAAAATGTTGTTACGGTCAACCCGTAACATTGTTGAATCAATTCGATTCACTGAATCAACATTGATTCTACAACATTGTTTCAAAGTTGATTGAATCAACATTGGTTCGAAATTGTTTCAACTTTGTGTGTCTGCTGTTTTGTTTACACTCAAACACAGTATAACTTTATGAGAGCGATATAGTGGTCGGGGTTTGAAAAGCTACAAGCAGGCAAAGGTCAGGAAAAGGCACAATCAGAAAAAGATTCCCACCTGATTGTCTCAGTTCTTGATCCTTGGTTAATCTTATTTTAAAGGCGCTGATAGTCAACGACCTTAACCACGGCCTGTTGTGCGGTCGTGTGATCTAGTGGGTAGTTAGTTCCCATCATCCTCCAGAGGTTGTTGGATCGAACCCCGACCGACACATACGCGTGTCGTGTTGATGACTTTTGAGCCCCCGGACTCTGTGGCAGTATGCAGGATGCACAATATGTACATCAGTATATGTATTTGAAGGTGGTCGGGTTGCGATATGGGAACTCACCCATTGGGGGCTAAAGAAATAGATAGGCTGCTTGTACATCCTGGTAAAGCTTATACACTACTGACCGACCATCTGATTACTGGTTAACCCATCTGGTCTGAGCTTGCCCCAAACGTGGTTCAAGTCATACCATCCATACGTATAAGCGTTTTTGGCTTAGTTGGATGGTTATATTTCAAGCACTTGTAGGATGTCATGACATCCTCATTTTGCGTAAATGTCCCATAAAATGGAGGCAACGTCCCGACATGACCTTATCTGTTGACTGGGACGTACATGTATAGCATCAATTCAAACAATCAAAAACACATGTTTTTGTTCCGTTGGTATGAAAATTAGATTCCATCAAAGAAGCACATTGGCAAACAAATAAAGCACAGGTTATACCATGGTGTTTCTAGGGCGAGCGAATGCGTGAAGACACCTGATGCCTAACAACGCCCCTGGACATTGAAGCATAAGGAAACCAACAATCAGTTTGAACCCTGGTATGCCCAGGTAGAGACCGCAAAGTTGCCATACTGAATTTATAATCAAAATTAGGGGTATGCATATAATTAAAGCTAGAAACAATGCACTATTCGTAAATAATTCTCCGTCTCATGCCGCTTATACATGTACATGTACGTGTACTGAGTCGCGTAGTGTTCTATTTGAATATTTAAAATTGCTTTGCAGTAGTCATGTATCAGTTAAGTTATGTGGTATATTATCAAATGTTCACACTATCTGCTTTCATTTTTTTCCAAATTTCTATATAGTCAAAAGTACAATCAGCTTTTTGTTCATCGACTGGCCACCTTGAGTAAAAAAAGCGGCATATAAAATCGTTTAAAGACAATCGTTTCACTTTATTTCCTTTCCAAGTAATGTTTTCTTCATGCGATTTATGGTTAGTAGCGATGCAAATTAAACCATATACTGACTATTGCATAACAAAGAAGTGTTTTAGTAGACCCGTATCATAAAATGATCTACCGTCTGGGTCATTCCGTATCGGCCGTCTGTAATTTCACTTATCATATTACATTCGCCCGTCTGTACTTTGGCGTATTGTTTTTGTCGCCAAGCGACAGAATAAAACGATAAATACACTGTAAAAGTTGATTATCAATGATCCTTCAGATGGAGATTGAAGAAATATAAGCCTCAATAAGATTATACATGTACCATGAAAAGTTTACTAGGTATTCTTTGTAAAATACAGCAAAATAACTTACCCGCCAAAACGCACGCGCTGACATAAACATCTGGAATTTGACGTACCAGTTGGAATTTGACGAGCCGTATGTACGGTGTGGTCAAGTAACATAGTGCGATTATCTGAACATTTTGCCCACGTCTTTTAATGCATTTTATGCTATTTTGGCACGTTTATGTCTAGTGCTTTGTTTGCGGCATCGGCGTGTCAAATCATAAGAAAATGTGAGACATAATCTGCCAAAACATTTCCTTGTTTCTTTATATTGCTATAGTAAATGTTTGGCTAACATGAAAAACGAAGCCGATCAGGAGTGGTTCATGCTATCCATACAGACGTAAAAAAGGATTTATCGGCCATGACACAAAACCTGAATTTCAAAGTAAAAAAAAAAAAAACAATGGCTGTGATTTAACTTAATCATAATAAAACTTCCGTCCTTCAGTCCAAACAGGAGATAACTTAAGAAGATACAAGTAGGCAAAGATCAGGAAAAGGCGCAATCAGAAAGAGATTCCCACTCCAAACACCGAGGTGGGAAAAAACCAAACTAACAATCAGGCACTTATACCATGAAACATATCGTAAGCCGAATGAGCAGCTATTTTCCCAATAGGTGGCCACTCAGTTACCTTAACTTAATTAAAAATATGAAAACATACATAGCTATTTCCCAAAATCTTGGTCACACTGTATACGTATTATACAAGTTTTCAATATCGTCGGTCGGCCAAATTCAGCATCAGGATAACATGTCCGTGTAAAATATACCCCCCTTATACCCCACTTTTATACATGTATAGCAAAACTTTCTTTTTTTCTTTTTTTGCTCCAAAATATAGATTGTGGGTACTCGTTAGAACCACCTGAGCGAGGCGGTTCTGACGTGTACTCACAATCTATGTTTTGAGCAGAAATAAAAAAAAATATCAAATTTTTTTAAGTTGAAAATTTTCAATTTTTAAAGCTCAAACAATCTCTGTTTATCGCATGGGCAAGATTTTGTAATGAGTCAAACAGAGATAGTCATCTATAAAACTATTCATATTATTTAAAAATATTGGTACATTTTAATTTGAAAGATTAACATTGCTTTGGCTTAAGATGAGATAATCACAATGGGTCATATGATTGTATTCTGCTTTATATTATCTATCGGGATTTGTATGTTTGGACAAGATACATAGATAACAATCTTTTGTTCGCGTGGCTTTTAGTTTTTCAGAGTCCAAACACAAAATTATCTTGATGTTCAATATTTTATATAGATGTTTGTGTAGACAAATAATTTAGATACATATTTAAAGCATTCTCAAAAGCTGACAAAATATATTTTATTGCTGCAGACTTTGTTTATGCCACCAGAACTCGCCCAATGTGCATTTAATGCATTACGCGCCAGACATTTAGTATTTATTCATAAATCTGATATGTGTGTTTTATTACGGAATCAGACTACCATGTCGCTCTTGAGAGATGTATAATGACAGAAAGTGCTTTTTGAGAGATATAAAGTGGACTCTGATTGTCTTTATGCTCGGTAAGTCAATAATGCTCTAACGCAGCTCAGTGTTTTGGGCCGCGTCATGAGAAAACCAACATTTTGCATATGCGACAACAAAGGCGCAGATCAGCTGCGCAGGAAATGCAAAGCTGATCAGCGCCTATGTTTTAGCTCAAGGATACTTTCTTAATCCAAAATTTATAGCCTCTAGCCATCTTCTGCGCTTCTACAGGTTGGTTTGTGTTATTTCTCTTGGCAACCAAACAATATGTAAAGCCACATGAGACGAATAGAGATTTGAGGTAAGCAAAACCACGGTAACTGCTCGGCTGGATGCGGCTAATGCTTTATTGTTTCTGCATAGTATTTCTAAGTTCAAGATTGCTCTTCATATCACTTCTCCCAAGAGTGGCCTGCTTGCTAACAGATATACAAACATATCAAAGCCGGCTTGAGCCTATTGTCTGGACATAAATTGTCATAGACCAAGAAATCAAACAGGATACATAGGTATTAGCGAGGGATCGGTATTTGGTGCATGGTTCTTCTTTTATATTGCATATTCAGTAAATAAAATATAAAGTTTTGATCCTTTGGAAGCAGTACAAACAGTCAAAGGGAGATGGTATGGACTATATTGCGCAATTTCGAGTAATGAACCCTCATCAGTAGCCCTTTTAAAACCGGCAATGAAAGCCAGACAATTGTACTGTAATTTCGAAAATTTACACGAGAAGTCTAAATCAAAGACAATGTCCTAAACGGGGTCAAATGATTTAAAAATTGCTTACTAGAAGCATGTTTCTAAACGTGAGTGTTTTGAATAGTCTTAATATCTTGACTGATCTCAAAGGAGCTAAATAAAAACATAACATGCACTATGGCTGATGTATGTCATGTATGTGTATAAAACTGTACGTGTATCAATGGTCATCCTCACTACTTGCTCTCTCCAAAAAGCAGATTAGTGTGTATGCATGCAGCGTATTCGTATGATAAAATGAATTCTATTCTATTGAGAAACTAACATCTATTCTAAATATTTTAACACGGTATTTAATGGTAGTTAGTTAAGATAAGATATACGTGATAGGTCAAAGGAGACATCAGATTTTACAACAACAGATTTATACGATATTAATCTTTTGTTCAAGTGTTTAAGTACATTTCCTAATGCTTCAGGGTCTAATGGCAAGGTTAACTTGGGTGTCAGTGTCTTATCCGACAAAGAATTTAAAACTACCTATATTTTGCATACAATTGACAATATATCTACGAAAGTGATCGACAGCGATACGTATTTAATAAATAAAGAAACTGTGTTTTATTGTGAATGTTCAACATGTTTATTGTAATTTTACTGATGTACAATCAAAATAAATAGCGATATTGCCGCTGATCTGAACCCTGTTTGATAAATTTCACGGGCGAACCGTCTTTGTAGTATTGTGTGCTTTATGGAATTACTCATAATATATGAAACGTTACAAAAAGTGCCCTTACGAAGATTCACTGTGGATTAATTTTGTTCACATGTAAGTCAATGGAAATTGTATTTTAGGGGCCTTTCCGCTGGTGCATGTATTAGCACAACTATGGTTTGGGTTCATAACGATAATATTGGTAATAGTAAAATACATTCTGTGACTGGTGACTGTCGACTTAAGAATTTATCAATATTGACATGAGTGGGTGGGGTATGTAAAACAGAAATCTACTGTTTTCTTAAATCTGTCAATCAAATGATGATGTGTATTTATTGCTAATAGACGTCACAGGTACTAGGAATGACTCAATATAGTTATTATTTTAAAATTTTAAATAGCTTGGTGTAAAATTTGAAATGTAACTGGTTTTCGTGGGACCCATTTCCTGGAAAATGGAATACATTTGAATAAAAATTACGCAAAGCCTAAATGTCTAGGATACATAATCTGACAAATTAAATATTATTTTGGGGTCATGGAAATGTATTTCTCTGGGAAAAGTTAGTGTAAACATGCTTTTCTGGAAACTTCTGAAAGTGGGTAACTTGGGGCCGCTCGTGTGCGCTTATTGTTTGCTGAAAGATGACATGCCGTTTGTTTCAGGTTCAGGGCTATCGGTATCATAAACTTCGAAAAACCTTTTCTAAATTTTATCGTAGACACTATGAATTGATTTCCAAATATAATGTTGGGTTAAAGACGCTTTTAAGTGAGGGCCTTTCGGAACCTGAATTTTATGGTGACTTAGTTTACAAACTAAGTTCAGAAAAATCATAACACGTTACAGACGTATAGGTTATAACTTGAATGTTATGCGACAGTCTGCATGCTTAGTTTTTAACCCAATCACGGTTGATAACTATGCTGCCTTCTTTAATTGCACGCCGGTGTGTCGGGCGTCTGACTCTATGATGGCCCCGACTTAAAGCTATTCATTTTAGTTGGTTGGGGCCGGAGCTTCTTGTCTGTTGCTTGGCCCACCGGGGTCCAACTGGTGTTTTTCTTTTGCTCCGGAGTTAGTAGGTTATTCGGCGCCCAAGGATCTCCATCGTCGGGTAGCTTACTCAATCTGTGAGTCCTTGTTTTTGATTCATCAAGATGTTTATCATGATTTGTTTGTTTGTTCTTGATGATTCATTGACTAGTTAGAGATTCACCACGAGGACCGAAGAACTTACTAAATGTTATGAACCACTGCAGAAGCTGAGGGTGAGGTTAGGATCCTGTAAAACCGGTTTAAGCCCGCCAGTAACTTTGTGTTACTGATCTTTCCAAGGCTGTGGTGGTTCTTTTTGTTTTATGTCTTGGTGTTTAAAATTTTTTGTGCTGTTGGCGCCTTATGTATGTTTTCATATTTTTATTAAGTTAAGGTAATTGAGTGGCCACCTATTGGGAAAAATAGCTGCTCATTCGGCTTATGATATGTTTCATGGTATAAGTGCCTGATTGCTAGTTTGGTTTTTCCCACCTTGGTTTTTGGAGTGGGAATCTCTTTCTGATTGCGCCTTTTCCTGATCTTTGCCTACTTGTACCTGCTTATATGATTGAAGTCAATGACTACATCGAAAAATCTGGCTTATTTTTTTTTTCAAAAAGCTAAGAAAAATGGGTCAGACGATTTCAACCCGGAAGTAACTGAAAAATGACTCACTTGCTCAGAGCTGACCACTCATTTCACAATCATGTATACACAAATCCATGTATTTGCAACATATTTGCAACAGTCCCAAGAATAAAGCATTGTTGACAAAATAAACAATGCTTTTTTTATACAGGTAAATCTTCAATTATGCATATACAGTGACCACCCATAAGTCCTTAATTTAAACGTAATTTCATTTAAACCTAAAGGAAATGCAACATGTTTCACTCGCTATTTCTTGTGACATGAATATGAGACGCCGCATGGGAAAACAAACATTCTGTATTGGCGAAAACAAAGGCGCAGATCAGCTTCGCAGTAACTGCTGATCGTGTGCGCTTATTGTAATTTTCTTTGGCCTCATGTTTTCAAATCACTCGAGAGAAAAAGTTTGGATTCCGATTTCTAGGCGACGGAACTCATGCGACTTTACAACAGAACATATTAAGTTCTTTTGAATGCAGTAGTAAATCAGATATTAAATGGTTCGATTTCTCAGATGCACATTCATATTAATGAGAATTTTATGCTGTGTAAAATAGACAACATCTTTGCAACTGTTACCACCCAATATGTTATGCATTGAATGTCGCATTTATATCAACACAAATATAAATAATTAGTGAAAATTTTAGAAAAATGCGAAACATGAACATAATATACTGCATGTACATATATTCAGGTTGAAGACGCGACAACAATAACTTATAAAACCCATCTGGAGAAAAGAAGAAATACTTATCTTTTCTGATAAGCAACTTAATTTGCTTCTATAGAGCAATGGAAAGAGACATGTCTGAATAAATTGTGAGCTCGGGTCAATCGTGCCATGACATAGTAAGGATACTTTACGTTACACAAAACAACGAAAAACATGGATGCCAAAACGTCTCGCAGCTTCGTCATATGCGAATTGTCTAGCTTTAACTTTTGCAAAGATTTTGATTACAGGTCACGCTTTACGGCGATAAAGAAATTAATTTCAAAACGATAAACATGGGAATCAACTTCCGATTTATGCACAGAAGGTGCCATTTTAGACACATTCCGCATGTAATGCATGTTATAAGTTTCTGGCTTTCTGTAGACAAAGTAAGGGATGATGCTTTTCTTTCTTCTGACGATTCAAAATGAATCTGTCAAATTGTTGAAAAAGTTTTAGGAATTATAATCACAATTAACAAAAAAGAGCTTAAATTTAAGCCAACAGTATAAAGGACACATTGCTTTATATCTATACGTTGTTCTTAGTCACGATAGGTTAATGCTGCATTTGTTCTATCCTTGTAATTATTATAATTTGACAGGACTTCAAGACAGTTAACACAAAGTATTTTGTCTTTGCATGTTTTACAGACGGTATTAATCATTGACGGCATCGTAAGAATGAACACGATGTCACAGTAGCATCAATTAGTAACATAGTGCGATTGTCTGGACATTATGCCCACGTCTTCTAATGCCTTATATGCTATTGTGTCACAAATGCCCGACTGCTTTATGTCTAGTACTTTGTTTGTGGCATCGACCTGTCAAATCATTAAAAACTGTGAGATACAACCTGTCAAAACATTTTCTTGTTTCCTTTATATTGCTATAGACATGACAAACGAAGCCGTAATGCTTTTTGCTCTCTGATCAGGAGTGGTTCATTGCTATCCAAACAGACGTAAGAAAGGTTTTATCGGCCATGACACAAAACCTGAATTTCAAAGTAAAAACGCAATTGCTATGAGCTAACTAAAATGATAATAAAACACCCGTCCTCTAGTCCAAACAGGAGATAACTAAAGCGACAAAAGTGGGGACAAATTTAACAAAGATACCCGTCCTTTAACGTAATCAGAATATAACTAATTTGCAAAGTGGGAAACTGAAAATAAGCAGCTATTTCCCAAAATCTTGGTCATACTTTATACGTATTATACAAGTTTTCAATATCGCTGTTCGGCCAAATTCAGCCAAACGGAGATATTCATCTATAAAACTATTCGTATTATTAAATATTGGTACATTTTGATTTGAAAGATTAACATTGCTTTGGTTTAAGATGAGATTAACAGTCTATCAAAACGGGTCATATGATTGTATTCTGCTTTTTATTATCTATCGGGATTTGTATGTATGGACAAGATACGTAGATAACAATCGTTTGTTCGCGTGGCTTAGTTGTTGCTTAATAAAGCTTCAGAGTCCAAACACAAAATTATCTTGATGTTCAGTATTTTATGTAGCTGTTGGTGGTGTAGAATTAATTTAGATACATATTTAAAGCAGTCTAAAAAGTTGACGAAACATATTTTATTGCTGCAGACTTTATTTATGCCACCAAAACTCACCCAATGTGCATTTAATGCATTACGCGCCAGACATTCAGTATTTATTCATAAATCTGATATGTGTGTTTTATTACGGAATCAGACTACCATGGCGCTGTTGAGAGATGTATAATGGCAGAAAGTGCTATTTGAGAGATATAAAGTGGACTCTGATTGTCTTTATGCTCGGTAAGTCAATGATATCTAATGCAGCTCAGTGATTTGAGCCGCGTCATGAGAAACCCAGCATTTTGCATCTGCGACAACAAAGGCGCAGATCAGCTTTGCAGTAATTGCGCATCTGATCAATGCCTTTGTTTTCGCTACACGGATAGTATAATTCCTCTACTCTCTAAATCCAAAATTTCCAGCCTCTAGCCATCGTCTGTGCTTGTACAGGTCGGTTTGTGTTGGACCTGTTTGGGACCCACATTGTTGGTTTTCTCATGACGCAGCCCTGTAATCAGAAAACCTGCCTACGACATTTGTGAACAAATCTGTTCTGTTCATCTAGAGAATATATTTCCCCTGGCAACCAAACATAGATGTGAAACCACATGAGACGAACAGAGAATTGAGGAAAGCAAAACCACGGTGACTGCTCCGATCGATGCGGCTAATGCTTTACTCGTATTGTTTCTGCATATTTTTTTAAGGTCAAGATCGCTCATCATATCACTTCTCCCAAAAGTGGCCTGCTTGCTTAACAGATATACAAACATATCTAAGCCGGCGTGAGCCTATTGTCTGGACATAAATTGTCATAGACCAAGAAATCAAACAAAATTTAATGATTTTAAGCATTAGCGAGTGATCGGTATTTGCACTATTTGGTGCTTGTTTCTGCTTTTATATTGCATATTCAGTAAAACTATATGCGTATCAATGATCATCCTCACTACTGGCTTATTAGTGTGTATGCATGCAGCGTATTCGTATAATAAAATGAATTCTATTCTATTGAGAAATTAACATTTATTCTAAATATTTTAATACGGTAGTTAAGATAATACGTGATAGGTCAAAGGAGACATCAGATTTTACAACAACAGATTTGTACGATATTAATCTTTTGTTCAAGTGTTTAAGTACATTTCCTAATGCTTCAGGGTCTAATGGCAAGGTTAACTTGGGTGTCAGTGTCTTATCCGACAAAGAATTTAAAACTACCTATATTTTGCATACACTTAACAATATATCTACGAAAGTGACCGACAGCGATACGTATTTAATAAATAAAGAAACTGTGTTTTATTGTGAATGTTTAACATGTTTATTGTAATTTCACTGATGTACAATCAAAATTTATAGAGATTGCCGCTGATTCGACACCTGTTAAAACTCACTGGCAAACCGTCTTTGTAGTATTGTGTTCTTTAGGCTGCGGTCACATAAGAGTAGACTATTCGGGTATACGGTGTACGTTTTTGAGGGCACGCGAATACTTAAAATCAATCATTATGATTTCCTTATACCGGGTCACATTGGAGGACACTATTCGAAAAGTTCGTATAAGCGCGTATAGGTGCGTATAGTATAGTATAGTGGGAATCGAACATGTTCGATTTTCGTATAGCGTATAGTGGTTTTCCTGGTCTGAATTTTTAATTTACACAAGTTATAGAGTGTTTTGCTAGAAAATTAAGTTAAAAACAATTTTTACAAAATAAAGTCATATATTTGAATCCTCATGAATATGTAAAACAACGTAAATAGCTTACATAACTTCTCATAATACTCTAATTCAAGAAACGTTTGTTTGTTTGTTTGTTTGTTTGTTTGTTTGTTTGCTTGTTAGTCCCCATACTCCTCCAAGGTGTTTAGGTGCCTATCTTCACAAAAACGTAGTGGGACCCGAATGTGTCATTGGAGGATTTAATTTTGAAAGGACAATGCCATCTAGGTCACAGGTCAAATTTCTCGGAGTTGGCGAGTGTATGGATTTTAATGTATGAATAACGTCAAAACGGGTACAGTTTACTAGTATTGATGATAAATAATGGCATGCATATCAGAAAGTGTCCACGTTTTCAATGAAAGTGGATGGCTGAAATAATTCATGATATTCTGGAATGTTGTGTAAAATTCGACCAACACAGGCCGCATTTCAAAGTGCTGTCGAACCAATATGTGTCTGTTTTTCTTAGGTATTGCCGCCTCCGCCTCCTCCTCGGCTAGTAAAAGCAAAGCACAATATTCTTCTTCTGAGGAATGCATATCTTTTCAATACCGAATTCGCAACTTTTTTTCATACTCACGAAAAGAGCACACTGAAAGCAACATGCTACTTCTATGTGAACCGCCGTGCCCGTATTGCGCATAGCGAATACCGAATAGCGTATAGCGAATACCGTATAGCGTATACCGTATATTTCTATGTGAACGCAGCCTTAGGAATTACTCATGATGCATGAAACGTTACAAAAAGTGTCCTTACGAAGATTCACGGTGGATTAATTTTATTCACATGTAAGTCTCTATACGCCTTTCCGCTGATGCATGTATTAGCACAACAATGGTTTGGGTTTATTACAATATTATTGGTAATAGTAAAATACATTCTGTGACTGGTGACTTAATTTAAACGTAATTTCAACTTAAAGCCAGATGCACGTAATTGATCTCACGGTAGATTGCTTTTTTATTTTTTGCATGCGAGTGTATTTTGATGTCCTACACACGAAAATGAAAAGAAATGGATACCGCTCCGAGCTTGTTTTCGAGATATCGGCATTCAAAAGTTAACTTTGAGAACGAAAATACATTGATTGTCAACGTAAAATGTGTTTTAGACACCCTTTTTGTTAATTTTCTCGATATATTTCAAATATTCCACGGTAGGATTTTGTAAAAAAAAAAAAAAAAAAAAAAAAAAAAAAAAAAAAAAAAAAAATGATATGTATTAGAGACATTCCTGTTACGAGAATGTCCATAGTTACAGGATTCGTTTTCCTGCTATAAGCGTGCAAAGAGAGGTAGTCATTGCTAAATTCAGTACGTTTTACGCGCGATGTCGATTTTGCGCCAAAATCTTCCAAAATCTCCAACGCTATTTAGTATTCAATATTGCTAATTGTCGCGCAAATGATGTTTTCCTCGCGATATCATGTCCATAATCTATATTTTGAGCAAACATGATAAACGATATCACGATGTCTACATTTCTGAAGTCCTCTGCATAATTGCATGGACATAGCTTCGTATTCCGATCGTAAACTGACGCCAGAAATGACGTTGTGAGCGAAGACTGACGTTACGAATGCGGCGTAAAATACGTTTCGACCCTTAGATACGCACGTTCCTTTGAGTGCCTTCAATTACGTACATCTGGCTTTAAACCTAAAGGAAATGCAACATGTTGCACTCGCAATTTCTTGTAACATGAACATGTTTTTTGTATGTTCCTGCTCTAATGCTAAATTAACGGATGAAAAATCGGAAATGATTGTTTGCTTGGACTTCAAGGAGTAATAGATACTGAACATTGCGCTCAATCCCTACACTTGCACAGTGTATACATGTACATTTACATGTATACACGGGTATGAATTTTGAGTGGATAATTTTGTTTGTTTTCATGCTAATCATGCCATTCGGTCTATCGCGGCATTACAGTTATTGGTTTAGTCAAGTCCGTACAATAAGTAAAGTGACATGTGGTATTACTCCATTTGATGCTGCGCCGTTTGTTGTATATGAAGTTCGGTAGAATTGAAGCAGAAAGTCCTGCAATGCAGGTACAGACAAACTCGTCAAGCTAGTCTACTTATACCGTGCTTTCTCTAATAATATTTTACAATGTCATCTTATGCATTATGGCGTGGTCTAACTCTGTCATTATCAGCTTAAGCTCGGTTTGTTCTCTCGGAAATCAGCGCCAATTTAGGTCTTAAAAGAACAGTTTCCTAGATTTAGCATGGGCTAAAGAACTTATCTTTCCGCCGGAAAATTAATCTCTCACAATCGATGCACCTTTTGATTTGTTTAGCGCTTGTTTTCAGCAGTTGATGATGGACTGTTGCAAAATAAGCCGCGCAGAGAACACTCAAATGATTGTATGTATGAAATATAAATGGTTTCTCGTTATAATATCAACGTCTGTTACTTTTATGCTAAACAGATATCCGCCATGTACACCCCATCCTACTTCAGAAATGTCAAACACTTAGTCATATGTGCTGGCTTAACAGAAATTTTTTGTCGAATTTTGTAGAAACCTCAAGGATATGCTTTCTCGTGTCATGTGTCAAACGACAACATTGGCTATACTTCTTTTGCTTAAATAAATAAGGAATCCACTTTTCACTCAGTTTTGACAATAAAAGCATTGAAATGCACAATGGACTGACTACCTGGTGCATGCTACGTTCTTCGCACCAAATTTGTTTTTAACCGCGCGACTTGCACGTCACATTACGAAAACTTGTCCAGGCAATATACAGAGACCTTTTTCAGCATTAAGAATTAAAAATTTCATTGGCACATTTTAGATAGTTGTAATAGTTTGCTCAAAACATAGATTGTGGGTACTCACCGAGGTGGTTCTAACGAGTACCAAACATTCATATTTTGGAACAAAATAAGTAAAAAAGGTATACATGTACCCCTGCAAACCCAAGTTTTGCTATACATGTATAAAAGTGGGGAATGAGGGATATACATTTCATTGACATGTTTTCCTGGTGGTACATGTGTAGTCACCCGATTATCCATATAAAAGATACTTGGCGTAAGCATGTTAAGTAGGAATATCGAACGTACTTTAACATGGCTTTCAGGTCAGTGCTGTTAAATAATTAAATTAGCAAAACAAACCGAAAAGAAAGTACATCGATACTGTATGTATGCGTGATTTTTCTCCCTCTCGTTATACCCAATCATTATCGCTGTGTATTAAATTGTAATTGCACAACCTATAGTGTAGTATTGACTCCTCCGCCAGCGAGGTATAGCCACGCCCACCCCTATTTCCTTAGACAAACATTGTGTCTTTGCACCTATATTTGCCTGTAAAAAGCACGTGTTGGTTTGTTTGTCTACCCCACGTGTTGTCTAACCGTCATTGACCGTTAGCTAATGTGCAGATTTGAATGGTCAATATAAAATGAATACTAATGATGGGTGGTTTGACGGAGGACTCAATTATGCCTTAGTAAAATTTATGGTTAGAACGTTACTCATCTTCACAGTGGGCACTAACTCATTGTAGGGTAACTCAATAGACAAGGTAGGGTTTTCTTATTGTATAGTAGTATTATTCTCAGAGGATAGTTGAAGAACCAGGGGCTAATAACTCGAACGCATCGTAAGTTCCCCTTCTCATGACATACTTACGGTGATCTTAAGATGACCGCCTTAGAATTTACGCCCTTGCTATTCCAGCTACTCTAAACCATCGTAACTTTTTTTTAAATGAAAGGCGCCACTGCGTAAGATAATACGATGCTAAGGTGGCTTGAGTTGACGGTAAAGTTACGATGCTGTTAAGTTCTCACCGTAACTTAAGGTCCTTTTCAGTCATTCACCATAATCCCTAAGAGATACTTAAGTTGGTCGTACGATGACCTTAAGCTTAAGATGGCTTTGAGTTATTAACCCCAGAACGGTATTTTGTGAAAGCTCGCCTCCAGTTCGCATCTGTTCAGTAAGACGGATGGGCCATACCGTGGTTTACATATAAAAAAGTTCAAGTAGGCAAAGATCAGGAAAAGGCGCAGTCAGAAAAAGATTCCCACTCCAAAAACCGCGGTGGGAAAAAGCCAAACTAACAATCAGGTACTTATACAATGAAAACATATCGTAAGCCGAATGAGCAGCTATTTTCCCAATAGGTGGCCACTCAGTTACCTAAACTTAACTAAAAATATAAAAACATACATAAGGCGCAAACAGCACAAGAATTGTAAACACCAAGACATAAAACAAAAAGAACCACCACAGAAGCATTGCCTTGGAACGATCAGTAATACGAAGTTACTAGCTAAAACCGCTCTTATGACATGTCTTATATATGACAAGAATTACGTGACACGGACTTACATGTAGTTCAGGCATATGATTAGTTTTGGTCATACGATAAGGCATGTTCTATGACAGCGTTATGAAATTGCTTACAGAAAATCAACATGTGATTACTATTGTGAGAACATCGTATAAGCCGTTTTAAGAGAAATAAAAAGTGAATTTCACTGTTTTGCAGCTGCAGTCACTTTTAGATTTTGTTTGTTTTCGCTACAAAATTGCTGTAAATCCAGATTTTATCCCCGCAACAATTAATTTCAGTTTTACAGTTTGTTTTTCGTTTGGATAAAAATCAAATCAATTGGAGCACAAGCTTTTTTGCGGGGAAATACATTGCATCTAGTATTTATCCCATCACTTTAGTATTAGCCTGATTACCAATCTGGCAAACGTTTTACCAAAGCATTTGTTATGACAGGAATCATGAGCCTGCTACTAAATTTTATACCTACTCATCGTTAAATGTGAGTGGAAAATATTCAGACTGTACATACTTAAATATTAAGCTTTGTATGCAGATAAAAGCTTTTCATTCAGTTCACCAGCATTGTTTCTTTTAATTCAATTCAAGATTTTTGTTTAGTCCGAGCATTGCTTTTTGAATCTTATTAAAATGTCAAATATGCATGTGAAAATGCTAAGATATTAAGCTATTAAACTAATCAAAGTTTTGTGTTATCGGACGGCTACGAATTGGTTTTTCTTGTAGATAAGCCAATTTTATTGTACGCCCCCGAAGTAGGATACTTAACATGCACATAGCTTTCACAAGCGAACGGAACATGTGTCTGTGTGTACATGTATGTGTGAACATGTACCCGTTACGATATCTGAAGCTCTATATAAAAATAAACATGAATCTGCACTTTTCGAAATCATCTGTCAAATTAGCTTTATAAAAGATAGTGTGTGGAACATAAGTATACACCATTATCTTAATTACCATCACTTATACTCTGTTTGATCGGAATAGTTAGAAAAACAATCAAGGATATGCTGAACAGTTTAAACATTTTGTCTTTATAGAATCGGCATCAAACATTAACTGTTTGAATTTTATTATGCATTTCATTCTGGAAAACGTCATTTATATACAACAACAAATAAATTAACGATTTGCTTTCGATATATGAACATTTTTATTGTCCATTTTGGTTGCCTAATATTCCAGTAAATAGTTATTGGTATGGTTGGGCCTAACCTCCATTCTGTTGTTTATCACAATGGACGATATACATGTAATATACAATGGCCTGGGCTTCTGATTGGAAATAGTAATGCAAGTATTTGAATTTTATCTACAAAGTTAACCTGAATGCAGAATCATACCTAGGCGTTAAAGGCAAGTTGTAGTAATAGATTTGGTATGTCGGTGTTAAAAAACTTAAATGAGGAAACGTTTTCCGGAAATCTGTATATTGATCTATACTCGCGCGGTAGAAGCTTCACAATGAAAGACTAGATACCAACATTGACATTGACAAGCTTGACAAATATATTAAAGAACACATCATTAATCGCTTAGAGAACATTAATGAACAACGCTCAAGCGCCCAGCTCTAAGAAAATGCCACTGAATATGACGTGTGCAAGAGAAGCACATAAACATTTATGTTTGTGAAATACGTATTTGGGAAATTTTCCCAGCACCAAACATCCTTAAGCTCTGCCCATGAGCGTAAACGGGACTATCATTTTCAAATGCAAGATTCCCTTTCATTTTAGTAAACACACAGTTTTGTACTATACCAAATGAGTCGCTGTACTTTAAAAAAAAAAATGAACACAATGCAGTTACGACAAATGATCAGGAAATTTCTAAGCCTTCGGAATGTAATTTATCTTAACATGAATAAACGAACTATGAAAAAGAGGAATAAGTAAATTTTGTAAGTAAGCAATACACGGCCTTATTATATGAACAATTTTACATATAAATACATCTACATACACTTGTTTACTTTTCATAGACTTAAGACGCACGTTTTACGTGGTCACTTTTTACTCGAGCCAACTTTGCCGATTGCAGTAGTGTTACGTCCTCTGTCTTGTGTAATTTTCCGGACCCTTGATATATATGTTTGTTAAAACGCTTTATATACTCGGCTGAGACACAGTCAGGGTTGCCTTTTGTGTTGCACTTGAGGCAAAAAAGTAACCTCTTTGTATTTTCATTTTTCTTGGTTTATAATAACTTATGACCTATCAGGTTTATATTCCAGAAATAATTCTTTTGGCTCTCGCATTTTTCAAATTTCACCATAGTGGGTAATGGGAAAAGTTCAGAAAAGGAGCTTCAAACCAGTGTTTTGGGCTGCTTAAATAAGATCATATGCAGCCTAGATAAGTCATTGTTCCATGCCGCAGTTAATTTAATACAATGTAACATGTGTGGTTGCATATGAAAAATTGAAGGAAACCATGACTGCAACACACATTTAATTTCTAGGGTGTCTCTTAACATGGGGCTACGGACTCTACAGGCCATGCAAAAATATATTTGACCACATCAGCGGTCCTATACAATTTCTTGACAAAACCTTTAGCCATGTTTTACTAGTCCTCAGTCTGAAAAATAATAAGACCAATTCATCCTTGTTAATAGGTATCTGGCTTTGAACAACCATTATGAAAAATAGGGGCTACGGACTCTACATAAAAATGATGATTTTTAAAAAAACAAGTACTCTTCACTGTGAGGATAAATTCAACTTCCACTGATTCTAAACTTTCTATTGTCTTAACAATGAAAGACTAGATACCAAAAAATCATGTTTTAATCATGGGGGTATTTTTTTACCTGCCAACTAAAGACACCATGAAAAATTGAAAAACATAAGAAAAGTATGTTTCACTTCATACTCCATATTTTCATTAATTTTAGTCCAAATTCAAAGCCGTAAAAAGTATTACAGGGGACATATGTCTCCTTAGTTCTAGAGCCATATGCAACATATTTCATTCATGAACATTAAAGCAAACATGTTTACAAAACACCCAAAATAAAAGTGCAACATCATAACATGTTAAAAACAGTGTTTTTTTAGCATATAATCTCTCACTGACGCAAAATATTGTA
This sequence comes from Rugalucina vietnamica, assembly GCA_964017185.1. Classification (NCBI taxonomy): domain Eukaryota; kingdom Metazoa; phylum Mollusca; class Bivalvia; order Lucinida; family Lucinidae; genus Rugalucina; species Rugalucina vietnamica. The sequence continues at coordinate 43,395,774 of OZ024870.1, forward strand.
CACAATATGGTATCATTATATATCGCCAGAAAGCTTATTATCCCAGTGTTATAATAAAATAAAAACAATAGGTATTGGATAATATCACACTGAATTATACAGATGCATAACATGACCAAGGTAGTAAAGGCAACCCTGATCATTTATTTTACAGCAGTAGGTTTATTGAATTACTGGCTTGCGTTGATGTTCGTGAAGCTTGCGTTGATGTCCGTGAATGAGAACTATTTGTTTCATACGAGATGGGAGAAATATTTGTTTCTTTGACCAATGGCTCGAAAATACTTTTTGTCCGCCTGCACATGCTATTATTGAATTTATACCGTAATTGTACGGTTGCGTTAGAGAGCTCTCCACTAATGTCCTATTCTGAAATAAACCAGATTCATTTTTTCTCAGTTTTGTATTTACATGTACATGTATAACCTAGCTGCTGCTCCCTTAAAATAAAAGCAATGCAAAAGTTATTTAACGTTTTCTTTCGGTGCGGGTTTGACTTTGACTGAATAACTTTGCTTTCGTTTTCATGCTACATGTAACCATGCCATTCGGTCTATCGCGACATGTTTCTTGCTGATCAAATTACAGGTTTGGGGTTAGTCAAGTCCGTACAATAAGTGAAGTAACATGTGGTTTTACGCCATTTGGTGCTGCGTCGTTTGTTGCATATGAAGTTCGGAAAAACTGAAACAAAACGTTCTACAATGCAGGTACAGACAACCTCGTCAAGCTAGTCTACTGATACCATGCTTTCTCTAATAATATTATACAAATGTCATCCTATGCATTATACCGTGGTCTAACTCTGTCATTATCAGCTTAAGCTCCGTTTGTTCTCTCGGAAATCAGGGCCAATTTAGGTCTTAAAAGAACAGTTTCCTAGATTTAGCATCGACTGAAGAAATGATATTTCCGGAAAATTAATCTCTCACAATCGATGCGCCTTTTGATTTGTTTAGCGCTTGTTTTCAGCAGTTGATGATAGACTGTTGCAAAATAAGCCGCGCAAAGAACAGTCAAATGATTTTATGTACATGTATGAAAAAAATGGTTTCTCATTAAACAATCAACGTCTTTTGCTTTTATGCTAAACAGATATCCGCCATGTACACCCCATCCTACTTCAGAAATGTCAAACACTAACTCATATGTGCTGGCTTAACAGACATTTTTGTCGAATGTTGTGGAAACCTCAAGAATATGCTTTCTCGTGACATGTGTCAAACAACAACCGTATAGATTGACCATAATTCTTTTGCCTAAATAAATAAAGAATCCACTTTTCACTCAGTTTTGACAATTAAAACAGTTAAATGCACAAGGGACTGACTGGCTGATACATGTTACGTTCTTCGCAAAAACAAAAATGTTTTCACCGCGCTTTGCCCGTATAGTCAACCGATTATCCAGACTTCAAATGGAATTTCTTTGTGATTGAGCATTTTCCTGATCATTGCCTACTTGTATCTTTTTTGACTAGAGTAGGAATATCGTACGTACTGTAACATCGCTTCAGGTCAGTGTTGTTGAATAATTAAAGTAAATTAGCAAAACCATCCGAAAAGAAAGTACATCGATACTGTATGTATGCATGATTTTCCCCCCTCTCGCTATTACCCCATTATTATTGCTATGTATTAAATTGTTATTGCACATATATTTGTATTTTATATATGTAGTATTGTGTTGCGATGCAATTATGCCTTAGTAAAATTTATGGTTAGTACAATTTGTTACTCATCTTCAGTTTTGGAACTTACTCATTGGTCAGTTATGAAAATAGGGTAATTCAAAAGACAAGGTAGGTTTTGTTTCTGATTGCGCCTTTTCCTGATCTTTGCCTACTTGTACCTTTTCCTTAAAGTATAGTAGTACCATTCTAAGAGGGTAGTTGGAGAACTCTAACGGTCTTTTGTAGTATGCAATGAGGTGTGAAAGTTCGCCTCTAGTTCGCATCTGTTCAAAGTAAGACGGTCGAAGAGCTTCCACTCAGCATTCAGTGACGCTATGGTAAAGGAGTAAAACTATTCGCTTTATGAATGAATGTCTTATTTGAGCCTGCGTAACGACAAACCATGTGTGTTGGGTATCCGACCAAGCCACAATCAGTCAGTAGAGGTAAAGCAAATTTATTCTACTGACCTACTCTTTTTAACTTCGGTTTTTGGAAGCATTATTTTCTGGGTAGCGGAACATGTGAATTGATAAGCTGTAACTTTTCCGCGCCGCCGATCTACAACTTCGGAAGATTTTATCATATTGAGGCTCATTTCTTATATAATTACAACTGTCATAACAATTATCCATTTCCAGCGTTTTGATTGGCCAATTACGGTCATCTGACTTCCATTCATTTTCCAATGAACCCAATGGATATTCATGAGGTCATCGGGACTACTATTTTTGTCTCAAAATGTAAACAAACGATCGATTGATCGCGTCAACGGATTTTTTGATTAATTTTTTAATAAAACAATAAAAACTGAATTCAGAACCGCAGTGCCTGTCTTGTTTTCTCTCCATTTTACTAATTTACCAAGTTTAGCGTAGTTTCTTGCGTTCACGAGTGCGTCAAGTCCACAACAATGGCCGACGCGCTGGGAGAATCCCTAGAGAAATAATGTCATTCGGCGTGTCACCAGTAAACTTCATTCAGATTTAAAATTGTTGTCGGCGTCATTTCAATCCGATCTTGAACTATTCGGGAACATTTTTGGGAAGTTTGAACTGCACATGCCTGACTCGTCGGACGACGAAGCTACAGTAACTACTGTCTGTACACCAACTTTCAGAAACTGCAATTTTCAAAATCTCACTTTTGAAGCCAAAAGAAAAGCATGACCATGTCATCCTTTTGCAACCCCTTCGAATAAAATATTTTCTGCTTGTAATGTTCCGGTCAACAATTTCTCATTCACCATGAATATGCCTCTTTAGAGAGCTTTAATTATCTTGCTCGAACTAAGGACCTGTCAATCCAGACTCAGGGGCTCAACCACTGAGCAAATGCAGTTCTTGATTATTATTATTATTTTGCATCAACAACTTCAAACATCTTTGCCGTAGGGCATAGGCAGAAAAAGTTCATGCCACAATATCACATAATTAAGCAAAAAACTTACCTCAACAATATTGATCATCCTGTATGCCTGTTTCTCTATTAGATGACATTTTGCAATTTATGAAAAGTAAAGTGCTTGTTAGTCAATTCAAATCCACTGCATAACAAAGCATTTTATTTCATATATGCTACTATTTTCAACAGTGCCAGTCATGTCGTGTCACCTCTTCCCTGCAGTCTTGATTGTTGTAGAGTTCCAGCAATTCATGACATGCAAAATACTTGTTAGGCGCTTTGAATCTGGTAACCTAACAAAGCATTTTACTACATCCAAACTGCCGCAAGTGTTGAATATTCTATCTGCTGTTGCGTGATCCATAATTTAATGCCTTCCTCCATAATTTGTATAAAAATCACAGTATAATATGCTTTTCATGGCTGTAAAAACAAACAAATTTTAAACAAAAATTCCGATATTTCCTGTCAATACAAAAAGCAAGATTGCTTATGCCACACCTTCTAATAAATTGTTTCAGTTGCATGCAGGATTGAAGAATCCTGCATCATGTACCTTCACCAACTGCAACTTCTATCTTCATGTATACTGAGTCGATCAATTTCCGATCATCTCGGGTAGCTTCACAATAAATAACCGAAATTAATGCTGGGTTAAGTTTAACTGATCAAAACAAATTTAAGGCATGTCGTGAAAAAAAAAACTGTGTTTTTTTTCATGAAGAAACAAAGGTTCGCACCCCTCTCACAGCTGTTCAATTATTGCGAAGCTGACCAGCATCTTTGTTTTTGCTACAAATCCTTGAAACTTGTCTGTCAAAACCAAAATTTCAAAAATCTCCTTTGCTGTACATCTCGGTTTGTGTCAAACCTGGTTCACAACATAAACATCGTTTTCTAAAGACAGGGCTCTTTTTAAGAGTTGGAATGTGACAATGTATTTAACTCATGAAGTGTTGTTTTCTCATGACAAGACTCGTGTGTCTGGTCCCTGTATTTGATCACGGGGGGTAGGGGGTTGGTGGAGGGGGGGGGGGGGCTGGGGTGTACACACAACATAATAATAGGAGAAGATGCTAGAATTGGTGGTGAGAAGGAAACAGAAAAATAAATTTTGATGGGATTTACAAGTGCAAGTTTAGCCTTACATCTACAGTTTTCCTGTTTTGTCGTTTGATGCTCGTCGGCACTCTCAGGGAGAAATGCATGTGGTTTACAGCTCAAATCGGTGTCAACGAATTTCTAACCAGCAATGTCAGCCGACAATTTGACGCCTTGACTTAAATGGTTTCAAGTATGTAATTGATCTATTTTGCAAATAAATCACTTACCGTTTATCTTACATTAATCCAGTCTTACAGTTTCTTTCGTGACATGCACCCGCCATCTTGTGTCTGTGTATTGGAGATGTATTCATCCGCGCGATGACAGGTACGATGACGTCAGTTAAAAATTCAATTTAATTAAAGGGACAGTTTTGACAAAATAATTTCAACATCAAGTTGTAATTATAAGAATTGAAAGTTAATTTTTTGCGTTTCACTGAGGTATGAAATGTCGGTAAAATTACATCTAATTTTAGCATGAAAACCTTCGGTTTTCATGCAAATTAGATGTAATTTTCCCGACATTTCATACCTCAGTGAAACGCAAAAAATTAACTTTCAATTCTTAAATAAATCTGAGAAACGAATGAGGCTTCAGCACTTATCCAGTATGAATCGTGTGTCTAACCGTAACGGCTAGCAAAGTTCTCAATCAGTTTCCAGTAGTTTCACAAAACGTTGTTACTTGAGCATATTAAATCTTTCATACGATATACTAAAGAGACATAAGTGGGAATATTAACGGAATATCATTTGCTATGCAAACATGTATATAGGTGAGGAGTTAGCTACCCTTACGAAATAATATTATCGGACTATTCATTTCCTGCTATATTTATTTGACATATAAAACCCCTCTTATGGCGTCTTACAAATGTCATTGACAAGTTTTACGTAAGGTAGACTTAGTACTGTCATATGATTAGTCTTGGACATAAGATAAGGTATGTTCTATGGCAAATTCGTGAAATTGCTCACAGAAGACCAACATGCGATTACTATAATTGTGTGAACATCATATAAGCCGTTTTAAGAGAAATAAATAATGAATGCCACTGTTTTGCAACTTCAGTCACTTTTAAATTTTGTTTGTTTTCGCTAAAAATCGCTGTAAATCCAGTATATATCCACACAACCATTGATTTTAGTTTTAAGCCTCGTTTCCAGTATATTCTGAGAATATCGCGATATGTTTTTTGCTGATCAAATAGCAGGTTTTGGGTTAGTCAATTCCGTACAATAAGTAAAGTGACACTGTGTATTACGCCATTTGGTGCTGCGTCCTTTGTTGTATATGAAGTTCGGAATAATTGAAACAAAAGAAATAATTGAAACAAAAGAAGTGCAATGCAGGTACAGACAACCTCGTCAACCTAGTCTACTTATACCATGCTTTCTCTGTAAAATATTACATAAATGTCATTCTATGCATTTAGCCGTGGTCTAACTCTATCATTATCAGCTTAAGCTCGGTTTGTTCTCTCGGAAATCAGGGCCAATTTAGGTCTTAAAAGAATAGTTTCCTAGCTTCAGCATGGGCTGAAGAACTAATCTTTCAGGAAAATCAATCTTTCACAATCGATGCGCATTTTGATTGTTTAGCGCCTGTTTTCAGCAGTTGATGATAGACTGTTGCAAAAGCCGCGCAAAGAACACTCAAATGGTTTTATGTATGAAAAATAAATGGTTTCTTGTTAAACGATCACCGTCTTTTGCGTTTATGCTAAACAGATATCCGCCATGTATATGTACACCCCATCCTACTTCAGAAATGTCAATCCCTGTCATATGTGCTGTCTTAAGGGACAAGTTTTTTGTCGAATTTTGTAGAGACCTCAGGGATATGCGTTCTCGTGTCATATGTCAAACGACAGCTGTATATATGGAACGCCAGAGCTGTCTCATGATCCATAAACGTCATTATATAATGTACAAACGTCATTATATGATGTACAAACGTCATTATATGATGTACAAACATCATTATATGATGCAAAAACGTCATAATATGATGTATGAACTTCATTATATGATGTGAAAACATCATTAAATGATGTACCAATGGCATTATATGATGCGAAAACGTCATTATATGATGTACAAACTTCATTATATGATGTGAAAACATCATTATATGATGTACAAACTTCATTATATTATGTACAAACTTCATTTTATAATATAACTTTATTATATTATGTACAAACCTCATTATATTATGTACAAACTTCATTATATTATGTACAAACTTCATTATATTATGTACAAACCTCATTATATTATGTACGAACTTCATTATATTATGTACAAACTTCATTATCTTATGTACAAACCTCATTTTATGATGTGCAAACTTCATTATATGATGTGCAAACTTCATTATATTATGTACAAACTTCATTATATTATGTACAAACCTCATTATATTATGTACAAACTTCATTATATTATGTACAAACTTCATTATATTATGAACAAACTCCATTATGTAGCTTTTTCGTTATGATGCGGTTAAAATCAATAGACAAGATTTTTTACTTAACACCGGTAGAACTTGTTTTGCTTCACGTATGGAATCAGGACACAATTACTTCCCTTGAATGGTAGAACACGATACGGATATACTTACACACAAAATAGTTCCCCTATTTATTGGGGTGTAAAGTTGACAAATCATGTTGAATTGCTGCTTTTGATATCAGTTTGGTTAGATTGTTGTCTAAGCTTTCAGGAAATGTTAAATTAGTGGAGATATCTGGTAATTTCAGGTATTTAACTGCCAACTGAACCACGCCTTATGCGGTTGCTCCTAGGCAGGCGGATAATTGACGAAGACACCGGTATGTATAGAAATTGGCAGATACCTCCCAAACGAGCCGGTCAACCCCTATTTTAATCTTGATTAAAAGTACTGGCATACAGTGTAGACTTGGGGAAAAGCTTCAGAACAAAGCCAGCAATGTCAGTTAAGAAAGTAGGAGGCAAAACAAATGATTAAATTATATAGTAAAATTAATTGTGGTCTGGGTCCGTATTGAAAGTCCGAAACTAACCCAAGTCGTTTCGCCCCAACCCATTTCTTCTGCTAGGCAATTCATCCTGTAAATCGTTTCCTTTTTTTCATTTTCTTACCAAGTCTTTTCGCCACAACTATTTTGTCTGTAAGTCGTTGCGCTCCAAAGACATTTGCCCCTCACTGGGGTTCAACTGTTTTATGATCCAGAGTCCAATTGAGATAGAAACAGGAAAGAAACCGACAAAACAAGACAGACAAAACAGGAAAAATTACATTACATACGAAGAGCAAGATGATAAGCTCCCGGGGGTACTCTGAAATTTTCCATATACGTAGGCTCGGTGGACTTTTTTGTGGATAAAAATTTTGAATTTCCACAGTTTTGGGGGTTTTCAGAAAATGTGAATATTTTGGGGTATGGGCATTTTTCAGATATATTTTGGGGATCCCTTCAAAATTTGACTATTTTATGGGGCTTTGCTTTACGAATGTTTGGTTTTTATAGCTAATTCACGTATTTTGGGGTGTCCTTCAAATACCTGATATTTTTGGGTAGTCCCTCAGACCAGATATATTTTGGGGTACGGAGCAGATGCTGGATCCGAGCCTATGTATGAGCAAAAGTTCAGAGAACCCCCAGGGGATAAGCTCTTTCCCATGAAGGTAGAATTCAAGTCTTTAATCTAGACTACCACGGCGTAAATTCTTGAAATGGCAGCACACACGTCTGGGTTTTGTTGCCAGTATTCACGAGGAGGGTCACTGTGATGGTTTCATATCTGAAATTACGTAATATGGCCCATCGCCCTCCTCCCAAGTTCGAACGTTTTCACTGCTTCCAAAGGATCTAACCTTTATCTTTTTAATTCCATATCTTCATATGTTGTTGGAAATCATGTTCGAATCTTTCAGGGATCTACACTGGTCATCATTGCAAAGTTATTAGCAAATCGTCAGCTCTGTGAAATTTCGAGTACCATGATAAATTCTAAAAATGCGATGGTGACCAATTAATATGATATTACAAGACTGCAGTAAGCAAAAAGGAGCCTTTAGAAACAAAACATGAGCCGCGACACGAGAAAACCAACAATGTGGTTTTGTTCAGGTCCGACACAAACCAGGCTGTACAGAAACTGGAGAAAACTAGAGGCTTGGAATTTTGGATTTAGAAAGTAGAGGGATAGTACTATCTGTTGAGCGAAAACAAAGGCGCTGATCAGTGCCTTTGTTTTCGCATATGCAGATTGTTGGTTTTCTCATGTCGCGGCTCACATGTATTTAACTTAATCAGCATGCAAAAACTCGCCTTTCTAAAGACAATTAACTAGACCCTCCTACTGTGCTAATTCCCAAAGGTACGGGGATATTATAGATCTTCCAGTGTTTCGGTACATTGTACAACTTCCCTTGTGGTAACTGCATCGACCTGCGGTGGACATATTAACTTTTCAGGTGTCCTTGACTTTCATAAAGAAGTCTGATTGGCTCAAGCCACCAGCAAAGTTGACGTGTCAAATCAACACCTGGAATCATCCTCTTTTTTCTCTTGGATTCTAACCGATTCAGACGTGTCTCTGGTTGAGTTCCTCGAGTCCATCTAAAGCCACTTGTGTTGCAAGTAAGTGTCAGTATCTAGCTACGGTACAACAATTAAAAGAGCTGCTGGCATTTTTTCACTTTGCAGGGATGTGGGTAACAATCCTCTATAAGATTTTGTGTCTCTCTCAAGCTCAAACAAAATCTATTGCACATATTTCCAATGGGTTTTAATATGGCACAAAAGCATTTTTGTGGTGCGACCCCGCACCAGAGTCTGGTTTCTACCCCGCTTTGAAGAAAAAACGTTCAGCAGCACTTAAACTCATCATTATCTGACTAACTTCATTCTGTAGCTACATTGGTGGATTAAGAGGGGGTTCGGGGGTTCGCTCGAACCCCCCTCTGGGACAAAATTATTTCATTTCCATGGGGTAATTCAAGAAAAACTAGTGAAAACGAAGAAAACGAACCCCCTTGGTAAATTCGAACCCCCTTTATAGAAATCCTGAACTATTCTAGAATAAAGATTCCTAGTGAAAGCCAAACTGACAGTATCACACTAGTGGGTGGGGCTTGACCAGTGAAGATTATTCCATATGTCTTATTAGAGAAGTGAACTTTCACACGCAATCATTACATTTCTGCAGAGGTAATCACAGATTCAGGGAGGCCATTCCAGTCCCTGTTAGCTGAGAAAAAATGCTTAATTAGGTATTTGTAACTGCGGAGTGTATTTGAAATGTCATTGAGTGCTGATTTCTCCAGTGTCTATGTTGGGGATAATGCCATCTGTGTCCTACCCGAGTCGGGTGTATGTTTGCAAACCCTTGATGCGTTCAAGAAAGGAGTTCTTATGCTACCTGCGCGTATCCTGAGATGTATATTTATCAACATTGTTGCTGACAGGTAGCCCTCTACGCACTGACCTGTCGCAGTTGGCGCATGGCAACTGGGTAATTCATGCGGTATGCTCTTGTTTTCTTCAATTGCCGCCATTAGCCAAAATCGGCTAGATCCCATAATGCATAGAGCCAAATAGGAAAGATCAAGATGAGGTATCATCTGCTCTCGCGAGAATGTATTTACCAATAAAGTCTTGTTCTGTTCTGTTCTGTTCTGGAAACTGCATCACTCACGCCATTATGCACTAGTCATTTACAACAACGCCCCTCACCCCCCCCCCTCGGGATAAAGCGGGGACCTTGAGTTTTCATTTTTCAAACCCCTGCTAAAAGCCCCACCCTGCGAGGGCAATTTGTTGGAAAAACACTGCTAATTTCCCCCGCAGTCTGTTATGTTTTTCATTGCACTGCTGTTTTTGCATATATAGGGCAAACCCCGGGTTGTTCCCTCGCCCTACCTGGGATAATTTGAAGGTCAAATCCCCGTTCATTTCCACGGTTATCGCCCGCCCCCGGGGTGGGGGCCGTGGTTACTAATGACTGGTGCATAAGATTTTTACAAATTTTTTTCTCACCAACTGTTTTAACCCTGTAACCTTTTATCTTCTCACTATCACCCTTTTGCTTTGTCTACAATCTTAGACCTGTTTGTGACAAATCAGCCTGGTAAGGTACATACCACCAAAACCCTGCCTCGTCTTGGCTCATCTGACCATGATATTGTTTTTCATGAAATTTCTATTCCAATAGGTCGCCCAGTTCAACCTAAAAGAAAAATCAAACTACATCGGAAGACCAACTGGGAACAATTTAAAGCTGATATCATGTTACGTTCTTCGCAAAAACAAAAATGTTTTCACCGCGCTTTGCCCGTATAGTCAACCGATTATCCAGACTTCAAATGGAATTTCTTTGTGATTGAGCATTTTCCTGATCATTGCCTACTTGTATCTTTTTTGACTAGAGTAGGAATATCGTACGTACTGTAACATCGCTTCAGGTCAGTGTTGTTGAATAATTAAAGTAAATTAGCAAAACCATCCGAAAAGAAAGTACATCGATACTGTATGTATGCATGATTTTTCCCCCTCTCGCTATTACCCCATTATTATTGCTATGTATTAAATTGTTATTGCACATATATTTGTATTTTATATATGTAGTATTGTGTTGCGATGCAATTATGCCTTAGTAAAATTTATGGTTAGTACAATTTGTTACTCATCTTCAGTTTTGGAACTAACTCATTGGTCAGTTATGAAAATAGGGTAATTCAAAAGACAAGGTAGGTTTTGTTTCTGATTGCGCCTTTTCCTGATCTTTGCCTACTTGTACCTTTTCCTTAAAGTATAGTAGTACCATTCTAAGAGGGTAGTTGGAGAACTCTAACGGTCTTTTGTAGTATGCAATGAGTTGTGAAAGTTCGCCTCTAGTTCGCATCTGTTCAAAGTAAGACGGTCGAAGAGCTTCCACTCAGCATTCAGTGACGCTATGGTAAAGGAGTAAAACTATTCGCTTTATGAATGAATGTCTTATTTGAGCCTGCGTAACGACAAACCATGTGTGTTGGGTATCCGACCAAGCCACAATCAGTCAGTAGAGGTAAAGCAAATTTATTCTACTGACCTACTCTTTTTAACTTCGGTTTTTGGAAGCATTATTTTTTGGGTAGCGGAACATGTGAATTGATAAGCTGTAACTTTTCCGCGCCGCCGATCTACAACTTCGGAAGATTTTATCATATTGAGGCTCATTTCTTATATAAATCTGAGAAACGAATGAGGCTTCAGCACTTATCCAGTATGAATCGTGTGTCTAACCGTAACGGCTAGCAAAGTTCTCAATCAGTTTCCAGTAGTTTCACAAAACGTTGTTACTTGAGCATATTAAATCTTTCATACGATATACTAAAGAGACATAAGTGGGAATATTAACGGAATATCATTTGCTATGCAAACATGTATATAGGTGAGGAGTTAGCTACCCTTACGAAATAATATTATCGGACTATTCATTTCCTGCTATATTTATTTGACATATAAAACCCCTCTTATGGCGTCTTACAAATGTCATTGACAAGTTTTACGTAAGGTAGACTTAGTACTGTCATATGATTAGTCTTGGACATAAGATAAGGTATGTTCTATGGCAAATTCGTGAAATTGCTCACAGAAGACCAACATGCGATTACTATAATTGTGTGAACATCATATAAGCCGTTTTAAGAGAAATAAATAATGAATGCCACTGTTTTGCAACTTCAGTCACTTTTAAATTTTGTTTGTTTTCGCTAAAAATCGCTGTAAATCCAGTATATATCCACACAACCATTGATTTTAGTTTTAAGCCTCGTTTCCAGTATATTCTGAGAATATCGCGATATGTTTTTTGCTGATCAAATAGCAGGTTTTGGGTTAGTCAATTCCGTACAATAAGTAAAGTGACACTGTGTATTACGCCATTTGGTGCTGCGTCCTTTGTTGTATATGAAGTTCGGAATAATTGAAACAAAAGAAATAATTGAAACAAAAGAAGTGCAATGCAGGTACAGACAACCTCGTCAACCTAGTCTACTTATACCATGCTTTCTCTGTAAAATATTACATAAATGTCATTCTATGCATTTAGCCGTGGTCTAACTCTATCATTATCAGCTTAAGCTCGGTTTGTTCTCTCGGAAATCAGGGCCAATTTAGGTCTTAAAAGAATAGTTTCCTAGCTTCAGCATGGGCTGAAGAACTAATCTTTCAGGAAAATCAATCTTTCACAATCGATGCGCATTTTGATTGTTTAGCGCCTGTTTTCAGCAGTTGATGATAGACTGTTGCAAAAGCCGCGCAAAGAACACTCAAATGGTTTTATGTATGAAAAATAAATGGTTTCTTGTTAAACGATCACCGTCTTTTGCGTTTATGCTAAACAGATATCCGCCATGTATATGTACACCCCATCCTACTTCAGAAATGTCAATCCCTGTCATATGTGCTGTCTTAAGGGACAAGTTTTTTGTCGAATTTTGTAGAGACCTCAGGGATATGCGTTCTCGTGTCATATATATACGACAGCTGTATATATGGGACGCCAGAGCTGTCTCATGATCCATAAACGTCATTATATAATGTACAAACGTCATTATATGATGTACAAACGTCATTATATCATGTACAAACATCATTATATGATGCAAAAACGTCATAATATGATGCATGAACTTCATTATATGATGTGAAAACATCATTATATGATGTACCAATGTCATTATATGATGCGAAAACGTCATTATATGATGTACAAACTTCATTATATGATGTGAAAACATCATTATATGATGTACAAACTTCATTATATTATGTACAAACTTCATTATATAATATAACTTTATTATATTATGTACAAACCTCATTATATTATGTACAAACTTCATTATATTATGTACAAACTTCATTATATTATGTACGAACTTCATTATATTATGTACAAACCTCATTATATTATGTACGAACTTCATTATATTATGTACAAACTTCATTATCTTATGTACAAACCTCATTTTATGATGTGCAAACTTCATTATATGATGTGCAAACTTCATTATATTATGTACAAACTTCATTATATTATGTACAAACCTCATTATATTATGTACAAACTTCATTATATTATGTACAAACTTCATTATATTATGAACAAACTCCATTATGTAGCTTTTTCGTTATGATGCGGTTAAAATCAATAGACAAGATTTTTTACTTAACACCGGTAGAATTTGTTTTGCTTCACGTATGGAATCAGGACACAATTACTTCCCTTGAATGGTAGAACACGATACGGATATACTTACACACAAAATAGTTCCCCTATTTATTGGGGTGTAAAGTTGACAAATCATGTTGAATTGCTGCTTTGGATATCAGTTTGGTTAGATTGTTGTCTAAGCTTTCAGGAAATGTTAAATTAGTGGAGATATCTGGTAATTTCAGGTATTAAACTGCCAACTGAACCACCCCTTGTGCGGTTGCTCCTAGGCAGGCGGATAATTGACGAAGACACCGGTATGTATAGAAATTGGCAGATATCTCCCAAACGAGACGGTCAACCCCTATTTTAATCTTGATTAAAAGTACTGGCATACAGTGTAGACTTGGGGAAAAGCTTCAGAACAAAGCCAGCAATGTCAGTTAAGAAAGTAGGAGGCAAAACAAATGATTAAATTATATAGTAAAATTAATTGTGGTCTGGGTCCGTATTGAAAGTCCGAAACTAACCCAAGTCGTTTCGCCCCAACCCATTTCTTCTGCTAGGCAATTCATCCTGTAAATCGTTTCCTTTTTTTCATTTTCTTACCAAGTCTTTTCGCCACAACTATTTTGTCTGTAAGTCGTTGCGCTCCAAAGACATTTGCCCCTCACTGGGGTTCAACTGTTTTATGATCCAGAGTCCAATTGAGATAGAAACAGGAAAGAAACCGACAAAACAAGACAGACAAAACAGGAAAAATTACATTACATACGAAGAGCAAGATGATAAGCTCCCGGGAGGTACTCTGAAATTTTCCATATACGTAGGCTCGGTGGACTTTTTTGTGGATAAAAATTTTGAATTTCCACAGTTTTGGGGGTTTTCAGAAAATGTGAATATTTTGGGGTATAGGCATTTTTCAGATATCTTTTGGGGATCCCTTCAAAATTTGACTATTTTATGGGGCTTTGCTTTACGAATGTTTGGTTTTTATAGCTAATTCACGTATTTTGGGGTGTCCTTCAAATACCTGATATTTTTGGGTAGTCCCTCAGACCAGATATATTTTGGGGTACGGAGCAGATGCTGGATCCGAGCCTATGTATGAGCAAAAGTTCAGAGAACCCCCAGGGGATAAGCTCTTTCCCATGAAGGTAGAATTCAAGTCTTTAATCTAGACTACCACGGCGTAAATTCTTGAAATGGCAGCACACACGTCTGGGTTTTGTTGCCAGTATTCACGAGGAGGGTCACTGTGATGGTTTCATATCTGAAATTACGTAATATGGCCCATCGCCCTCCTCCCAAGTTCGAACGTTTTCACTGCTTCCAAAGGATCTAACCTTTATCTTTTTAATTCCATATCTTCATATGTTGTTGGAAATCATGTTCGAATCTTTCAGGGATCTACACTGGTCATCATTGCAAAGTTATTAGCAAATCGTCAGCTCTGTGAAATTTCGAGTACCATGATAAATTCTAAAAATGCGATGGTGACCAATTAATATGATATTACAAGACTACAGTAAGCAAAAAGGAGCCTTTAGAAACAAAACATGAGCCGCGACACGAGAAAACCAACAATGTGGTTTTGCTCAGGTCCGACACAAACCAGGCTGTACAGAAACTGGAGAAAACTAGAGGCTTGGAATTTTGGATTTAGAAAGTAGAGGGATAGTACTATCTGTTGAGCGAAAACAAAGGCGCTGATCAGTGCCTTTGTTTTCGCATATGCAGATTGTTGGTTTTCTCATGTCGCGGCTCACATGTATTTAACTTAATAAGCATGCAAAAACTCGCCTTTCTAAAGACAATTAACTAGACCCTCCTACTGTGCTAATTCCCAAAGGTACGGGGATATTATAGATCTTCCAGTGTTTCGGTACATTGTACAACTTCCCTTGTGGTAACTGCATCGACCTGCGGTGGACATATTAACTTTTCAGGTGTCCTTGACTTTCATAAAGAAGTCTGATTGGCTCAAGCCACCAGCAAAGTTGACGTGTCAAATCAACACCTGGAATCATCCTCTTTTTTCTCTTGGATTCTAACCGATTCAGACGTGTCTCTGGTTGAGTTCCTCGAGTCCATCTAAAGCCACTTGTGTTGCAAGTAAGTGTCAGTATCTAGCTACGGTACAACAATTAAAAGAGCTGCTGGCATTTTTTCACTTTGCAGGGATGTGGGTAACAATCCTCTATAAGATTTTGTGTCTCTCTCAAGCTCAAACAAAATCTATTGCACATATTTCCAATGGGTTTTAATATGGCACAAAAGCATTTTTGTGGTGCGACCCCGCACCAGAGTCTGGTTTCTACCCCGCTTTGAAGAAAAAACGTTCAGCAGCACTTAAACTCATCATTATCTGACTAACTACATTCTGTAGCTACATTGGTGGATTAAGAGGGGGTTCGGGGGTTCGCTCGAACCCCCCTCTGGGACAAAATTATTTCATTTCCATGGGGTAATTCAAGAAAAACTAGTGAAAACGAAGAAAACGAACCCCCCTTGGTAAATTCGAACCCCCTTTATAGAAATCCTGAACTATTCTAGAATAAAGATTCCTAGTGAAAGCCAAACTGACAGTATCACACTAGTGGGTGGGGCTTGACCAGAGAAGATTATTCCATATGTCTTATTAGAGAAGTGAACTTTCACACGCAATCATTACATTTCTGCAGAGGTAATCACAGCTTCAGGGAGGCCATTCCAGTCCCTGTTAGCTGAGAAAAAATGCTTAATTAGGTATTTGTAACTGCGGAGTGTATTTGAAATGTCATTGAGTGCTGATTTCTCCAGTGTCTATGTTGGGGATAATGCCATCTGTGTCCTACCCGAGTCGGGTGTATGTTTGCAAACCCTTGATGCGTTCAAGAAAGGAGTTCTTATGCTACCTGCGCGTATCCTGAGATGTATATTTATCAACATTGTTGCTGACAGGTAGCCCTCTACGCACTGACCTGTCGCAGTTGGCGCATGGCAACTGGGTAATTCATGCGGTATGCTCTTGTTTTCTTCAATTGCCGCCATTAGCCAAAATCGGCTAGATCCCATAATGCATAGAGCCAAATAGGAAAGATCAAGATGAGGTATCATCTGCTCTCGCGAGAATGTATTTACCAATAAAGTCTTGTTCTGTTCTGTTCTGTAAACTGCATCACTCACGCCATTATGCACTAGTCATTTACGACAACGCCCCTCACCCCCCCCCCTCGGGATAAAGCGGGGACCTTGAGTTTTCATTTTTCAAACCCCTGCTAAAAGCCCCACCCTGCGAGGGCAATTTGTTGGAAAAAACACTGCTAATTTCCCCCGCAGTCTGTTATGATTTTCATTGCACTGCTGTTTTTGCATATATAGGGCAAACCCCGGGTTGTTCCCTCGCCCTACCTGGGATAATTTGAAGGTCAAATCCCCGTTCATTTCCACGGTTATCGCCCGCCGCCGGGGTGGGGGCCGTGGTTACTAATGACTGGTGCATAAGATTTTTACAAATTTTTTCTCACCAACTGTTTTAACCCTGTAACCTTTTATCTTCTCACTATCACCCTTTTGCTTTGTCTACAATCTTAGACCTGTTTGTGACAAATCAGCCTGGTAAGGTACATACCACCAAAACCCTGCCTCGTCTTGGCTCATCTGACCATGATATTTTTTTTCATGAAATTTCTATTCCAATAGGTCGCCCAATTCAACCTAAAAGAAAAATCAAACTACATCGGAAGACCAACTGGGAACAATTTAAAGCTGATATCAACTCGTTTAGTGAAAGTTTCAAGAGTGAAGATGAAAGTGCCATAAACAAATTGTGGTCCATCTTTAAAACTGAAATTGACCGCCTATCAAACATTCACATACCTTCCAAAATGACCAGATCTCGAAGTGACCTCCCCTGGATAACAAGCTCCATCAGAAAGAAAATCCACAAGCGTGACAAATTGTACCATAAAGTAAAACAGTCAAGAGGCAAACAAACTCATGATAAACTCAAAAGTAAAGGACCGTTGACTATATGGCCTGTATATGCCTATACTTTAGTGGCCCAGAACACTGTTATTAAGCTCCCGATGCTGATTCTTTATACCGAGGACAATAGTTCCATGTCTTATGAAGAGATACGTGTTCAGATATTTACATATTTTGTCATAATTTGGTAGAAATTGACGTTTCAGTGTGGGCGGGGGTCTAAATTTCATGAATACAAAAAGGTAGAAAATTTGTTTTTTTCTTGCCTGCTGATGTTGGTTGTTACTAATGTTCGTCTTTTAGAGCATTCGGTCGACAGAAACATACAAGAATCATGTAAAACACAATGAAAATGTTTAAATATTTGTTGTGTGAAATATTGTTAGGAAAACTTTTATGAGGTACCTGTATAGCATTTCTGCCTATGCAATATTAGCTTACCATATATACTCTAAAAATAAAAGTTGCAAAAAGTGCCGAGTTTCCACTCTGGAATTAATAAAATTCTTTATGATGTCAAAATTTTATGTAGCTTTATAAGTATGATATTGCATCAAATTTGTTTGACATTCATCATGTACAATTTAATTGTTGTGGGCAAATATGTATGATAAATTCTACCTAGTTGGTCATGGCCAATGTAGCATAACAGACATATACACTTGCTACAGTAACACGGCCGGCTACCAATCTCCATAATTTAAAAATGAAATGAATCTTCGAACAATCAAGTATCAAATGCACCAAAAGTAGATTAATTGGACTGCACTTAACCATATGCCAGCCAAAACCAATTTATTGAGCAAAAACCAGGAACTTAAGTATATTAAATCAGATCCGAAAACCTGCCCTTACAGTGTGGAAATAATAGAGATAGAAATTTTATAGATTAGAGGCCGTGCAAAAAACAAGGGAATATTTATACAGTGTGTCTCCAAAATTTTGTATCACAAAATGATGCAGACCATTAATGCCCGTTGCCCAAATGATGAAAGTTGATTCTGCAGCAACCAGATTCAAGTTAAAAACATTTCTAATAGTGCATATTATGTCCATGTTATACTGTTTCATTTTGCATTACTTTATATATGTTAGCTTTGTCTGAATGAGTAGCTATAACTGTTTATCATATTTGGGCTTTGGTGTTTGGGCTCTAGAGTATCGTTCCCCCCAAAGAACCAACACGCCACTTTCATATACTGTGCAATACATGGCTACGCATATGCATGCAAAAGCTTTTGTTGGTTCTCAGGGGGGAACAATACTCTATAAAAATGTTTCCAAATTACTATATATTTCATACAAAAAATGAACGTTTAAGCCCAAAATTCAGATACTGTGGCACGAAACATGGAAAACAAATTCTTTTATCCAATAGTGCATTATTCAGGGAAGTTAGCCTGTGCGGCATAAGAAGACAGATGGCCGGCTTTTCATTTTTCCAAAAACCATAGGCATTTTTAAATAGAAATGGTCAACGCTTCTTAACTAAATTCAAATCCATCATTCAAAAAGGAATTAGGAAATCTTATGTGGAATATCTTGACTCTGTTATATTCAGTAATGATGCAGATAGATGTAAAAATAAAAAGCTCTATACCTTCATCAAACACAAACGCACTGAAAATACAGGTATATCTCCTCTGAAATCGGAGGGGTCAACATATACAGACCCTACCCAACAAGCCACAATATTAAACAAACAGTTTTGTCGCACTAATTTTGGTATAGTGACATTTATATTGGAACCACTGGGCCGGTATCTCTGCTGGTGGACAATTTGTCCCCGAGGATATCATCAACCCAGTATATCTGTGTTTCGGTGGTGATTCTGGTTCTTCGGCATTAGAAATGTTCAAGTAGTAGTCAAGGGGCTAGAAATTTAAAAATTCGATCCGCACAACTTACCCGCCAGAAAAGGTTTGACTGTATAGACGATAAGAACTATCCTTCTACAACATTTCTAGGCACGTCGTACGGTCAAATTGTGGTAGCAATTTTTTGGGAGCAAGCGTTTTATACAACCACCCCATTTTGTAACTGTTTTAGAAAACGTGCGACATAGGTTAAACGAATTTTATGTAAATGATCCTTAAACTCGTTCTTTACTGCTTAGAACTTGTTTGTACACCTATGCGACTACGGGGACATATGTTTACGTCTAGAAATACGTCCATGTATTATCTATGCCACATCTATGCAGTCCTAATTACCCCACCCATCCAGTTATACACACAAATACGAAAACATGTATTTTACCCCAGGGGCAATTTGATCTGCCTTGCAACCCCTAGGACAATTTTTATGGGAGCCAAATCATTCATTAGGGCCCCCGAAATGCAAAGAAATTTTGTCCCCCACGATAAACGTGTTTACAATATGCAAAAATGGATGATTTCCAATGTCAACCGTCAACGGGATTCTTGACCATGGGGGTCTACATACAAAATTGATCAGATATACGCTGTTACTTATTCTAAACCATTGAACTTGGTCTCATGGAAAAGCTTAGACATAGTCCTTTCATCTTATGGTAAGTTATGCATGTTATCTAATTTGCATATTCATGAATTTTAATGAAAACATTAAAAATGACAGTAAACTCGTAAAAAAATCCAGAAATAGACTTCTTTCAGGTCCAAACTATCACTGTGACACTTTGTTATTGAACCAGTAATATCATATGACAAATTTATTGATGTCATGCGCCTAAATGAAAACGATCTCATTTACATATTCATGAATATTAGTAGAAATGTCTAAAATAGAGAAAAAAATGAGGAAAAAACTATAGACATTGCAAAGGTTAAGATGGGTTATAAGATCTGTCTTGCATGCCTAAAACAAATTCTCATGGCTGCCAGAATGGCCAGGGCAATTACCTCAATGACATAAAATATTGTCCACAACACTGAACACATTTGCATGATATAAAATTACATAGTTTCCACACCCACCCCTAGTGTGATTATAAAGAATAGGGTGGACTCACAAAAATACACATATACCAAAAATAGTCATATGCTCTAGAATACTATAATTGCCCTGATAGTGATGCATGGACCTAGCAATTAAACCTTAAAACCTATTATTCAAATCCTTGGGTTTGATTATTCGTGAAAATTAATTAAGCACACAAGAAATCGAAGGAGAATATTGATAAAAAATGGAGTATACATACCAAATCACTTGTACCAGAGCTGTTAACAAACCAAAAATGTAAGAGATGTATCAAATGAATGCTATGGCAATGTACTATGACTCTAAAGTCTGACATAAGCATGATCTGAGTTACAATTTCATGAATTTCGATGAAAACATCATAAATAGGAATGAAAAGGTGGAAAAATTGAATGGGTAAATCTACAAAATTACTTGCATCTCGGCAACCAAAAATCCTTACATGCTAAAATGGCATCAAATGGTTGCTTGTACAATCATTTATTTGAATTCTTTGTTTTATGAATATTAACAAACCCTTTCGAATTTAGATGAAAATTACGGACAAAATATGGCGGTATACATAGAAATTCAATATATCATGTATACTGATAGCCCTATAGAGCTATAATTGGTATCAAATGATTGCTAGGACAATGTTCGATCACCATATACATCTAATATATAAATCATCAGTGATTTTAAATGTGCGGGCATTAATGATATCTTTATAAACAAGAGAAAAATAAACAAAAAGGAAGGGGTATACAGGTCCATTTCTCAGCTGCCAATTTCCTTAGAGCGCTGAAAATGGTACCAAAAGAATGCAGTGATAATGCACTATTACAATTGAGTCTGATAGCCAAACCATAAGTATTTTTTTTTTTTTTTTTTTTTTTTTTTTTTAAATGCACATAAAATTTCGAAAATTTGTAGTATTAGCAGAAAATTGAAGCATATGCGCCAACAAAACTTATTGAATCTTTGTTGCCAGCACGCATTCCCTGTATACCTCAATACATGGCAATAAAAGGTTGTCCTAGCTATGAATTGATGCTATTTTGATTTCTCTACAGCTATTGAACGTCGAGATATAAGCCTTTTTGTTGGTATACCTCCTTTGGGTTTCGTTGATTTTCACTTTTTTATATAGATCTCATTATTATCCATACAAAAGAAATAGCTTATAATTTATATATCAGATTATCAGATTATAGTTATAGAATATTGTCCTAGCAATCATTTGGTTCGACCTATAACTCACGTCTATCAGTAGCGAAGATACATGTGCTTTTCAATCCTCAAGAGCAACGTATTCATGAGCGTTATACACCTTCTCCGTTGCTACTATGATCAGTTTAAGTCGAAAGTACTTTGTGATCTTTTATCAAAAGATGGTTAATACATGTTTATGAGATTAGTTAGTTACGCTAGCTACATCAGTGTTGTAATGTTTATATTATTTGATATTATTGCACTGTCTTGGAGACTTTGCCATTATGTTACTGTCATATGCATGTGTACATGTATATATTTTGTATATACGTTGTATCCTCATGGGCTTTATTGCCTACTGGATTCTTGAATAAAATCTTGTGATCTTGTAATCTGTATACCACCTTTAATAGTTTTCCGTAATTTTCGTCTTCAAAGTTGATTAGATAGGTTTTGTTAATATTAATGAAACAAAGGAATGACTTATATTTTGTAGTACAGGATGGTATAAGTTGTCCTAGCAATCAATTTTCAGCATGTTAGAGCTTTTGGTTGCCGAAGTCATTTTGTAGGTTTACCCGTTAAATTGTTCCACCTCTTCATTCATATTTATGAATATTTCATTTAAATTTATGAAATTGTAACTCAGATCATGCTAATATCAGATTTTAGGGTCAAAATACATTGGCATAGCTTCATTTGATACTTCTTTCAGCATCCTGGGTTTGTAAACAGCTCTGGTACACGTGATTTTGTAGTATACCCCCTATTTTTCAATTTTTTCTCCTTTTCCTTATGTGTTTCATTAATTCTCATGAATAAGCAAATTCAACGATTTGAATAATAGGTATTTAGATTAAATTGCTAGATCCATGCATTGCTATGAGACCAATTATAGTATTCTAGAGCATATGACTATTTTTCTAGGTACACCCTATTCTTTAGAATCACACTGCACTAGGGATGGGTGTTGAAACTATGAAAGTTTATATCATGCAAAAACGCAAATGTGTAAATTGTTGCGGATAATATTTTATGCCTTTAAGGTGGTCCCTCTGACCACACTGGCAGCCATGAGAATTGATTTCAGGGACGCAAGATAGATCTTGTAACCCATCCAAAACCTTGCAATGACCATAGTTTTCCCTCTTTTTTTTTCGTCTAGATTTTCGACATTTTTATTAATATTCATGAATATGCAGATGAGATTATTTTCATATAGGCCCATGATATCAATAAATTTGTGATTTGATTTTACTGGGTCAATAACAAAGTGACACAATGATAGTTTGGGCCTGAAATTAGTTTACTTCTGGGGTTTTAACGATTTTTCTGTCTTTTTTACAGTTTTCATTAAATTTCATGAATATGCAACGAAGATAATTTACATTATTTATCATATAATAAAAGGGTTATGTCTTACCGTTCAACTGAGACCAGAATCAGTGGTCTAGGATAAGTAATAGAGGAGACATGGACAATTTTGCATGTACACCCCATGTTCAAGAATAATGTTAACGATTGTCATGGAAACTATGCGGTTTTTGTTTTCATAGTGCAAACGAGTTTATCTTTAAAATCAAAACTTCTTTGCATTTTTAAAGTCCCAAAGAATAATGCTGTAATGTTGTAAATTAAAAAAAAAGAAAACTTAAACAAAAGCACAACCGCCAACGACTACCACTGGGGGTTGGGGTAACATTACCCCATACTAGAGGCAATTTTCCATCTAATATACTGTTTAAACATATAGTTTTCTATTTGATAATAATCTTACGCTATTGATTGAGTGTAAAGTTTAATTCTAAAAAGATATTTGTTCAGAAAAATATCAAAACAGGAGCACCAGGCGCATTTTCCTCTGATTTCTGCCTATTATAAAAACTACGTTGGGTAGGTGTAAAGATTTCGTCCTAGGTAAAAACTGCTACCACAATTTGACCGTACGACGTGCCTAGAAATGTTGTAGAAGGTTCAATTATTTCATATCCACCGTCAAACCTTTTCTGGGAGGTAAGTTGTGCCAGGTCAAAAACCAAGGCTCGTACGCCAGTAGGCAATAAAGCCCATGAGGATACAACGTATATACAAAATATATACATGTACACATGCATATGACAGTAACATAATGGTGAAGTCTTCAAGACAGTGCAATAATATCAAATAATATAAACATTACAACACTGATGTAGCTAGCGTAACTAACTAATCTCATAAACATGTATTAACCATCTTTTGATAAAAGATCACAAAGTACTTTCGACTTAAACTGATCATAGTAGCAACGGAGAAGGTGTATAACGCTCATGAATACGTTGCTCTTGAGGATTGAAAAGCACATGTATCTTCGCTACTGATAGACGTGAGTTATAGGTCGAACCAAATGATTGCTAGGACAATATTCTATAACTATAATCTGATAATCTGATATATAAATTATAAGCTATTTCTTTTGTATGGATAATAATGAGATCTATATAAATAAGTGAAAATCAACGAAACCCAAAGGAGGTATACCAACAAAAAGGCTTATATCTCGACGTTCAATAGCTGTAGAGAAATCAAAATAGCATCAATTCATAGCTAGGACAACCTTTTATTGCCATGTATTGAGGTATACAGGGAATGCGTGCTGGCAACCAAGATTCAATAAATTTTGTTGGCGCATATGCTTCAATTTTCTGCTAATACTACAAATTTTCGAAATTTTATGTGCATTTAAAAAAAAAAAAAAAAAAAAAAAAAAAAAAAAAAAAAAAAACAACAACAACAAAAACAAAACAAAATCTTATGGTTTGGCTATCAGACTCAATTGTAATAGTGCATTATCACTGCATTCTTTTGGTACCATTTTCAGCGCTTTAAGGAAATTGGCAGCTGAGAAATGGACCTGGTATACCCCTTCCTTTTTGTTTATTTTTCTCTTGTTTATAAAGATATCATTAATGCCCGCACATTTAAAATCACTGATGATTTATATATTAGATGTATATGGTGATCGAACATTGTCCTAGCAATCATTTGATACCAATTATAGCTCTATAGGGCTATCAGTATACATGATATATTGAATTTCTATGTATACCGCCATATTTTGTCCGTAATTTTCATCTAAATTCGAAAGGGTTTGTTAATATTCATAAAACAAAGAATTCAAATAAATGATTGTACAAGCAACCATTTGATGCCATTTTAGCATGTAAGGATTTTTGGTTGCCGAGATGCAAGTAATTTTGTAGATTTACCCATTCAATTTTTCCACCTTTTCATTCCTATTTATGATGTTTTCATCGAAATTCATGAAATTGTAACTCAGATCATGCTTATGTCAGACTTTAGAGTCATAGTACATTGCCATAGCATTCATTTGATACATCTCTTACATTTTTGGTTTGTTAACAGCTCTGGTACAAGTGATTTGGTATGTATACTCCATTTTTATCAATATTCTCCTTCGATTTCTTGTGTGCTTAATTAATTTTCACGAATAATCAAACCCAAGGATTTGAATAATAGGTTTTAAGGTTTAATTGCTAGGTCCATGCATCACTATCAGGGCAATTATAGTATTCTAGAGCATATGACTATTTTTGGTATATGTGTATTTTTGTGAGTCCACCCTATTTTTTATAATCACACTAAGGGTGGGTGTGGAAACTATGTAATTTTATATCATGCAAATGTGTTCAGTGTTGTGGACAATATTTTATGTCATTGAGGTAATTGCCCTGGCCATTCTGGCAGCCATGAGAATTTGTTTTAGGCATGCAAGACAGATCTTATAACCCATCTTAACCTTTGCAATGTCTATAGTTTTTTCCTCATTTTTTTTCTCTATTTTAGACATTTCTACTAATATTCATGAATATGTAAATGAGATCGTTTTCATTTAGGCGCATGACATCAATAAATTTGTCATATGATATTACTGGTTCAATAACAAAGTGTCACAGTGATAGTTTGGATCTGAAAGAAGTCTATTTCTGGATTTTTTTACGAGTTTACTGTCATTTTTAATGTTTTCATTAAAATTCATGAATATGCAAATTAGATAACATGCATTACTTACCATAAGATGAAAGGACTATGTCTAAGCTTTTCCATGAGACCAAGTTCAATGGTTTAGAATAAGTAACAGCGTATATCTGATCAATTTTGTATGTAGACCCCCATGGTCAAGAATCCCGTTGACGGTTGACATTGGAAATCATCCATTTTTGCATATTGTAAACACGTTTATCGTGGGGGACAAAATTTCTTTGCATTTCGGGGGCCCTAATGAATGATTTGGCTCCCATAAAAAATTGTCCTAGGGGTTGCAAGGCAGATAAAATTGCCCCTGGGGTAAAATACATGTTTTCGTATTTGTGTGTATAACTGGATGGGTGGGGTAATTAGGACTGCATAGATGTGGCATAAATAATACATGGACGTATTTCTAGACGTAAACATATGTCCCCGTAGTCGCATAGGTGTACAAACAAGTTCTAAGCAGTAAAGAACGAGTTTAAGGATCATTTACATAAAATTCGTTTAACCTATGTCGCACGTTTTCTAAAACAGTTACAAAATGGGGTGGTTGTATAAAACGCTTGCTCCCAAAAAATTGCTACCACAATTTGACCGTACGACGTGCCTAGAAATGTTATAGAAGGATAGTTCTTATCGTCTATACAGTCAAACCTTTTCTGGCGGGTAAGTTGTGCGGATCGAATTTTTAAATTTCTAGCCCCTTGACTAATAAGAAAGCAGCGTGACCTGTATGTGAATAACTTGGTGTAAAGGCTGATCCAAGGAACTTTTATCGTTACAATAGTAGTAAAAAGAACGATGCCCAGGGTATCGCCCCTTTGAAACAGAAATGGACATTGTGTTGCCCAATCAGATTTTGAAAATGCTGGTGAATTTAATGGTCAGTTCACGGATGTGTTCACCAAAACTGAACATAACCAGGTTCCCCTTCTGAATAGAAAGGCCCCATTTATGGAAAAAATTGTTATTAGCCAGGAAGGTGTGACAAAACTTCTTAAAGGTTTAAAACACCCATCCAATGCTTTAGGCCCAGACGCGCTCCACCCAAGAGTTCTAATAGAACTGGCAACTGAGTTAGACCCAGTATTTTCCCATCTCTCAACAGTCAATTGATACAGGTGAAATCCCTAAAGAATGGTCTCTAGCAAACATTTGTCCTTTGTTCAGGTCGCTGGCTAGCAATTATCGTCCAGTGTCATTAACTTGTGTACCTTCCAAGTTGCTGGGACATATAATTTGTTCAAACATCATGGCCCATCTGAATGAACATAAACTTTTGTCAGATAAACAGTATGCTTTTAGATATGGATTATTTTTGCTTGTTGGAAATGATGCTGCTTTGAACATAGTAACACAAATTACACATTGGACATAGAGAATGTTAAATTGCTAGGGTATTTTATCATTTATTTGGATCCAGCCATTGGTTTAGAACAGATATTGACCACTTGCATCAAACATTAGTGTATAAGCACGTATTGCAAGGAAAGTATCTAAAATTCAGATAAATGTGTTACATATGTTACCGTTTTGCATCAAGCTAGAATGATAAACATCAATAAATGGTTAAAACAGGAATCAGGGCACATTGAAATGTCAGAAAATAATAAGATTTTGCAGCGTTTTTTGGTTTATTAGCACATAGTTTTAAATTTAGGCTATGACAGCAGTATTTTGGTGTGTGACATTTTGGATGGGCTATGGGTGTTTAACAGGCCATTTTAGATATTAGAACAAATTTTGTATTGTCGGAAAGGTAAATAAATCTTCTTGAGGATGAATACTATGATTTGTCCTCGTTAATAATGTAGCAAAGTATATAAAGAACTATTTAGCTTCCAACATTCATTTAAAATGTCTTTGTGAAAAAATGTTACATACGTTACACTGAGAAAGGCCAACGTGAAAATCAAATGTTTCGTGTTGTAGCTTGAGACCCTTTCTTTCAGAAGAAACACAGTTTAATCAACAGAAAAAGGTTTTCATTGATCTTTACAGCAGTTTTTATTTCAAGGGCAATTATTAGATATTCAATAGGTTACATACGTTATTGGATGTTACACGGTTACGTGACACTTTACAGAGGGCTAACATGTTTCAAAAACTCCTAAGACATCAGGCTACATGAAAATCAAGGTCTGCAAAATTCAAGGGCGGGGGGAGCAAAACCATATCTGTCCAGTGGCCTATTACTCACTTACTTTATAATATCCAAGTACCTTTGGGAAATTAGTTTTAGAAATTGTCTTTAGAAAGGCGAGTTTTGCATGCTTATTAAGTTAAATACATGTGAGCCGCGACATGAGAAAACAAACAATTAGTCCAGTTGCCAAACATGGATTTGGCCTGTGACCTGGAAATATGTGCCGCATAAAATATTTTTATGGTTTTCACTACTTGATACCTTCCAGATGAAGAATCCGAGTGATGCCACCTTGGCATCATTGAGCATTTTGAAATATTCAAAATGGCCGACAAATGTCTGAAAATATCGCAAAAACAACATAATGTATGCATGTGAAACACAAAATTCACTTTTCTAGTTGTCCTTGCTCACCAGACCATGCCAGTTCAAAAATGCATGATGGTATTCTGGCACCATTGCATGGTTTGAAAAACTCAAAATTCAAGATGGCGTCCAAAATGGTTGAGATTAACAAGAAAGCTGCATCCTAGAGTTGCATATACACAATGTTTTGTGTTTAAAATGCTCATGTTATGTTTTAAATAACATAACCACCATGATTTAGTTTGCGCTCTAATCATGACAAAAAGGCAAGATGGTGATAAAGATGGCCGCCAAAAGAACTTATTCTCTGATAAATACAACATTAATGTGCTGCATATAACCAACGTCTAGTGTTTGAATTGTTCACTTTATTTAGTCAGAAGATAAGTACAAGTAGGCAAAGATAAGGAAAAGGCGCAATCAGAAAAAGATTCCCACTCCAAAAACCGAGGTGGGAAAAAAACTAAATTAACAATCAGGTACTTATACCATGAAAACATATCGTAAGCCGAATGAGCAGCTATTTTCCCAATAGGTGGCCACTCAGTTACCTAAACTTAATTAAAAATATGAAAACATACATAAGGAGCCAACAGCACAAAAAAATTTAAACACCAAGACATAAAACAAAAAGAACCACCACAGAAGTATTGCCTTGGAACGATCAGTAACACAAAGCTACTGGCGGGCTTAAACCGTTTTCATAGTGCAGATTATATTTTCCTTTTGGTCCTTTGAGATCAGCGAGGGTATTCTGAGAAATCAAAAAAATATTATCGGTTGAGATTCATTTTCTAACCAGCGTTTTAACATATTTGACCGCATTTGGATTTTACTAGTCTTTGTATAGACTACACTGTTGAAAGATACAAAATTACAGTAATTCGCTTTGGCTCCATGTTGCCAAATATTATAGGGTCACTGAAGAGGCTTAAGTAGCCGAAACCGCGGTATGGCCAATCCCCTTTCTCATTAATATGTTCGCTGCTCTTAGAGGATCTCAGTTTTATTTTTATATACATGGCCATAACCTCACCCTCAGTTTCTGCAGTGGTTCATAACATTTAGTTAGTTCTTCGGTCCTCGTGGTGAATCTCTAACTAGTCAATGAATCATCAAGAACAAACAAATAACTCACGATAAACATCCTGATGAATCACAAACCAGGACTCACAGATTTAGTAAGCTGCCCGACGATGGAGATCCCTGGGCGCCGAATAACCTACTAACTCTGGAGCAAAAGAAAAACACCAGTTGGACCCCGGTGTATTTGTTTAGGTCTGACACAAAAATGATGCAAGATGGCGGTCAAGATGGTCGCCGAAATCATAATTATATAGAGAACTTGTTCTCTGATAAATACAGCATTCATGTGCTGCATAAAACCAACGACTTTTTTTCCACTTTATTTTGTTTACAAGTTACAGTTTTTGTTTAGTTCTGACCAAACAATGATGTAAGATGATGACCAAGATGGCCATCTTAATGATGATATAAGGGAAATGGCCTCTGATTCAAAAAGCTTATCTACATGTGTATTTGAGCCGCGTTATGAGAAAACCAACAACTTGGTTTCCGAACAGGCTAGACACAAAACGAGCCATACAAACACTGAACTGAAGATAAATAAACGCTTGAAATTTCGGATTTAGAAAGTACAGGAACTGTACTATCCGTGTAGCAAAAACAAAGGCAATGATCAGGTTCACAGTTGCGAAACTAGTCTGCGCTTTGTTTTCGCATTTGCAAGGTGTTGGTTTTCTCAGGACGCGGCTCATTTGTTAAGTTTTAAGTAAGCAGAATAAAGAGAGGGATGCAAATCTACATTATAGAATGAAAGATAAAAATAGGCACTTTTTATCTAAATCCGAGACTAGGTATTTCGTCTGTGTCTTTACCGTCGTAATAACTAGCAACGTCATCAGCTATAATATCGTTCGATGAGTGCAACCGCTGTTTCTTCAATGGCATTTGCAAAACACCGTACAGGCTAGTTGTTTTATGAAGCACCTATATTTTGATGATGAGCAGGATTGTTCAGCAATTCATTCTACCATCTGTTGCTTAAGCTACGCTGTCGGCTGTTGTAATTGAAGCTACGCTGTCGGCTGTTGTAATTGGCACAAGCGCTCAGAACCTTTCAACATTATTTCGACCTCCTGACTTAAGTTGGAACTAAGACCACTCATATTGATCAAATGGATGTATGCACATGTCCTGGTTTCACTTTGTTTTGGTAAACGACTGTGAATATTGTGTTTTTATGACTTAAACTTGGGAGTGTTTGTTAGCCTTTGTTTACCGGTTTTACATCAAACCATATCTTATTAAAGAGATGTTTCTACGGTGCTGCCATAACATCTTCCAAATGTGACTTTTCCTTGATATTATCTGGTAAAGGCATACTCAGCTCACCAAGCTTTTCAGGTATGAAGCCCTTCAAAATCGTTTTCAGACTGACCCCTTTCCTATGTATCATGGCAGAAATAGCATGGACTAAATGAAGGAAGGAGACTACGGTCTGATGTTTTACCATTTCATACAATATCCACGGTCCTTCCTTTCCTCTTATGTCCCTTTTATAAAGAAGCTGCTTTTCTGTTTATATTAGTTGAAGAAATTTAATCTTGAGCAATACTTAGACATTTGTGTATGACGCTTACACATTTTCCTCCCTGGTTCGCAATGACTTAAACAATTTCACTTTTTGATAGTGTCACACCAGGTCTCACCTCAACAGAGTTAGCGTTTTTCAGCAGTCTTTGGTATCAATATGAGATGGTCACAGTTCCTTGCACAATCATGAAATACCATAGTCATTGTATCTTTTCGACAGTGGTCTAAAAAGTGTCATCTGCTGAGAAGTTCAAATAGTGCTGTGAAAATGCTATAGTAGTGGTTTTGTAAAACCTCTTGTCCTGTTAGAGCAGGACATGATACAGTGATGTTTTAATGATACAGCCAAAGTAACAATTCACGACCGCGTACAGATAAACATTTGGCAGTTATTATGGGTCGTCCACATAATAGCACAACCCATCGATGACAACTGTATCAGGCCAGTGAACTATGTGTGGATTTCTCAACTAGTGCTTTTCGCTTCGAAACATATTGTGTGTTGGTAATCCTCTTGTCTCCGCTGTCCTTCTACACTGAAAATGCTGGGAGCCAACTCTCTCTCGATGTTTGTGCGAAATGCGTTTGTAGCTCTTACTTTAATGAGTTTTGCTAACCACCCTAGAAACGATCAAGCGATAATCGTTTAGAAACTTTCCAGCCAACAATTTCAAATTCCTCCATCAATTTAAATCCATGTGCTAAGAAGACTAGGTCAAGATTTACACATGTGCTTATTTGAAATGTGACTATATTATAGATAAAGTGGTTATGTTGTATTTCCCAATTCAGAGTTTCAATCCACATTTAAACTTTTCCTGAATTCTTTGTAAACCAGCTTCATATGCTTTTTCAGGCTGCTACATCCTTTCCAAATTCACTACAGACATATAGACCTAGAGCCCAGCGTCTTATAGCTTTATTGAGCAATACGCTAAGTTATCTTTTAAAGAAAATAAATGCAGTCCTCTTTCTTCTCTATATTTAAACAGTCAAATTTACGAGTACTTTCATTTAGTGGTGTAGATTGCTTTGCTTCCCTTTCTTTAATCCGCTAAATCAGTTTATCAGTGAAAATGTTCTCAGTCGTATTATGATTGCGTAGGGCACATTTGCCAATATGCCTAATTGTTACTATGTGGTACAAAAACGAAACATGAACATAAAATTACCATTTCAAATACAAGTCATTCAGTATTTGCAGCACTGGAATGCTGCTGTAGCCAGAGAACATTAAATCATGAGTATGGTGGTCATCTTGACCACCATCTTGCCTCATAATAATAACATGGGGTAAGAACTTAGAACAATATTTTTAATGATGTTTACAGCATAAAATGAGCATTTTAAACACAAATTAATGGGCATATTCAACTCTGGGTGCAGATTTCTTGTTTATGGTAACCATCTTGGACGCCATCTTGATTTTTCCAAAATGCTCAATGATGCCAGGGTGGCATCAAGCAGTTTCTGAACTAGCATAGCCTGGTGAACTAGAAACCACAATAAAATTTTATGCGGCACCATTTTCCAGGTTATCCTGATGGCTACTGGAATAAATCTGCTTATGCGAAAACAAAGGCACTGATCAGCGCCTTTGTTTTCATTCAATAGTTAATACTATACCTCTACTTTCTAAATCCAAAATTCCAAGCCTCTAGTTTTCTCCAGTGTCTGTACAGCCTGGTTTGTGTCGGACCTGAAGAAAACCACATTGTTGGTTTTCTCATGTCGCGGCTCATGTTTTTTAAAGGCTCCTTTTTTGCTTACTGCAGTCTTGTAATATCATATTAATTGGTAACCATCGCATTTGTAGAATTTATCATGGTACTCGAAATTTCACAGAGCTGACGATTTGCTAATAACTTTGCAATGATGACCAGTGTAGATCCCTGAAAGATTCGAACATGATTTCCAACAACGCATATGAAGATATGGAATTAAAAAGATTAAGGTTAGATCCTTTGGAAGCAGTGAAAATGTTCGAACTTGGGAAGGAGGGCGATGGACCATATTGTGCAAATTCAGATATGAAACCATCACAGTGACCCTCCTCATGAATACTGGCAAGAATTTACGCCGTGGTAGTATTAAAGACTTGAAGTCTACCTTCATAGGAAAGAGCTTATCCAAAGGGGATACTCCGAACTTTTGCTCATACATAGGCTCGGATCCAGCATCTGCTCCGTACCCCAAAAATATCTGGTCTGAGGGTATTTGAAGGACACCCTAAAAAATACGTGAATTCGCTATAAAAACCAACATTTCGTAAAGCAAAACCCCATAAAAATAGTCAAATTTTGAAGTGATCCCAAAAAATAGCTGAAAAAAAATGCCCATGCCCCAAAATATTCACATTTTCTGAAAACCCCCAAAACTATGGAAATTCAAATTTTTGATCCCCAAAAAAGTTCGCCGAGCCTACGTATATGGAAATTTTCAGAGTACCCCCTCCACCCCCCGGGAGCTTATCATCTTGCTCTTCGTATGTAATGTCATTTTTCATGTTTCGTCTGTCTTGTTTTGTCAGTTTCTTTCCTGTTTCTATCTCAATTGGGTTCTGGATCATAAAACAGTTGAACCCCAGTGAGGGGCAAATGTCTTTGGAGCGCAACGACTTACAGACAAAATAGTTGTGGCGAAAAGACTCGGTTAGAAAATGAAAAAATTGAAATGATTTACAGGATGAATTGCCTAGCAGAAGAAATGGGTTGGGGCGAAACGACTTGGGTAAGTTTCGGACTTTCAACACCGTGAAGCAAAACAAGTTCTACCGGTGTTAAGTAAAAAATCTTGTCTATTGATTTTAACCGCATCATAACGAAAAAGCTACATAATGGAGTTTGCTCATAACATAATGAAGTTTGTACATAATATCATGAAGTTTGTATATAATATAATGAAGTTTGTATATAATATAATGAAGTTTATACATAACAAAATGAAGTTTGTACATAATATAATGAAGATTGTACATCATATAATGACGTTTGTACATTATATAATGAAGTTTGTACAACATATAATGATGTTTCCACATCATATAATGACGTTTGTACATCATATAATGACGTTGTTACATCATATAATGACGTTTGTACATCATATTATGACGTTTGTACATCATATAATGACGTTTGTACATCATATAATGACGTTTATTGATCATGAGACAGCTATGGCGTTCCATATGTATAGATGAAATGTCTTCTTTGCCTAAATAAATAAGGAGTCCACTTTTCATTCAGTTTTGAAAATAAAAACAGTCAAATGCAAAAAGGACTGACTAGCTGGTACATATTACGTTCTTCGCAACAAATTTATTTGTTTAACCGCGCTTTGCCTGTATAGTCACCCGATTATCCATATAAAATATACTTGACTTAAGCCGGAATTTCTGTCTGATTGCGCCTTTTCCTGATCATTGCCTCCTTGTACCTTTTTGGCTTAAGCAGGAATATCCAACGTACTGTAACTTCGCTTCAGGTCAGTGTTGTTAAATAATTAAAGGGCGGCCCCCTTGGCCGAGCGGTTAAGAGCGCTGTCTCTTAATCACTCGATCATCTCACCGCTGTGACTGGTGTGGATTCGAGCCCCGCTCTGGCCACATGTGAGACAAGTATAGTTCTGCTTTCGAATGTGTCAGGTGGTTTTTCTCGGGGTTCTCCCGTTTTCGCCCCACCTACTGATTGGCCCGTCTCATATGAACTGAAATAATCTTAATAGGGACGTTAAAATGAATTAAAAAAAATAATAATAATCAAAGTAAATTAGCAAAACAATCCGAATAGAAAGTACATCGATACTTTATACATGTATATGCATGATTGTTCTCCCTCTCGCTATATCACATTATTATATACTGGCTCCTTTGTTTCGAGCAGGTCTCTAACAAGCATATACACCTACTCAACAAAGGAAGTTTTGGCGGGAGGTGTATAAGTTTCCCGCCGTTTATTATACACCGGTGTATAATATCCGGCGGGAAACTTATACACCGGTCTCTAATATCAGGCGGGAAACTTATCAGTCCTCCTGTAGGTCAGATGCACCGCAAAAATAATGTTTTCGCCGTGTTCAAAGACATTAAATATTGCCAAGGCTGATTGGAAGCTTTTTTAGCAAATTGTGGCTAAGAATCTTTCTAACGTTAAATGCAGCTTCTTTCTAAAGTGTGTTTAAAATCCTTTGCGGTGAAAGAAAAAGAAAGAAATTTCCGGTTTCATTTATTTACAATTCCCCAAACGTTATATTAAACGAATCGTCGCATACATTTGTGTGAAACTAGCTCTTGTTCCCTGGTTCCATTGTTAGTAGAAGGTTATGGTTAGTGTTAGTGTTAGTTGAATGAGAAACCTGGCAGTAGGAACGAACTTCACACAGTTTTTTTGACCAGCTGTTTTCCCCCAAAACAGCCGGGCATGAAATGGTCCTCTGTCTTTCAAGCAAGGAGATTAGCCCTTGACAGATCCATATACACTAGCTCATCAATTTAAGCACATTGTATAGTTATGTAAAATCATACTTAGATGGTATTGAATTATTTGCGTTACTCATAAGCAATACGTTTAACGACGTTTAAAAGGGAAGTTACTGTCACAGTTCTATTTGTTCAAGATTGCACGAGAAAATGTAAGTATAGTTCACAGTGAGTAAACTCGATAAGCCCGTGGGATAGTTTGGCTAATATGCCATGTCGCCTGAAAAGAAAGTTAAGCGGAATATAATTGGTCGAAATATGCTGCGCAAGGTTTGGACAACAGGCTTGCTGTCTTAAGATTAATAGCAGTTGTTATAACGAAACAAAGCAGCCAGTATATAAGTCAGTTAGAGTATGTCGGTATCGGTCAATACGAAAATTATAGACCCAGCACGTGAACTTAAAGCCTCCCTCGCTGCGCTCGGTCGGCTTTAAGTTCACGTGCCGGGTCTATAATTTTCGTATTGACCTCTCCTCCATACTCTAACTATTACTTATCATGCTATGTATTAAATTGTAATTGCACATATATTTGTATTGTGTGTTGCGATATGTAATTATGCCTTTGTAAAATTAATGGTTACTCGTCTTCAGACTGGGTACTGACGCATTGGTCAGTTATGAAACTAGGGTAATTCAACAGCCCACGGTAGGGTTTCCTTAGAGTATAGTAGTTCCATTCTCAATATGTAATGAGTCGACTGTGAAAGCTCGCCTCCAGTTCGCATCTGTTCAAAGTAAGACGGTCTAAGAGCTTCCACTCAGCCTTTAGTGACGTAATGGTAAAGGAGTAAAACTATTCGCTTTATGAATGAATGTCTTATTTGAGCCTGCGTAACGACAAACAATGTGTGTTGGGTATCCGACCAAGCCACAATCAGTCTGTAGATAAAGCAAATTTATTCTACTGACCTTATATTTTTCAATACTGTTTTTGGAAGTATTATTTTCTGTGTAGCGGAACATGTGGATTGATACGCTGTAACGTTTCCGCGCCGCCGATCTGCACCTTCTTTTTGTATCTGCAAACGGAAGATTTTCTCATATTGAGGCTCATTTCTTATATAAATCTGAGAAACGAATGAGGTTTCAGCAACTATCCAGTATGAATCGTCTGTCTAACGGCTAGCAAAGTTCTCAATCAGTTTCCAATAGTTTCACAAAACGCTGTTACTAGAGTTTATTAAATATTTGTGGATTTGAGGTTTCATACAATATACCAAAGAGACAAAAGTGGGAATATTTAACGGAATATAATTTGCTATACATACATGTATATAGGTGAGGAGTTAGCTACACTTACGTAATAATATTATTTGTCTATTCATTTCCTATAAAATATGGCTTCAATAAATCTTACTTGTTCAATTGTTCTACCCATTTTAATTAAAATTATTCTTTATTGCCATGTGACTCATCA
The DNA here is from genome assembly GCA_964017185.1 of Rugalucina vietnamica. Taxonomy (NCBI): domain Eukaryota; kingdom Metazoa; phylum Mollusca; class Bivalvia; order Lucinida; family Lucinidae; genus Rugalucina; species Rugalucina vietnamica. The sequence goes on from OZ024870.1 coordinate 43,432,332, forward strand.
CATATAAACAACTGTGCAGTTTCGGATATTCTCGTTCATACACAATTCCGTTTGAATGGACAGGGAACTTTTGTTTTGTTTAGTTTTAATTATTGCTTTTTAGTATATGGTTTATGTCAGATACATAGTTTAAATCTCTAAACTCGTAAAATAAAAGCAGAATTAAAATAAACAAACAAATACATAAATTTATTAATTACTTGATTAATCAGACAAATAAATCAAAAATAAATCCCTCTTTATGTAACAAAAGTTTATTCATAAAAAACACACCAGGAATGTGATATTCGTCTCCATTCTCCCAGTGTTATCCAAGTAACATCATCTTTGATTTAAGTTTTGGAAATATACGATTTTAAGATCCCAAGCGATTCTTAGATCTTGAGTACTACTTGCATGCATAAAATTGCCTTTGCTTTTTGTATGTAATAAGCGCACTTTTCACACCTCGAATTATCGTCGAATTATCCAAATGGCTTGATGCGCTGTATATTATTAAGCCTGGTGTCATTTTCATGGGATATACATGTACGCAAACAGTAATAAAGCAATAAATCACTCCTGACCGGCTCCTATAAATGAAGATGGACTCATCAAAATGATAATGATAGGCAAGTCCATTCACCATGAATGGGTTAACACACAAAGGGTGATCAGGCGGTTGCATTTCCTTCTTATTCCAGCTTGCAATTGTTAGTATGTAACAAGGCAGAATTATAACGACAATCACAAGTCAAATTTAAATTCGGTACATTGTATAAGAACAAGAAACAATCAAGTTGGAAATGGACAGCAATGATTCTATTAATTCGTAAGCTTCAGAAGGTCGACGTGCGATTACAATTGTTTGAACATCATTAGCCGTTCTAAGAGAAATAAAAAGTGAATTACACTGTTTTGCAGCTGCAGTCACTTTTAAATTGTGTTTCCCTCCGCTACAGATTTGTTGTAAATTGCTGTAAATCCAGATTATATCCACGCAACAATTGATTGTAGTTGTACAGTTTGTTTTTCATGTGGTTGAAAAATCAAATCAAACCTAGCACAACCTTTTTTGCGGGACAATTCATTGCATCTAGTATTTATCCCATCACTTTAGTATTAGCCTGATTACCAATCTGGCAAACGTTTTACCAAAGCATTTGTTATGACAGGAATCAAGAGCCTACTACTAAATTCTATTCCTACTCATCGTTAAATGTGAGTGGAAAATATTCAGACTGCACATACTTAAATATTAAGCTTTGTACGCAGAAAAAGGCTTTTCATTCATTTCACGTTTTTAAGTCCGACCAGCATTGTTTCTTTTCATTCGGTTCACGTTCTTTGTAGTCTGACCAGCATTGTTTCTTGAATCTTGTTAAAATGTCAAATTTTAAGCATGTGAACTTGCTCAAATAAGTTATTAAACTATTTTTATCGCACGGCTACGAATTTGGATTTTCTTGTAGATAAGCCAATTTTATTGTACGCCCCCGAAGGAAGATACTTAATATGCACTTACATGTACTAGTAGCTTTCACAACTTGAGCAAACGGATCGTAGTGTGTGTGTGTGTGTGTGTGTGTGTGTGTGTGTGTGTGTGTACAGTACATGTACCGTGACGATATCTGAAGCTCTATATAAAATGAGCCGCGACGCAAGAAAACCGGTCTTCGGGGTCTCCGACCAGGTCCCGCATAAACCGAGCTGTACGGTAACAGAAAAAGCCTAGAAGCTTAAAATTTTGGATTTAAATACTAGAAGAAAGATTGTATCATCCGAGTAGCGAAAACAAAGGCGCTGATCAGCAGTTACTGCACAGCTGATCTGATCTGCGTCTTTGTTTTTGCATAGGCAAATCATGGCGCGGCTCAAATAAACATGAATCTGCACTTTTGGTAATCAGCTGTCAAATTAGCTTTATAAAAGATCCCGTGTTGAACATAAGCATATACACCATAATCTTAATTACCATCACTTATACATGTACCTGTTAGAATAGAATGTTTAGAAAAGAAAATCAGGGATATGCTGAACAGTTCAAAAATTTGTCCTTATAGAATCGACATCAAACATTAACTGTTTGAATTTTGTTATGCATTTCACTCTGAAAAGGGTCATTTACAACAAAACATATAAAAATAACATTTTGCGTTCGACATACAGCTATATGAAAAGTTTTTTGTCCATTTTTGGTTGCCTAATATTCCAGTAAATAGTTGTTTTTTTATGATTGGGCATCGCCTCGATTCTGTTAAAATTGTTTCTCACAATTGATGCTAAATAATGTGTATTGGTGAAAGGTCAAAGTGTAGTTCAGCACAATAACAACAATAAAGCGTGACAACCACAGCGGCGATCTGTCTCTTATCATCAAGACCGACAGTGTTTTGTGAGAGTCAAAGGACCGCCATATGTAGATGCTTATCAACAGCCGTAACAATGCCTTTCCCGACGACCATGCAGATTGACGTTGTCACAACCGCCCCTGCATTGCGAAGAGTCTCAATGTTTGTCTGCGCTTGGTTACTACTGCTACTTTTGTCAAACTTTTGTCAAAGCTTCTTGTCTGTTGCTTGGCCCACCGGGGTCCAACTGGTGTTTTTCTTTTGCTCCGGAGTTAGTAGGTTATTCGGCGCCCAGGGATCTAAATCGTCGGGCAGCTTACTCAATCTGTGAGTCCTTGTTTTTGATTCATCAGGATGTTTATCATGATTTATTTGTTTGTTCTTGATGATTCATTGACTAGTTAGAGATTCACCACGAGGACCGAAGAACTTACTAAATGTTATGAACCACTGCAGAAGCTGAGGGTGAGGTTAGGATCCTGTAAAACCGGTTTAAGCCCGCCAGTAACTTTGTGTTACTGATCGTTCCAAGGCGATACTTCTGTGGTGGTTCTTTTTGTTTTATGTCTTGGTGTTTAATTTTTTTGTGCTGTTGGCGCCTTATGTATGTTTTCATATTTTAATTAAGTTTAGGTAACTGAGTGGCCACCTATTGGGAAAATAGCCGCTCATTCGGCTTACGATATGTTTCATGGTATAAGTGCCTGATTATTAGTTTGGTTTTTTCCCACCTCGGTTTTTGGAGTGAGAATCTCTTTCTGATTGCGCCTTTTCCTGATCTTTGCCTACTTGTACCTTTTTTTGAAAATATTTCGCGGTTTTTAAATTTTGCGGATCAAGACCTACCGCGAAATTCAGTGAAAATTGGGCGACGCGGAATTTTCCCGTTATACGGTATACAAAGTGGCCGGGGTTCTAATTGGAAATAGTACGCAAGTATTTGAATTTTATCTACAAAGTTAACCTGTATACAGAATCATAGCAAGGCGCAAAAACATGCTGTAGTAATGGACTTGACTTGTCGCTGCCAAAATAGCTTAAATGAGGAAACGATTCCCGGAAATCTGTATATTGATCTATACTCGCGCGGCCGAAGCTTCACCCCTCGTTTGACAAGCTTGACAAATATATTAAAGAACACATCATCAATCGCTTAGAGTTCTTAATGAACAACGCTGAAGCGTCCAATTCTGAGAAAATGTCACTGAATCTATGGTATGCAAGGGAAGTACATGTACACTTATACATGCACTTGTAAAATACTGGTTTAGAAAATTTCCTGAGCACAAAAACTCTCATGCCGTAATTAAAGCTTTGTCCAAGCTCTGAACGCCGTTAACGGGGCTTATATATTTTCAAACGCAAGAATCCTGTTCATGCTAATAAACACAGAGTTTTGTACTATACCAAAGAAGTCGCCGTACTTTAAGAAAAAATAATGAACCCAATGCAGTTACGACAAATGATCAGGAAACTTCTTAGCCTTCGGAATACAATTTATCATAAGAGGAATAAACGAACTATGAAAAATAGGAATAAGTGAACTTTGTAAGCATTAGCGCTAAGCAATATTTTACACGGCCCTTTGAAAAAATATATATGAGTACATACACTTATTTATCTTTTTATAAATTTTATACGCACGTTTAAAATACGTGCTCACTGTTAACATGAACTATTCAGTGTTACGTGCACTGTCTTATGCAATTTTCTGAAACCTTAATATATTGTCATGAATGTATGTTTAAACAAGTACATTTACGTACTTTATATACCATTTAGATATTTTGTTTTATAGCCTATACGTTTTCAATTACATGTTTGCGTCGATTTCCGTAAACGATAACTGAAATATTTTTATACAAGATGGAAACACTATTTGTTTCTTTGACCAGTGGCTCGAAAATACTTATTGTCCCCCTGCACATGCTATTATTAAATTTATATCCTAATTTAACGGTTGAGTTTGAGAGCTCTCCAATTATGTCCTATTCTGAAATAAACCAGATGCATTTTTGCTCGGTTTTGTATTTGGGTCTCACAAATTAAGCTCAATCTGTGTCGATCTAGCGAAAACATGCCCATGCAATATACAGAGATTTTCTAAGTTGCCGAGGCGGTTCCAACGAGTACCCACAATCTATGTTTTAGAGCAAAAATAAGAAATATAGGTATACCCTTGCATACCCTAGTTTTTTCTATATAAAAGTGGGATTTAAGGGGTATATATTGCATGGACATGCTTTCCTGATGGCAAGCGGCATCTGACTATACCAGTGGTACACTAAAGATGAACGTCACGGACAGGTTTGCTCAGATTGTCATCACTTATATGAGCCCCGTCGTGAGAAAACAAATCTTCGGGGTCTCCGACCAGGTCTTACACAAACCGACCTGTACAGTCTCAGAAGCAGGCTAGAAGCTTGAAATTTCGGATTTAAGAAGAAGAGAAATTGTACTAACAGTGTAGCGAAAACAAAGGCACTGATCAGCTTCGCAGTGACTGCGAAGCTGATCTAGATTCAAGATTTCAAGATTTTTATTTACACTTAGGTCATTATGACAACATAAGGGGCAACAGAAAATATGAACATTTATAGCGGCACATAGATCTGGAATATACAGAGGGCAACGGTTTCAAGTTTAGATAATTTAGACTATTAAGATAGGTATATGCGCGTTTCTTTTTGTATGCAGTGTAATAAGGGTACCAAAATATGATCAAGTATGAATCCTTTTCTGCACGTGCAAAACGAGGAACGCGATTGAGTCGATAGATCAAGCATGTTGATTGGATTTATGAAATTTCAGTTTCAGGTAGGAATCTGCTCCTTTGTTTGCGCATAGGCAAAAATCCGGGTTAGGGTTTAGTTAGGGATTCACCACGAGGACCGAAGAACTAACTAAATGTTATGAACCACTGCAGAAGCTGAGGGTGAGGCGCCTGTAAAACCGGTTTAAGCCCGCCAGTAACTTTGTGTTACTGACCGTTCCAAGGCGATATTTTTGTGGTGGTTCTTTTTGTTTTATGTCTTGGTGTTTAAATTTGTTTTTGTGCTGTTGGAGCCTTATGTGTGTTTTCATAGTTTTAGTTAAGTTAAGGTAACTGAGTGGCCACCTATTGGGAAAATAGCTGCTCATTCGGCTTACGATATGTTTCATGGTATAAGTGCCTGATTGTTAGTTTGGTTTTTTCCCACCTTGGTTTTTGGAGTGGGAATCTTTTTCTGATTGCGCCTTTTCCTGATCTTTGCCTACTTGTACCTTTTTCTTACGGAGCGGCTCATGTTTCGTGTTAGAGAAGTGGGTATTGACCGTGTAATAATGGCAGTAAGAAATGTACTGTTTCGATGTGACGATAAGCGTAATAATTCTTAGTCATGCAATTCCTGGAATTAACAACGAACGGTTAGCATCATCCGACGAAGGTGAAAGAAGAAAATATATATAATCAAGTTCTACAGTTCTGGTATAAAATGTAAACGACTTTAGCCTAGTAAAATGAAAACAAAAAAAATCCAATTATCATTATATTTCACCAATCTTGGGTAGGCGTTTATTAGAGTGTGTTATTGAAAATATACATGGATCAGTGAAAACAGCATTCTTCTACGATCAGAATATTTTCAACCAACCTCAGCAAGGAACTGAATAGAATGGTATATTGGGAGATTAGAAGTTGGAAATATATTTAAATTATTTTGAAATTTTGAAAACTGACGTGTCCTAAACGTCATTTATCTTATGCAACCAAACCGTCTGACCTATGAAATCAAATTCTGTTTGTTGTTATAATAGAAAATCTTTATGACTGATATGGATTAAAATAAGTCACAAGACTGCTTTCTGGATCCCATTTGTATACTGCATGTATTGTATACCAACTGTGCTGATTTATTGTAATATATATATATATTATTATGTGTATTGCACAAATGAAATAGAAAGGTACAAGTAGGCAAAGATCAGGAAAAGGCGCAATCAGAAAGAGATTCCCACTCCAAAAACCGAGGTGGGAAAAAACCAAACTAACAATCAGGCACTTATACCATGAAACATATCGTAAGCCGAATGAGCAGCTATTTTCCCAATAGATGGCCACTCAGTTACCTTAACTTAATTAAAAATATGAAAACATACATAAGGCGCCAACAGCACAAAACAATTTTAAACACCAAGACATAAAACAAAAAGAACCACCACATAAGTATCGCCTTGGAACGATCAGTAACACAAAGTTACTGGCGGGCTTCAACCGATTTTACAGGATCCTAACCTCGCCCTCAGCTTCTGCAGTGGTTCATTTATACACCGATATAAACATGAAATAAGGTAAATCTTGATAAGAAAATATATGATATAGGTACCAACATGTAACATGTATAACGGAAAGCAGGGCGAGCAGCTATTGATGTAAGGTGGTCACAATGCTAGCTTGAATGCAGAGGGCTAAGTGAACAGCCAAATTAAATTCGGGTGGCCACAAAGTCATGCAACATGAAACTCATAATTAGATAAATTTGATAAATGTGAACCACAACAGCAGTACCGCCTTGGAACGGTCAGTTATAAATAACTGGGATCCTAACCTCACCCTCAGCTTCTGCAGTGGTTCATAACATTCAGTAAGTTCTTCGGTCCTCGTGGTAATCTTTATGGCACCAAAAACAACGTTTTTGATCCATTTCTGATCCATGTGCCCCCTGTCCACAAATAGATTATCGGAGGTTACTGTTTCATCAGCTGTCACTCACGGTAAACAGAAAATGCTATCAGGTTACTCGCAGTTATAACGATAAGAATTATTTAAATAAAAAAATATTGAAAGGCAATCGAAACTCATTTCCTGAATGACAATTTTCCCTTTGATCCGCCGATAGTAAAGATGAAAAAAGACAATATCTCACAATTTAGAATTAGCAATCGGTGAAACTTCAAGTTTTGAAATTTTGTTCAATACGTCAGCTCTCTAAGAATTCTTATATCTGTCTGAAGGTGATTATTGAGGCCCTAATAGGGGGTTCCAACCTGCTCCCTGAAAGAAAAAATACTATTTTGCCAAGCTCCCTAAAATCGTTTTTCGTAATATATCTGCACCCTGCTCCCTAAAACCCCATTTTGTATTTCTCACCAAATATTTGAAAATAAATGGCCATCCTCCTTAGCTCTCTAAAAATGGTAATTCTCCCCAGATCCTAAAAGCCACTGGTAGGGCACCATAATTGAGCGAAAACGCAACAATGCAATTCATTCGAAAGCTTAACGGAATATAATCTACAGTAGATTTTTTATTGGTTCCCTTTTCTTTTCAACTGAAAGGTTGTCCACGTATCAAATCATAATGTTTTTTTATGTTGGGATGTTTCCTCGATTTCATTACGAAAACACGCCCATGCAATCTACAGAAAATTGTTTTGGTTGTAAAAATGAAAATTTTCACTGGACAAATAGATATTTGTTCTAATTTTTGCCGAGGCCGCGGTTCTAACGAGTACCCACAATCTATATTTTGTTGCCAAAATAGGACAAATAGGTATTCCCCTGCATATCCCAGTTTTGCAATATAAAAGTGGGGTTCAAGGGGGTATATATTACACGAAAATGTCTTCATGATGTGTACGGCTAACAATCTAGTTTACCTACGCTATAGAATGTTTCTGCTGCCAGCATTCTGAAAATGGACAGGTGATAAAATTATGCATGTAGATTATTTTATAACTGTCTGCATATTAACATTCTCTGAATACAGGTTTTACAATCTGCTTAATACCTTTTCGTCCCACTTAATCATCTTAAAAGAACATCTGTGAACCACTAGAATGTGCTTGAAGGTTAGCAGAATCTGATGGCGAAAGTTGTCATGTTATATTTGTGACTGGGTGGCAACCTTTGTGTTGACGCTCAGATAAAAGTGCGTTAACTCATCATTACGTGTATGTCTTGGATATTATCCCTGGCTTTTGTCATGATTTTTTCAGTTCCTAGCCATTGCTAGCACTTTACTTTTACTTCATTGCCAATCGTGCTTTCTATATTTGTTTGATACTATTCACAGTTATAGCAAGTTGGGAATGTTTCTTGGGATTGACTGTTGATCATGAATCAATCTACATTTTCTGATTATAAGTGCCGAGAAGTGACTAAACATTTATGTCTCTGATCTTGCCATTTGAATAGATAATATTATTGTTGCTAATGGTGCTGACCGTGATTGGAGCTTATCACATTACGAAATTTTGCCCGTGCTGTAAACAGAGATTTTTGAGCAATCATCATTGCGAAAACTTGTCCATGCAATAAACAGATATTTTTTGAAATTCAAATTTTGAGCTTAAAATTGAAAAAAATCCGCTGAAAAATTTTGATATTTTTCTTATTTTTTGCTCAAAACATAGATTGTGGGTACACGTTAGAACCGCCTCGCCGAGGCAGTTCTAACGTGTACCCACAATCTATGTTTTGGGGCGAAAATAAGAAAAAATAGATATACCCCTGCATACCCCAGTTTTTCTGTATGAAAGTGGGGTATAAGCGGGTATTTCATTACACGGACATGTTTTCCTGATGATACATATGAGCAATATTATTTGTAACTATGCCTAAGCGACTGAAGATGCTGTGGACGGCTAGATAATTGAAATCTCGTAAAATATTCAAATCTAGGTACCCGCAACAATACTTAGACTGTATATGCCATTTGACTACATTGCTGCTAGTCAGTATAAAGTGAGCCGCCTCATGGGAAAACCAACAATCTGCCTAGGCGAAAACAAAGGCGCAGATCAGCTTCGCAGTAACTGCGAAGCCGATCAGCGCCTTTGTTTTCGCCACTCGGATAGTACAATTCCTCTTCTTTCTAAATCCAAAATTTTCAGTCTGTAGCCATCTTCTGTGACTGTACGGGCCGGTTTGTGTCAGACCTGCATTGTTGGTTTTCCCACGCGACAGCTCAAGTATTACACGTTTTTTTCCCGCATTTGTTCATTAATGGATCAGAAACGTTGGTTTTTGCGTCACAGAGATTGTCAATAAACGACAAACAATATTTGATTTGTTTGAGTGCATAAGATGATATCTAAATGACATGACGGTTTTGAAAATATTTAAATATATCTTGTATAATTGACACTGGAACTAGTAAACAACTTAAGTGTAAATGGTTACTCAACAACAAACAATTTAGTTTGGTAAGAATAAGGGTTAACTAAGTATTATTAAGTGCCAATGTTTACAACAGAGGAGTGAACATTAGGTACTAAAAATGAATTAGATACTTTACTGCAAAAAACATGAAGAAAGGAAGTCATACTTTTTTGAACTTTCGAAGAAGCCCAGTTGTTTTTCTACGGAACTTAAGCACTTACCATTGCGTTGATGCTCAATGAACCTTGCGTAATCTGCTAAAACATAACGAGGAATGCAAGAAATCAATGTTGAAGCAATCAATGTCAGTACCTGTACTAATAATCATATATATTCTGTTACGCTGATTACAAATGGTTCACAATCAGCCTAATTACAATTGATATCTTCCGTCTTATAGCGAACTATTGTAATATTAATCAGATTCTCGTATGTAAACCATTTGTATTTGTTATTGAAATTGTGATAAAAGAGAAAACTATAGCATCAGTTTCTTTAAATTACCTGGTGTACGATAAAAAGAGACAATGAAAGCAGGATAATCACGTTAAATGCATTTGAACGACATAAGAAACGGTATAACAATTCGTAAGTTAATGTAAACAGAACGATTTCAGTTTGAGAGTCAATTTTGCTTTAAAGATTTATGTTCTCCGTGGCTTTGGTATTTTGTTCAAATGCAGTTCTGGATCTTTTATAACAAACTGTTGTCCTTTCCAAGATGCATAGTAATTGGCTATTTTATAACACAATTTATTTAATGAACAGATACATGTAAGTAACTTTCATCATTGAAGGGGAGTGCGGTGACGTAGAGGTAGGACATCGGACTCTTATTCGAGAGGTCCTGGATTCGATCCCCGCTGGTGGCACCGTGTTGTGTCATTTTGCAAGGCACATTAACTTCTCAGAGTACTGCTTAATACCCAAGGATCGGTGGCTCTGTCCTGACATGACTGAAAATTGTTGACTGGGACGTTAAACCTCAAAACAAACAAACAAACAAATGTTATCATTTAATATCTGTATTGATGTTTCATAAAACTTAGCACGATAGTACCGCTAGACATGGAGAGAATGACAATAACGTAACTTTTGGATCGGAAAATATCAGTTTGGTGGAACGAACATTGCACAGGTTGCCAACTACTTTGAAAAGACAGAAACGTACCTTGCTCTGTCTTTGAGCGAAGCTTGTTGTGAAGCATCTATAGTATATAACACAGATTAGTCAATATTTTTTTTTTTTATTATTTTTATCTAATTTTGATCGGACTATATGCTTTTTTATTTATTTTTTCACAGTACAATGGTAATGTGGAACAGCATCCAGTCACGGTGCATAGCATGACTATCATTACGACAACACACCCATGTAATATATAGATTTTTCTGAGGTTGTAAAAATTGAAAATTTTCAGCAGAAAACTTTTGATATTTTTCTTATTGCTGCTCAAAACATAAATTGGTGGTTCTAACGATTACCCACAATCTATGTTTTGGAGCAAAGAAAGAAAAAAGGTATACCCCTGCAAACCCCAGTTTTGCTAAATAAAAGTTGGGTAAGAGGGCGTATACTTTTCGTGGACATGTTTTCCTATTAATCATCAAACTCGGCCCAATCATCGCAAAGAAACGCTGGTAGCATTCGCCGGTAAATGTATCAGATTTCTTAATTAATGAAAATAAAAAGGGAAACATTTCTGTTTTTGGAATGCTTTAATTAACTAAGATGATTGCAATGAACAAAGTACATTTCTAAGGTTTTATGTGACTGTGAAAACGTTTAATCTATACTTTCTTTTCAATCATTAACTGAACAATTTGCGTAGGTTGCTTTGTCGAATCAATCCGAGGTAGTTTCCAGAGCGACGTTCAAAATTAAACGGACCTATTAGATTATCCGGAAGCAAAGGCTTTGTTGCTTCTGTATACGTACACAAGAGGTACTGCTTAATGAACACTGTTAGTGAGGCCCTCCCAGGGGTTTTGGGGATTCAGGGAGAAAGGCTATTTATTTTCAGGGATTTGGGGAGAAGGGTCATTTATTTTTAGGGATTTGGGGAGAAAGCATAACTTTTTGGGGTTCTAGGGAGCAGGGAGCATGGGGCTGAGGAAAAACATTTTAGGGAGCTGGGGAGAAAGGTCATTTTTCTTTCAGGGAGCAGGGAGCAAAGACCCCCCTGGGGGGCCTCGTTAGTGAGTCTGCTATATGTAAAATACATGATTCTAGAGAAACAGCAATATTTAATTTATCGCTCAACTGGCATTCATTGACTTCCAATTAACAGTTTCCTTAGATCAGCTGTACCATGAATGATGTTTTCGAAGAACGTTTTGGGTCGTTAATAGAATGCCACCTGACAAAAGTATACAAGTTTACTGAACAACATTTCAATGCAAAATCTTTCTTTTTTTTCGAATCTATTTTGTTTCGAATTTGTTATTTATAAAGCAAAAACTCTTTTGGCAGGTCGGAATATCAATGAATTACCATTTATATCAACTATGATTCATAAATCTGCCGTTTGAACATGGCACCAAAGTCATTTTGTTACGTACGTTCGAACTTTTTTCTGTATGATTAATTTTGTTTAGGGAATATTATTTTGCTTAAGATTTGAACCAATCAATAATTCTTTCGTTACATGTTTTACCATTCAAGAATTTAACAATTCGCCTCCAAAGCAAAACACACTGCTGTTAATAATAATGGCAACAAAACTACCGCCATCTAATGGTCATTTACAGGTCCTGACTTTTACATTTTATATTGTAACATTTGAAATTAAATATCGGTTACAAGTTAAAACCAAACAACTAATATACGCATCACGAAAACATGTCCATGTAATGTAGCAAAACTGGGGTATGCAGCGGTATTCCCATTTTTCTTATTTTTGCATCAAAACATAGATTGTGGGTACTCGTTAGAACCGCCTCGGCGAGGCTGTTCTAACGTGTATCCTCAATCTACGTTTTGAGCAAAAATAAGAAAAATATCAAAAATGTTCAGCTGAAATTTTTCAATTTTTTAAGCTAAAAAAATAAAATCTGTTTAATGCATGGGCAAGTTTTTGTAATGTCATGATGTCACTTGTGAGAATGGAATTAAAATAACTACAGTTTTGTTCTATTTCAAGCTACTCTAAATACTTTGTACTTTGTACAGAAATAACTTTTTTTTTTTTTGGTTTAAACTCGAAAAAAGTTATTTCTGTACAAATTTCAGTATAAGATATGTCTCATCCTTAAGATGTCCTAACTTTAGTCCTAACAAAGGACACAACTTATGATTGAACTTATTTTATAGTAAACTCAAAATGGCGGACGTTTTTATGTAAAGGGAAAACATGACAAAATATTTCCAAGACCGGATTCGAACTCGGATCGCCTGGACGGAAGACAACATAGCTTACCACTGAGCCACCGAGTCATATTTATTTTAAATTGGTTCAGTACTGATAAAGGCCAAATTTTTATTTTAGTTTGTTTGTTTGAGTTAATGCTTAACGCCCCATTCAACAGCTATGTTCAAGCCGAAACGTTGCCTCCTATTCATGAGGCGTTCATACAAAATTAGGATGCCATGGCATCCAAAACGTGCTTCAAATATACTCAGTCAAACTTATAACGCAACAACGATTTATTTGTTATGTAATACAAATAAACTTTATTTCCACTGGATTAGATTGCCGTGCGGTTGACACATCCAACAGCATCTGGTTGTAACATTGTGTATTATGCGTCTCGAGAAATTAATCATTTTTCACGATCCAAAAGGAAGACTGACTTCCAGAATCTCTCAGGAGTCGCATGCCACCAAAATAACCGCTTTGGCCAATCTCATTCGAGCTCAATGGTCCATACTCTGAAAGCCGAATTGTACCCTATTAAATCATAGGCGATTGCTGAACAGCATATATATGGTAGACTGGGTTACATTTCATTGAAAAGCGAAAACATGCCATAATCGTGATGCGTTGTGTTTGGCTCAGTATAAAATACAAAAGTAAGGCTTATGTGTATGGATGGTTTTACCTAACCATGGTTTCTAGGCAGGCTCAGACATGAACGGTTCATCAGGAAAACGTGTCCGTGTAATGTTTACCCCCTTGAACCCCACTTTTTTATAGCAAAACTGGGGTTTGCAAGGGTAAACCTTTTTTTTCATATTTTTGCTCCAAAACATAGATTGTGGGTACTTGTTAGGTACTCGCCGAGGCGGTTCTAACGTGTACCCACAATCTATGTTTTGAGCAAAAATAAGAAAAAATATCACAGATCTTTCAATTTTTACAACTTAAAAAAAATCCTTGTATATTGCATGGGCGCGTTTTCGTAAGGTAACCAGTAGCCTAATCAGGTAGCACGTCAGTAGCGTATAAACTTTGCTTGGAGCGGTACAAGCAGCCCATGTATTATTTCTCAGGGCCCCAATGGGTCAATTTTTTATTTTAACTGCAAACATCATGAACTGTATACATAATTGCTAGTATAACTAGACCTAAGTTCAATATGGCAAATTCCCCAAATGATAAACAGATCGGCCGCCAGATGCATCAGGTTTATCATACAGTGTATAAGGCAAACGCTCGAGTTAAAGAGATTTGGTTTCGATTTGCAGACGAAATAGCCTATAACATTACAATGAAACAGTTGGTAGATCTAAGTGCATGTATTTTTATTGAAATAGAAAGAAAAAAAAAAGAAAAAAGAGAGAAAAACGGATTCGATCTCGGATCGCCTGGTTCATATTATGGCAAAAATACTAATTAAATTACTTGCATAAATCCACTGAGCTATCACCAATATTAAATCAATTCTATTATTTAACTTACTTGAAACTAACTGTTTGTTGTGTTTGACCTCGAATTGAGATAAATCTTATGAGCAAGTCACAACTTCAATCATCACGGGGTCTATTCTCTAAGTCTCTATAATCTGGTGTCGTCCAGGTATAAGCTTTGAACATTTACGCTGAGCGCTTCTCAAACTTTTGCAAAGATTTGCTAATGTTAATTTGATGTTTTAACATGTATCTAGAGACTGCACTTCAAAAAATGTACATTGCTGACCTAAGTTCTTATATTTTTTTTCATTTTTTGGAGAAAGCAATGAAACACCAGACTAAACTGACCTTAACCAGCACAACTCCCGAGCATATTGGCTTGAAGAATAGACCCCGTGATCATAAGACAAGTCTTACCGTTAAGATAGATCACAAGTCACTCTCAGAGTAGTCTCGATCATAAGATAAGATATGTCATAAGAGAGCTTCGTGAAACGAGCTACAGGTATATTGTTGCAGCCTACATTCCCCCGGAAAATTCTCCATTGCATGACATTTATGATATAAACTTATTTCAGAAAATCGAAACTGAAGTAAGCTATTTTTCTCAATTTGGTGAAACATATTTGATTGGTGACTTGAATAGCAGGGTTGGTAAAAAGTGCGACTTTATTGATCATGATAGTACATTGCCAGATATGGACGATGACATGTTTTCTCCTGACGCGCCTTTAAGGCGTTTATCAATTGACTGTGTTTCAAATCGATTTGGTGATAACCTACTTGACCTTTGTAAAGCAACAGAAATGCGCATTGTGAATGGCCGTATTTTTGAACACACGGATAAGATGACGTGTTTTACGCATAACGGTGAAAGTGTCGTAGATTATTTGATAACTTGCGAGAATAACTTTTCATCTCTTTCAAGCATGAATGTACATGAATACAATGAATTTTCGAATCATGCCTCAATTTCGTTTGCATTCAAAGTCGGTACTGAAAGGTCAAGGGAGGCAAACACCAAATTTATTTCCAACATAAGATGGAATGAAGAGCATAAAGGGGATTTTGTAAATAGTTTGAAAAATGATATTCATATATTGCTTGATATTGTTCAACAAGAAGTCGATGTAAATACAGTTGTCGAAACATTTTCAAAATTTGTTACAGATAGAGCAAATGTGTTTTTTAAGAAAACTTATACAGTAAAAAATGAAACTATGTTTACGAATTCTAATAATGCTGAAATGAAACGGTGGTATAATGAAATTTGTATGCAGAATTAGCAAACGGTCCAAGAAGCCATAAGAGATTTTAATTTGTTTAAAAGCGAAGATAATAGAAAAAAGGTATATGAAGCCAAAAGGGATTACAAATATTATTGTAGAAAATGCAAACAAGATTTCAACCGTGAAAGATGTAAACAGATGAATGACATGAGAAAGAAAAAGCCAAAAGAATTTTGGAAAATTTTCAAAAATAAGAAAATCAGGGAAAATTCTAAATTATCGGAAAATGATTTTTTTCATTATTTTAAGGATCTTTCTTTTGAAATTGCCGACAATAT
The DNA here is from genome assembly GCA_964017185.1 of Rugalucina vietnamica. Lineage (NCBI taxonomy): Eukaryota > Metazoa > Mollusca > Bivalvia > Lucinida > Lucinidae > Rugalucina > Rugalucina vietnamica. The sequence goes on from OZ024870.1 coordinate 43,448,164, forward strand.
CCCGGATGAGGTTCACGATTTTTTGCAAACTTATGATACAACGAATAATAGTACTACATTCCCAGAAATGGATTTACAAATTTCACATGATGAAATTAAAAAAGCTATCCAGGGCCTAAAGAGTAATAAAAGCTGTGGAATCGATGATATTTTAAATGAGTACTTTGTAAATGCCGCGGATGTTTTAATTGAGCCGTTGCACACAGCATTTAATAAAATTTTAGAAAGCAGATCCTTCCCTGCCCAATGGGCCACGGGTCTAATTGTTCCACTACATAAAAAGGGCAGTTATGATGATGGTAAATAACTATCGCGGAATAACATTGATTAGTTGTTTTGCAAAATTATTCACAAGTATTTTAAATAATCGTTTGAAACTGTGGTCAAATGTTACAGATACAAGTTCTGATGCGCAATTCGGCTTTAAGTCTGACCATAGTACCATTGATGCCATCTTTATTCTTAAATATCTAATTGATAAACAATTGCAAGATAAAAAGATGTTGAATTGTGCTTTCATAGATCTAAAGAAAGCGTTTGACTCAGTTTCTCGAACGAGCTTATGGTATAAAATGATTAAGAGCGGCATCGACGGAAAGTTATTTGATATTATACGATCAAACTCAGAGTAAAATGTTTAAGTTCTCTATCTGATCTTTTTTCATGTGACGTAGGCTTATTACAAGGGGAGATAATTTCACCCTTTCTTTTTGCTTTGTTTATTAATGATATAGAGCTGAATTTACAAGAAAATTTAAACGATGGCATAAGTATTGAACAGTTGCAGTTGTATTTATTGTTATTTGCTGATGATGCAGTCATATTTTCGGAAACCCGCGAGGGTCTCCAAAACCATCTTAATAATCTTGAAAGTTACTGTCAAAAATGGAATCTCACCGTAAATGTTAATAAAACTAAAATAGTTGTTTTCAGAAAAGGCGGCAATTTAGGCCAGAATGACAAATGGTTCTATGGGGGTAGCGAAATAGAGATTGTAAATAGTTTCACCTATTTAGGTGTCGTATTTTCTAGCGGTGGATCTTTTGTTCCAAATACTAAAACTCTAAAAGTTGATACGCCGATAAACATTGCTTTTAATTTATTTGATTCTCTCGTGGCATCTATCCTCAGTTACGGTTGTGAGGTATGGGGATTTATGAATGCCGAGTGCATAGAACGAGTTCACAAAAAATTTTGCAAATAATACATCATTAATGTAAAGCAAACTACATGTACAAACAACAATGCTTTGTATTCTGAATTTGGAAGATATCCGCTTGTAATTGAAAGGCGTATTAGAATTGTCAAATATTGGTTTAATGTAATGCGTAAATCTGAAAATAATTGTATTGTAAATTCTGTATATAATGAAATGAAAAGCAATATTGAAAATGATGCAAATAGCTTGTTTTGGCTTACAAAACTTAAACAATTGCTAGAGCAAAACGGTTTTGCTGATGTATGGTTGTATCCTGGTTCAGTCAATGTTAAAGCATTCATTCCCGTGTTCAAAACTAGATTGATTGATACTTTTCTTGTAGGAATGAGAAATGAGCTAAATGCTTCTTCATCGATGAGTTTATATAGGGAACTTTCGCAGACTTTCGAAATTTCTCCATACCTGATAAATTTGAATAACCGTAAATATAGGAACGCAATAGCAAAATTTCGACTTTCTTCACACCAATTACGCATTGAGACTGGTAGACATACACCTCGGATTGACAGACAACTAAGAAAATGCTTTTTATGTACAAAAGATAAGATAGAAGACGAATTTCATTTCGTTTTATATGCCCAATTTATCAAGAGTTACGTTCACAGTATATACCTAGATATTATTATACTCGCCCTAGTATGCTTAAACTTATTCAACTTTTAAATGCCAGTGGAAAAACCTTAAAACGTTTGTCACTTTTCATTACACAAGCTTTTAAAACTAGGAACTTAGCTATAAATAATGTACAATAAATAACTATTATTAATTTATCAACACCATAAAATGTTGATGACACACTATCTCACTCTCTTTTTGTACTGTATGTTGTGTTATGTACCATATACTTTGTTTTGTATTATTCTAAATGCATGTGTACTTATGTTTGTTTATATACATTTTTGTTGACGATGAGCTGTTGTGCTTAAGTCAGGAATAAACTTTCTGTTCTGTTCTAAATATCATCATGATATAACGGCTTGTGAACACGAAACCGTCATGAAAAATTGGCTACCGTTTGATTTGTCATTTTGCCATTTTCGTTTTTATGCGAAGATCAATGATAACTTAACCGTGGGTGTCTTTACGGTCTCTCACTCTCACACTCTCTCATCAGAAAGCTTTTCCCATTGTCTCATTGTATTTTAGTTTATACATGGTTCTTTATTAGCAACTGAGTTGCAACCGTATTGAATAAAGCTGGCGGCCCCGTGGTCGATTGGTTAAGAACGGTTTCTTAATCACCGCTGTTTCTGCTGTGCGTTCGAGCCCCGCACTGGCCACATGTGAGACAAGCCAAGTTCTGCTTGCAGGTGTGCCAAGTGTTTTTTCTCGGGGTTCTCCCGTCTCATATGAGCTGAAATAATCTTGAAAGGGACGTAAAACTGAATTAAAAAAGAATAAAGCTGCTCGTCGTTCACCGCATTTCCTATTTTTATCCTTTCTATTTGTTATTTTTTGGATTTTTACTATGACATTTGCTTTTTTATGGTTGATTCAGTTCCCGGCTTCTTGTTTCTGTTATACTTTTACATTTTTTTCAAATGTTTGTATTGAAGACGAGGAGTCTAACGCGTTTGATGAATCTAACAAGTCGGCCTGAGTATTTATGTGATATCTGCAATGGAAGTTAGAGTCCACAAGGGATCATGAAGTGGAATAGTTTACGAAATATGTCTCTCCGTGAAGATAATGCAAGAGTAAATCGAAAACCATCAACCAGGTCCAACACAAACCGACCTGTAAAGTCACAGTGGCAGGCTAGAAGTTTGATATGTTAGATTGAAAAAGAAGTGGGAGTGTATCTGAGTACGAAAACACAGACGCTGATCAGCTGTGCCTTTGCTTTCGCCTTAGCATTTTATGGGCTTCTTATGCAGCGGCTCAAATGGCTTCGGATAACCCAAAGCAGTTTTGGCGTTACACATTATATTGACAAAAAAACGCAAACAATATGTTACATGAAATTAAAGTAAGCTTAAAAGAATATAGCGAATTACATGCGCGAGTATGCAGACACATCTGCACGTTCCTTTTTTTTATTTTCCGTTAAATTCAAATACAATGCCCATTTCGCTTCTTTGTGCATTTACTTTGAAATTCTTAAAACAGGCTGTCAGTAATTTATAAGAAAACTGTTTCGATTGCTTTAAAATGGCATTTAATCAACATTTGACCGAGTTTAATGTTTCTTTTTAAATTAAAACGAGCCCTATAAAGTTACATAGATGTGACTTATTTGTTACTACTGTGTGAAATATATTAAGCTCAGATGGCATTATGTCCCAGAAAAGTTATTGAATTCCTATTTTCTCACATGTTGCTTTATCTATCATGCAAAAAGAAGAGTATCTAAGTCTGAATGACAAGTAAGAACAGAAAGACCAAGAATTGAAACAATATAAAACACCATGCGGGAAGAAAACTATGATGCGGTGAGACACCATACGGGAAAATTGAACAATACATGTGCATCACTTTGTTTCCGTTGTGCCCCACAGTTAACGTTGTTGTCATAATTATCATCATGTGTCTATATAGGTCCATTTCAACGTTGGATTAAACTAAAATTAATTTCGGTTACTAGTGGCTACGTAGGAAGGAGAGATTTTCTAAGTAGCATTGTGTGTTCGTTCGTTGTAATTTGATTGTATACCCATCATTTGGATTTGGGGGAGTGTCTTGAACTTATCAATGTACAGATCGAACAATGTAACAAAAACAAAGACATTCATCAGTTGCGCGGTTCTGTGCACCTGATCTGCGTCATTCTTATGGCGTAGGCAAAATTCCGGTTTTCTCTTGGTGTGTTTCAAATTTGAGCATTTTTGCTTGGCATCACTTCATTACGAACATGCCCATGCAATATACAGATTTTTTTCTGAGTTGTAAGATTGTAAATTTACCATGGTTACTATACTTATAGTAGAATGGACAATGATGGTTTCCCATGGATTACAAGCTTATACTAGACATTCTAGTCATAAGTTGTTTATCATTATTTTCATTTTCTTCGTTTTCATGTCCATTTGCTGTCCATCATTGATCTTTCATTTTTGTAGTTTACCTTGAAATTTATTTATGTCCTCTATGGATTTATGGATGTTCAATTAAGATAGTGTACCATGTAAACAACTGCTCACTCTTATGTAACATAATGCCACCTACGCATATGATAACCGGCAGCAAATTAATATCATTTTAATGGTACGATTTGTCATTGTCTGTCTGTTCTAGAATATATAGTTTTGTAAAGATGTTTTAGTCAAGAAGTTTGGACAGACAATGTCAATTTGATGCTATGTTTTTCAGTTTGGCTCTCATGATGAGAAAACATGACTTCTAAATTCATCTGGGAGCGAAAAGATGATGTAAGAAGCAATAGAATTTACGTTTTTATGCTTATAAAATGCTATGTTCTACGAGTTTTATCTTATTTTCGGATACAGAAAAATAATCTGATTTTCGAATTAAATGTTGCGTGTGCTTGAAGCAAGCAAGAACTAAGCGTGACATTGCTTTCAAATCATGTACAGAAATAAAGCAAAATACTTGACTAGCCTTGGATTTAGTCGAGTGTTCGTATAGCGTCATGAAAAAAGCCTGCATTCCGCATTCGTAAACACAAAGCAGCTCTGTAATGCAAATGGCCATAACATTGATTCTAGTTCTAGTTCTTTATTACACTTCAGTTTACATATAATGTAACAACAGAAGGTACAAAAAAGAAATGCAATTTCAAATATCAGCTTTATGGCGCTTAGCCTTTCGCTGAGTGAGGGGGCAACAACCAGACGCCTCTAAAGTTAACCAGGTCTCGGGGAAATACTAGCGTTAAAGATACATATCACGATTTACTAGATTTGTAGATGTCACGACTGCGAGGGTATAAACAAAAAAGTATGCTTTCTGGAAGTTTCCTGTAATGGAACCGCCGGGTTGTTTCCACCTCACTACAGCTACTTACTCACTTGCTTACCAACGCGATGCCATCCGACCAGTTTTACTGAGGCGTTTGATGATCATCGCTGTATGAATGCGAAAGTTTAAGCCTTGGCAATTATCATCAGAATTGTTTACTGGTGAAACGTCAAACTGACAATACCACACCAGGGAATTAGACGCAGGGTATTAGACCAGGTATAGACGCAGTCAGTAAACAGGCAGTTTATTCTATCCGTACCAGCCTCAACACATGGTGAGGAAAACAATGAATGGTCCAAATTTTAATCTGGAATTTGCTTTAGTATAGTGACTTGACAGACATTTTTTTATTATTATTACTAATATTATTATTAGTAGTAGTAAGATTAATAACGCCATTCAGTTGAGAATACCAACTTTTTTATTATTATTTTTATTATTTTTATTTATTTTATTATTATTATTATTATTTAAGTATTAGGTGTGCACTTATAATTTATGTGTAAGAAACTTGACTAATACAAGAAACGTTATTCCTGAAGGTGAGAAATACTTCCTGTTTGCTGCAAATCTCGATAACTATAGATTATACTTTGGCTTAGGGCTAGGTTACACTAGCGAATTATACGAATAGAAGAGGGTGAATTTTTTTAATTTTTTGGGCGGGGCTTAAATAATGTATGCATCACTATAGCCTATGAATGCGGTTAAGGGTACTATAGGTTGGAAACGGATAACTCATAATAGATAATTTTAAATGTGTTTGCATGATAAGGACAGTAACGGTATATATACAGATAAGATACGGTTGCGTATATATGGTGTAAGCAATCAATGCTTTGGTCTTAGTCGAGTCACACTAGTACACACGGATTCCTGCGGAAAGATCTTTCGTATCTATCCATAACAATTCTTATCTTATTCGTAATCATCCGTAGCTATGCGCATCGTATACGCGATCATCTGTAGCTGTGCGCATCGTATCCGCAAGGTATGTTAGATGCGCGTGCAATATTTGGAGAGAAAAAAATCAAAATTCAGGCACGGATGAAAAATCAAAGCCGATACGTAATAACACGTTACTGAAGGTCATACGGACAGATACGCACGGACACGGACGATTGCGGATAAGTTACGATTACGGATCAATACGATATACCTATCCGCAGGCATCCGTGTATGATAGTGTGACTGTACTTTGACCACAAGCAGTGGTTGCTGACGCTAAAGCGAACACCTCTATACGCAAGTAACCGGCATCATCCGTATCATATCCTATAATCATCCGTATCATATCCTTTAATGCAAAGGCATGTAAAATTATCTATCCGTGTCAATCATTTAGTACCCATATCAAACCGCATTCATTGATAACAGTGATGCATAAATTATTTAAGCACCGCCCAAAAGGTTCAAAATTTTTACCCACAACAATGCGTAATTGCTTGTGTGACCTAGGCCTCGTAACGGTTCAAAATCCGTAATGTCTTTCCTGCCTGCGCAGGCTATTATTGAATTGATATCGTAATGTACGGTGGCGTTTGAGAGATCTCCAATTATGTCCTGTTCTGAAATAAACCAGATTCACTTTTTCTCGGTTTTGTATTTGAGTCTCTCAAATTAAGCCATATCTGTTCGATCTAACAGGCTATGTCTGACCATTCTGAGTTTACCCAAAGCAAATCATTAATTTGGCATCAATGAAACCTCTTGTAGATATCTGTGAACATACATAAATTTCATGTGGGTAATGGTGCCATTTAGTATCGTAACATATTTCATGTGTTATGAAATACATTATAATGTTTGCACGTACAATTTTTGGAGTTTAAGATATACTGCTAGCTTCGTCATACATGTTAAATATTGAGGAAGTTGTTGGTTAAGATATTTAATTTTGATCCCTATGCATAAAATATTAATCACAGTCAGTTTCACTAGCTGTCACTCTCGGTAAACATAATGTTATCCTGTTACTCGCAGTTACAATGATAAGAATTGTTTAAATCAAACGGTATTTCAAGTCAATAGAAAATCGTGCTTCGAATGACAATTTTCCGTTTGATCCTCCGATTATAAAGATGGAAAAAGGCAATATCTCTCAATTTAGAATTGGCTATCGGTGATACTTCAAGTTTTGAAATTCTGTTCAATTCGTCAGCACTCTAGGATGTCAGATGTCTGTCGGTAGGTTACATGTATAATGGAAAATTAAAATAAAACTACATTTGAATTTACAAAGTAAGTGGGTACAAATAACATTGAATTTAACACCGAAACATAAAGCAATGCGTTACATGTATCAAAATGTTGCCAGCATTCTTTAAGTGGACAGTTGATTCAATTATAGTTTCTTTTATTACTATTTGCATATTAACACTCTCTGCTTAGCATTTGAGGTTTTACAGTCAGTGACTGTTAAATACATACCTTAAAGTTTGCGTCCCACAAAATATTCCTTAAAATTTCACTGGAAAACAAAATTTGATATTTTTTTTATTTTTGCTCAAAACATAACGAGTACCCACAATGTATGTTTTGGATCAAAATTAAGAAAATAAGGTATACCCCTGCAAACCACAGTTATACTTAATAAAAGTGGGATATATAGAGGATGTTTGCTTTTTGAGGTGAATACCAAATATATTTCATCGAGTGAGTTGAAAACATCAGAATTTTCACGACAGCGCAGCACGAGTGAAACTTTTTTATGTTTTCAACTCACGAGATGAAATATATTTGGTATTCACCGAAAAAAGCAAATTTTCTTTTTATTTTATACAATACACGGGCATTTTCCAATTCACAAGACAGGCGGTGAAAATGCAAAAACCAAAAAGTTTTGAAAACATAAATAATTTTGGTACCACATTGTTCCTTACATTCTAACTAAGAAAATGAATACCCACACTTTATGTTTTTGTTCATAAATAACGGAGTTATAGGCGTTTGAATTTCTGAAGTGAGACACTATGTCAAGTACTAAATGGAAACGTCAGAAGTAATCCAAAATCTACAGTGAAGATAAAGGCTGATATCAGTCACTAGTGACTTTTGATATCAGTGAGATTTGATATCAGTGATGAAAATACCAATTTTATCAAGTTTTGATATACATTGGTTTACACTGTAAAGTATAAAATAAAAGAGGGTATTCATTACACAGACATGTTTTCCCGATGTATTCGATGTATCGCCGTTGCTTGATTTTGGTTTGATTCCATAATCGGTAATATCGTCTAGTTCTTTGATTCTTTGTATGCAAGTGATTAAGTCTGATCAAGATGACTGGTCTCAGATTATTTACATCCACCTTTTTAATTCTAATTCAAATTCTATTTTAATTCTGGTTGTAGCAGTTCATAGCCACTGCTAACATTTCACTTTTACTCCTATGCCAATGGGTCTTTATGTTTCTATGATACCATTCACAATTGTAACAAGTAATGAAAGTTTCTCTGGATTAACTGTTGATTACGAATCATCCTACGTATTAGATTATTGCCGAGAAGTGACTATTTATTTCTGTAATCTTGCTATTTGAATGGAGAATGATGTTTCTGACCTAGATTTGGACTAAACTAAACATTCGTTTAGTCACATTTTGTGTAAAATATGTCTGTGCACCTTTGCTGGAAGAATTGATCGTTGAAGTTTCGGGTATCGATCCATCGTACATGTAGGCACCAAACAGCACAACTTAGATCTGTAATGCTAGTCTACAAATTTATTGTTTGCATACTTTCAGATAACACCATAAACTTACAACCAGCCTAACGCATCATGCCTTTGTTAATTAATGTATTAGAACGCTGATTCTGGTGTCATAAAAATTGCCAATAAACGGCAAACGTCATTTGATTTCGTGGGTCAGAGAGTTTGGTTACATATAATAATTCGCTGAAAAATGAAGTTTAGGATGATAACCTAACAGCATGTCAGTCCTCAACATATATATAAAACATATATCGTGTAGTTCTTCGTATTGGGCTAGTAAACAACTTATTGAAGCCGCCGAAATTGCAAATGGTTACTCAACAATTATACAATAAACTTTTGTCACAGTAATATAGTATTATTAAGTGTCATGTGCGGAATCAAAGGAGTGTACATTCGATGATAAACGATTAAAATGAATATAAGCTGTGTCGCGAAAAGCATGGAGAAAGGAAGTCATGCGACATATTAATGAACTTTCTAGACTTGCTTGTTTTTTCTACTTGACTCAAAATCACCCTATATACGACCTTAAGCAATAACATTTACGTGGATGTTCAAAGAATCTTACGTAAAAAAACAAAAATAAATTAAGAAATGTCAAAAAGCAATGTTGAAACAATCAACGTCAGTGACTGTACTTATAATCATAATTATATATATATATATATTGTTACGTTGATTACAAATGGTTCACAATCAGCCGAATTACAATTGATATCAAGCAATTGTAATATAAGTCAGGTTCTCGTATGCAAATAATTTTAATACAGTGTATAGCATGACGTGTTAACGTGATGCTGATCATAACATTCCCCCTTATTATTGCACAAGAAACACCGGTAGCCTTCATCGGTAAAAGTATCAGATTGCTTAATTAATGAAACTAAGACAGGGAAACGTTTCTGTTTTCGGAATGTCTTAAATAATTAATACGATTAAGAATAAGATAACAACGTACAAAGGTACATTTCTTAGGTTTATGTTAGAAGCAATCGAAGGCAATCGAAGGTGGTTTCCAAAGCAACACTGAAAATTGAAACTGACCTACAGGAATACCTGGAAGCGAAATCGGCACAAACCTTGTAGTGGTGATGTATACATGTACACGAGAGATACTACTTTGTAAACGATAATAGGTCTGCTACATGTAAGATAAATGATTCTAGAGAAACAGCAATATTCAATTTATCGCTCAATTGGCATTCATTGACTTCCAATTTGCAGTTTCCTTAGATCTGCTGTACCATGAATGATGTTTTCGAAGGACGTTTTGGGTCGTAAACAATTGACAAACAACACGAACAAGTATACTGAACTCCAATTCCAAAACGTAATGAATTGTGTGTATGGAAACCTAATGCTTGAGCTTTGTACAATACCCCAGCTCCTTTCTCATTAATGTTTTCGCTTCTAGGACAAAAGCATACAGTCATGTGTTTTTGCAGAAAAAAATGTTAAATTTTTTGTTTATATACTGAGTTCCACAGCCAACGCAACTTTATTATTTCATCTCATCTCATAAGCCAATTATCTGAAAACCTCTAAGCCCAATCAGCACCAAAATGACTCGAAAATCTTTGTGTGCTATCAAATCCAAAATTTAGTGCGCATGCGCATGAACAGGCCTCAGGGTACAGAAATGCATTTTCCGTGCCTTGCGCGCGCTGGCTTTAAATTTTTGAAAACAATGCACACAATTCAAATGTTTGAGGTCGTCCGATGAGTGTATGGCAATGTCAAAGTTGTAACCTATGGCTCAACGTCAGAAATCGCCACTGATTTTGAGTACCCCAAAAGTGTTTGTTTTTAGGCGTTCAACGCCACTTGGTCACGTGGTCGACGTCGCTACAGAAGCTTACCATACATGTATGCTTTATTTTGTGTAGGCAACATAGCCTTACCGAATGAAGTGTATTGCAGTTATGGGAAATTTGTTTTTCACTGTGTTTCGTTGCTTAAGAATATAGTTATTTGCAAAGTTTAGCGAGAAATTCGTCCAAATTCGCTGATTTCCTTCATTTTTTAAACTGAGCCCTCCGTAAGTTTTTAAGCAATGGTAGGCAAACAAACCAGAAGACCAATGGTCCTGTAAACGCTCACCTGAAACCTGAGATACATGTATATACCAATAAACTTGTTTGACTACAATGGTAATATATATGTATATAACCCCAGGGCCGGATCAGAGCAACCCCTGGAGTCAAATTCTTTTTCAAATCGTTAAACTCTAGTCCATTTGCCAATTTAATGCAAGTTTTGCCCTTCATTAACAATTTTCCCCATTCAAATGCATGGGCGACCTAAATTGACCTTGTCGTAAAATAGGTCAAGGTCATCCAAAGGTCACGATTTATATAAACTTTATAGAGCTCCATTGCCTGATGCTTCATGCCAAGTTTCAAAATCATAGGCCTTCTGGTTCTGGAGAAGAAGATTTTTAAAGGATTTTGGTATTTATAGCCATGGCAGCCATCTTGGTCATGTGACCATGACCATTTATATAAATTTTCATTGCCCTTCCTTAACGATCCTCCATATAAAGTTTAGCTTTGATTGGCCCAGCGGTTTCAGAGCAGTTGATATTTGTATATTATGGTCATTTACATGTATATAGCCCTGGGGCAGGGGCAGACAACCCACTAGGGACAATTTTTTATAAACATAAATATTCTGTCTATTTGCCCATTGCCTGCAAGTTTTGCCCCTCAAATCATATTTTAACAATTTTCCCCATTCAAATGCATCGGCGACCTATGTTGACCTTGCCTTAAAATAGGTCAAGGTCATCCAAGGGTCATGATTTATATAAACATTGTAGAGCTCCATTGCCTGACGCTTCATGCCAAGTTTCAAAATCATAGGCCTTTTGGTTCTGGAAAAGAAGATTTTTGAAGGTTTTTACTATTTATAGCCATGACGGCCATTTTGGTCATGTGACATTGACCATTTATACAGACTTTCATTGCCCCTTTCTAACAATGCTCCATATAAAGTTTGGCTTTGATTGGCCCAGTGGTTTCAGAGGAGAAAATGTTTGAATATTATGGTCATATACATGTATATAACCCCGAGGCAGGGGCAGACAACCCCATGGGGAAATTTGTTTTCATAAACATTAATATTCTGTCCATCTGCCCATTGCCTGCAAGTTTTGCCCCTCAAATCGTATTTTAACAATTTCCCCATTCAAATGCATGGGCGACCTATATTGACGTTGCCGTAAAATAGGTCAAGGTCATCCCAGTGTCATGATTTATACACACTTTTTAGAACTGAAGTACCTGATGCTTCATGCCAAGTTTCAAAATCATAGGCCCTCTGGTTCTGGAGAAGAAGATTTTTAAAGGTTTTTGCTATTTATAGCCATGGCGGCCATCTTGGTCATGTGACCTGGACCATTTATATAAACTTGTGATACCCCTTCCTAAGGATGCTCCACATGAAGTTTGGCTTTTATTGGCCACGCGGTTCCAGAGGAGAAGATGTTTGAAGAGTGTGAACGACGACAACGACGACTACGACGACGACGGACGACGGAACATGGGTATACTATAAGCTCACATGTGAGCCTTCGGCTCGGGTGAGCTAAAAACGTTTGACGGTTGATACATGTAATCACAGGTCGTCCTTGAAAATGGTTGGGCTACACATATGCGGAATTTCGGACGAATCGACTTAAATCATAAAACGTTATTTAAATTTTAATGATGAGTTGAGTTGGCTGTGATATTTGTCTACTTCACCTCCGAAAATATTAGAATGACGAAAAACTTATTCCTGAAAAACAAAATAATGTATAAATCGATAGGTCGTTCCACACTTAATTTAAAAAGATGCAAATACCGGCGGATTATCCCGGAAATTGCAATTCCTATAAATACAATGTAAAAGGCTTTTTAAGAATGAATTTCAATGTTTTTTTTTATTTATTTATTTATTTATTTAAATTGATTTTCTAAGTATTTAAGAAATAAATGTTCAGATTAGAAAATTGCCAATGCGCTGATACCAAATCTATTAAATTCTGATATAAATATTTAACGAGATACAATGCCCAAAACACCACAACACCGTACATCCCGACAATTAGACTGTAAAAGGTACAAGTAGGCAATGATCAGGAAAAGACGCAATCAGAAAGAAATTCCCACTCCAAAAACCGTGGTGGGAAAAAACCAAATTGACAATTAGGTACATGTACTTATATTTAGAGAACATATCGTAAGCCGAGTGATCAGCTATTTCTCAATAGGCGGCTACTCAGTAACTGTAACTTAACCAAAACAATGAAAAGGTACATAAGGTTCAAACAGCACAAAAATTCGACTCCAAAACATAAAACAATTCGAACCACAACAGAAGTATCGCCTTGGAACGATCTTTTTTGACAAGCTGTTTTGATAAGCTTTGGTTTGATGTAATTGTTGATTTACTTCAGATGCTTGTCCAATTTGAGTCAAAAGAGGCATTCTAAAGGTAGAAGTTACAACATCTACAACATAAATACTATTTCTGAATTCAGAATATTCAGCGTGTTTGATTCGTTTTTATTTTTCCTTTCTTCTTGCTTCTTCTATCATTGCAATATGCATATTTCTTCTGCCATATGATTTTCTTCACAATATACGTAGTAGAGTTGTATATATAAGATCATACAAACGTTGCACTTGCCAAATAACGACAACACTTGTTTTAGCTCGATACAGCTGAGGGTGAGGTTATGGCCATGTAAATTCGATTTAAGCCCGCCAGTAATTTTATTACTGATCGTTCCAAGGCGATACTTCTGTGGTGGTTCTTATTGTTTTATGTCTTGGTGTTGAATTTTGTGCTGTCAGCACCCAATGTGTGTTTACATGTTTTTGGTTGAGTTTGGGTGGCTGAGTGGCCACCTATTGGGAAAATGGCTGCCCATTCGGCTTACAATATGTTTTCTTAGTGTGGTTGCCTGATTGTTAATCTTTCCCACCTCGGTTTTAGAAGTTAGGGTTTCTTTCTGATTACGCCATTTCTTCCGTCTTTATGACTGGGGTTAATACCCCTTCAGTTGAATGTTGTCACTAATGATATATCGAATGGAATTTGTTTCGTGTCATCGATTGCAAATGTAGCAAAGCAAGCTGCAAATGGATTTCATGTTTCAATTTACATAAATACATTTTCACATTAAACTAAATATTTTTGGAAACACATAAATTCCAAAAGACATATTCGATGTTGTCAATAGAAATATTCATTACAATCATAATGAAATTCCTATTTGCATGTCGGATTATATTTTCTAAATGTATTTTGCAGCATGTGCCATTGATTTTCTAGCAACGAAGAACTGGCCTAGGATTTGAAATAGAGATAGCTCGTTTTAATTATTTTGCATGTAAATCTTACTGCAAAAGGTTTTGAAGTGGCGAATGACCAGAAAGCAATGTTCCATTACTATTTCTCTTTAACATATATTGTTGTTACAGCTACGAAACTATTCCGGAACAACCGCAATAGTGAACTCTAGGTAGACACCCCACGTGTACAATTAGAGGCATATAAGATCTTGTGTTCTCTCATATTACATCGCAAACACTTCAATCTGCCCATTGTAGTCAAATGAATCGGGCATCCGTCAACTCTGCCAAAATCTACTCATTAAAGTTAGGCCGTAGCCATTTTTCGTTGCACTTTGCCCACCAAGGCGGAACATATTAAAGCTTCCAGTAGTAATTCATGAAATCTTATTGCGATTGTTCCGATTTAGCTTTTTCTACAGCTGAAAATCACGCGGTACGGAATGTATACAAACCGATAAAATGATCGGTGACGCACACTGCAATTGTCCCCGAAGTTGAGATGAGATATTCGAGTTTTCTCCTATGGCGTTTACTCTATTGACTGATAGATATGTACAGGCAGTGCAGAAATTATACATTTATTGAATGAAAGTAACATAGGTAATCCAGGTTATTTCGTTTTCGCAAAAACTTCAGAAAAATGAACTCACAGTGACACTCATTAATTCTATCACACTAACATTGAAGTGTTTGCGAAAGAGAAATAACTGGGATTTCTTATGTTACTTTCATCAAATGTATCCACCTGAACTACAGCTGAATAAAGCCAATACCACAGACACAGAAGCCCTTCTTTTAGATTTATCTTTCTATTGCAAATGGATTTGTTTCTTCTAAAATTTATGATAAGCGCGATGACTTTAATTTTGAAATAGTAAATTTTCCGTTTTTTCGTTTTTGAACGGTGACGTTCCTCGCCGTGCTTTTTATGGTGTATACATTTCGCAACGCATTATGTTTGTTAGAGTCTGCAATCATGTCAGGGACTTAACGCGCGAAATAAATACTTAGCGATATGGAAGATGAGAAAGACAATATCTAAACATTTTGTAATTGGCAATCGGTGATGTTTCAAGTTTTGAAACTTTGTTTAATTCGTCACCTCTTCTGAAGTCTGTCTGAGGGTGATAACAAAACTATGCAACTCAAATGAAAGCTCAAAAGGGTTCAGATTGTTCAATAAACAGTAGATTTTTTTTTTTTTTTTTTTTTTTTTCTTTTTTTTTGTTTTTTTTTCCAGATTAAACTCACTACCATTTGCTCCAGACCCAAGTTGTCATGTTTCTTTATGAGCATCTGATTTAGTTTGATTCAGATGTTTGTGCGACCAACATTTTTCTTGAAGCACTCTTTACAGTGTGTTCCTTCCACAACGTGATTTTACCCCAACCCATTTCGGTTACGATTGTAGCAGATCTTGATAATTAATTGCCAACAGTTGACTTTTACTTCGTTGCCAAACGGCCTCTCTACGTTTCCGTTCGCATTATGAACAAATGAAGAAAGTCTCTGGGATTGACTGTTGATTATGAATCAACCCATATTTTCTGATTTATTACTGAGAAGTGACTAAACATTTATGTCATTTGATCTGGTCATTTGAATATATAATATTGTTGCAAACGGTTCTGACCGAGATTAGGGCTCAACATACATATGAGTCACGTAATGTGTAAATGTACCTCTTTTCCTTTAAAACTAAACAAAGTCAGAAATTTAGGGTAACGAATCATCGCGAGTCTGTCTACCTGGGCACCCAACATCAAAACAGACAACGGGCTTGCCGCGACGACGTTTTGCTAGCGTATGTGCTTACAACAACATATTCTCTCAGTGTAATGCGTATCATGATTTCTCAATCCTTTGTTCATTTATGTATCAGAACACTGATTGTGGTTCATAAAGCTTGTCAACAAACGACAGACACCAATTGATTTCGTGGGTCAGATAGTTTGGTTACATATAATCAACCATTTCTGAATGAAGATAAGAACGATCATCTAAAAGACATGTCAATCTTCAAAACATTCAAATATACGTAATGCTCGAGCTAGTAAACAACTCATTAAGACAACTAAATTTGTAAATGGTTACTCAACAATAAACAATATATTTTGGTAACTATCCGGTTTTAATCTTTAGTAATACGTCTCATGTATAGAATCTGAGGAGTGTTTATTCGACAATGAACAACTATAAAAATAGGATAGTTACCATATAAAGCATGGAGAAAGAAAATCACGCAACATATTTTGGAACTTTCTCAGACTCTCTTATTTTTGGACTTGGCTCAGAATCACCGTGGAACTTTGAAAGACCTTCAGCACTTATGATCGCGTTGATGCTCAATGAACCTTGCGTAATCTGCTAAAACATAATGAGGAATGCAAGAAATCAATGTTGAAGCAATCAATGTCAGTACCTGTACTAATAATCATATATATTCTGTTACGCTGATTACAAATGGTTCACAATCAGCCTAATTACAATTGATATCTTTCGTCTTATATCGAACTACTGTAATATTAGTCAGATTCTCGTATGTAAACCATTTATATTTGTTATTGTAATTGTGATGAAAGAGAAACAAAATAGTATCGGTTTCTTTGATTTACATGTTGTAAGGAAAAAAAAACAATAATCTTTTTAAAGGAATTTGAACGGAATTAGAAACGGTATGTTTGTGTAGAAAAAAGGCTGTCAGTTTGTCGAACATTTTTGCTTGCAATATATCTTGATTTACTAATATTTTTTGTATTTTGTTTAAATGCATCGGTGTAACATAAAGCTTTTGTCTTTTTATTATCATACTTGGTCATATAGCTTCAGCATAGATAAGCAACTATTTTCATATTTAAAAAGTGTATTGTCAATGGCACAATGTTGATGTTAGACGTATATCGAGCTATAAATGATGAAAAAAAAAAAACAAGGTTTAAACCGCAGTCTGCTGGAAAATGCAAGTCGTTAGTCGAGAAATACCAACAATATACAGTGTGTCATTTCAATTACTCCCAGCAGGCACATGCCGTCATAATGACGTCAGATCGACGTCGATGCGACGTCATGACGTCGCATCGACGTTGATATGACGTCATTTTGACGTCATGTGCCCGCTGAGACGACAATGCACCTGCCCGTTTCTTTCAGTCAAATTATTGCCTATTATAACAGGTTAACTCTATAATGTAATTTGGAACGCACTATACACTTGGGCAATTTCTGTCTTCTTCCGAGACCATTGACAGTGCAAGGCCATAATAGAACAAATACCAAACAAATCACAGTACAAAGCATGACCATGTTAACGTAATTCCACTACCTACGCCCTAATTATTGCACAAGAAACGCTGGTAGCCTCCATCGGTAAAAAGTATCAGAATGCTTCATTAATGAAAACGTTTAGTTTCTGTTTTCGTAATAACTGTCTTAATTAATTCGATTAAGAACAAGATAGCAGTGTACAATATTACATTTTGTGGGTACATTTGTATAAATATTCAACATAGGACTGTCTGTTGTTCGACAGACATGTCGGAAGAAATGCTGACTCGAACATTGAGTCTTATTCAAACAAACGTACAAATTTGTACATGAAACCAAAATCATTTGGCCACGTGTTTGAACTTTATGCCGCTATTGCCAGTATGCTGAATTTTGCATACACAGGAATCTTAATCTGCTTCAGGTTAAGACCAATAAACAGTTCTTTCACCACATGTTTAACTGTTTAAGAAAAGAACGACCCATACACTTTAAGCAAGAAATACCGCTATTTATTTTACGGGCTTCAATACTACCACAATTTAATGGTCAGTCATTTGGACTGAAGGTGAAATTGATTCAAATTTGTACATGTAATTCAAATACAGTGTCGGACCTATCTTTATCATTATTATATAAATTATTTCAAGAACTTTGTTTGTTTGTTTGTGCTTAACGTCCCAGTCAACACTTTTTCAGTCATGTCGGGACGAAGCCAACGCTTCCTGGGTTTAACCAGTACTGTAGGGAGTCAATGTGTCTTCCTCAAGGACACAACAAGGTGACGACTATGGGGATCTAACCCAGGACCTCTCGATTCGGAATCCGACGCTCTATCACTACACCGCGCTCCCATATCGAATTGTTTCAACAAATAAAATGAGCTGCATCATGAGAAAGCCGGATGTTTGCCTTTGCAAAAACAAAGGCGCAGATCAGCTGTGCAGTAACTGCACAACTGCTCAGCGGCTTTGGTTTCGCTACACGGATAATATAATTACTTCTCTTGTTAGATCCTAAATTTCAAGCTTCTAGCTTTTTTTTTGAGACTGTACAGGCCGGTTTGTGTCGTGACCTGGTCGAAAACCCAGAAGACCAGTGTTCTCGCTTCGCGGCTTAAATCAGGACACCACTTGTTACAATGCGATCGCTGTAAATATAACTTGGTTCTATCATGATGACATAACGGCTATTGAACACGAAACCGCCATGGACAAATTGGTTACAGTTTCCTGTGCCAATTTTTCACTAAGAACAACTTTCAATTCTTGTATTTGGTGTCGTTAACAAGTCTGTAAATGTTAAGTGTGCTTTGCAATTTATGCAAAGTCCGTTGACCACTTAACCGTGATTTGTTTGGACATTCAAACAGTCCCAAGGCTCGAAACCTTTTTTCTATTCCCTCTTTGTAAAAAACAACTTTATACGTACTTGTATGTAAAAATTGTCTTTTGCTAAAACAAAATGACCATGATGGGTCGGCAGAAGTTTACTATGAGGATCGAACAGCTTAGCAGTGACTAAGGGCAAGCTAACTCAAACCCAGTACTTAAATAAACTGACCGTTTCAATACGCTACGTTTGTTGATGTTGTACTTGTTCCATGTTTCATACATTACGAAAACTTGGCAATGCAATATACAAGGAATTTTTTTAGAAGAAAAAATTGGAAATTTCATTGAAAAAAAAAGACTTTTTTCAATATTTTTGCTCTAAACATGCATTGTGGGTAAAAGTTAGAACCGCCTCGCTGGAGCCTCGCTGGGGCGGTTCTACCGAGTACCCACAATGCATGTTTTGGATCAAAATTGAGCAAATATCATGCAAACCCCAGTTTTTTCTATATAAAAGTTGGGTTTTAGAGGGTAAACATTTCACAGATATGTTTTCCTGATGTTATGCAGTCAAATTTTGTGTTGCTGCTGTCGTTATCTGTTTTTTTACGGTGAGTTGCTCGTGCTGATTGTCCTAGTTCCTCGCCATTTCTTAAACTTTAAGCGATGTATCAAATGGTATAATATATTATTTCATGTCATTGACTTCAAACCTAGCGATGGAAAGCTGCAGATGGATTCAATTTTCATGTTTTTCAAAGTGACATAAATGCCTTTTCACATTAAACTAAATATTTTTGGTAACACATAAATTTCAAAAGACATATTCGATCTTGTCAATAGGAATATTCATTACAATCACAATAAAATTCTGCTTTGCATGTCGAATTATATTTTCTAAATGCAATCTGCATCATGTGCTATCGATTTTCTAGTTTGAAGAAATGGCCAAAGATTTATAATGTATTGCGATTCCTCGTTTTGATGATATTACATTATACATGCAAATCTAGCTGCAAATGGCTCCGAAGTGGCGAAAATCCAGAAACCCATATTTCCTGACTTTATCTCTTAAACAAATGAGCCGCATCGTGAGAAAACCGGATTTTTGCCTATGCGAAAACAAAGGCGCAGATCAGCTTCGCAGTAACTGCGAAGCTGATCAGCGCCTTTGTTTTCGCTACTCGGATAGTACAATTCCTCTTCTACTTAAATCCGAAATTGCAAGCTTCTAGCTCTTTTCTGAGCTTGTACAGGCCGGTTTGTGTCGGACCTGGTCGGAAACCCCGAAGACCGGTTTTCTCGCGTCGCGGCTCAAATGCTGTTGTATAGCTAGAACATAAACAGTCGCAACGGTGTACTCGACATTTCGTGATTTGTGTTCATTCATACTGTATCACATCGCTAACGCCATAATCTATACGCTAGTCTTTGGATCGACTACCTATTGAAAGGTGCAAAATTATAGTTATTTTCTTTGGCTCCATGTTGAAGAGGCTAAAGTAGCCGAAACCATGATTTGGCCCATCCCCTTTCTTTGCTCTTAAAGAATCTGAGTTTTAATTTTTATTTGCTATTACTGCAACTGGTGTTCTGCCGTTTGGAGGTCCCCGTATATCATTCATAGTGCAGATTATATTTTCCTTTTGATCATTTGAGATCAGCGAGGATATGCAGAGAAATCAGAGAATTATCATCGGCTTGGATGCATTTTCTAACCAACATTTAATATATTTGTCTCCATTTGGATAATACTAGTCTTTGGATCGACTACCCTGTTGAAAGGTGCAAAATTATAGTAATCTGAAGGGTCATTGAAGAGGCTAAAGTAGCCTCATTAATATCTTCATTGCTCTCAAAGGATCTGAGTTTTAATTTTTATTTGCTATTTAATACCGCAGCTGGTGTTCTGCCGTTTGGCGGCCCTGAAAGGTCTCCCCGTACATCATTCATAGTGCAGATTATATTTTCCTCCTTTGAGATCAGCGAGGATATGCTGAACAAGAAAAATATAATATGAAGTATTCATATTATATATGGCGTTGCTACATGCAAAATGAATTATCTCCATCATATTACTAGAAAGTTTTTAGAAACGAAGGCAGATTTGACCTAGTTTATAACCCAGAAAGTAGTGGCTTCTCACTATGACAAAATAATTTGACTGGAAAGTTAAATAAGCCATCATTTAACTAAAGTAAACCAAACAAAACTGGGAAAGCAGTCACTATTTGATCCAACGATGACTTTAACCCATTTTGTGGCGATGTCAAATTTTGTTTCTTAGGCATTTCTAAGATATTACTGTGGGAAACGTTGTAACAAATTGGAATAAGATTTCGATTTGAAAGTTGGTTAATATACACCATGAGGTTTAGAAGAGATTTTCATTTATCATGTACAAATAAAATTGACAAAGCCGACTGACGCCATGACATGCCAATCCGTTTAGCTTAACAAGCACCTATTAGCTAAACAGCGAGTCTTTAGCTCAGTTGAAGTAGAACTTGTTTTTGAGTTGGCATATGTGTTGGACTGATTTCCCTTCTGGTGCACCCCCTAGTGAAGTATTGTCAATTTGGCGAGTCACTGGTAAACCATTCAGATTCAGATGCAAATTTCTGTGGTGCTTCTTTTTGTTTTATGTCTTGGTGTTTAATACTTTTGTGCTGTTGGCGCATTATGTATGTTTTCATATTTTTAGTTAAGTTAACTGATTGGCCGCCTATTGGGAAAATAGCTGCTCATTCGGCTTACGAAATGTTTTCATGGTATAAGTACCTGATTGTTAGCTTAGTTATCACAGACATTGCCGGTTTTAATAAGAAAATGACACAGTATCCATTTATCATTTACTTAAACTGAGCATTTCAGCATTTCAATATTTTCTTTTGTACTGGACATTTATGTGTAGACCAAGAATAGCTGTGTTGTCTGAAGCATTCTCATCATACACTCTTACTGTTTCAGTTATGTTTGCAGTCCATCTCAATTCATATTTTTTCACCATTTACTAAAACTGTCATGGTTTTTGGTATACTTGTCATTTTCAAGCCAATGAGCTCAACAAATTTTGAAAATTATCATCAAATTCCATGAATGACAAAGTAATTTCTTTCAGTCATCTTTTCCAAGGAATATCTCTGCATTTAGCACTGCCTGAGTTGATGAGCTGGTGGTTGAAGGAACTGGCCTAATTTGAGACTGGCAGGTTCTCTGAAACGAAAGTGTCAATGGTCTAGTAAATGATAACCTGAGGTCTGGTATATACATGTATAACAATATTAAAATATGTATGAATACTATAAATGGTCAAATGCATGTAAATAAATCCAAGGTGCTGACAGATAAATTCTTGGGATCCTTTTTTGTTGTTGTTGTTGTTGGTCAGACTCATGCAGCATATTCTGTCAATTGGCTAATTTTGTGCAAGATTTTCCCTCTCAATGACATTTTCTTCAGTATTCCCAAACCAAATGCCCAGGGAACCTAGAGTTCACTATTGCCTCAAGTAGGTCAATGACAGTGAAAGTCGTAATTTATAAGCATAGATTGTTTCCGCCTGCAACATCCCAAGTTCTGTTGAAACTGGTGCACTAGCTCTGGAGTAGAAGATTTTAGATACTTCTGTGGTGGTTCTTTTTGTCTTATGTCTTGGTGTTTAAAATTTTTGGTGCTGTTGGCGCCTTATGTATGTTTTCATATTTTTAGTTAAGGTAACTGAGTGGCCACCTATTGGGAAAATAGATGCTCATTTGGCTTACAATACTTTAACAGTCCCCCATGGTAAACAGCTAGGGTCCATTCTATCCTATAAACCCTCCAGTTCACAGGTTAGCTTCCCATAGGCAGGCTACTAGTGTTTAATGCAAATTTCTTTCACAACAGATAAATGTTACATTTGTATGAGCAGAAGAGGAAGAATATTTTCATGAGCAAATCTACATACCAATAAAAGATTTGCTGATTTAGGGCTGTTCTTGGTTTCATCTCAGTGCTAATCAAACATATTACCATGAAGTTGCAACATTATAATTGCAGGAAGCAGAAAAATGTTCTCCAGCCTGAAATTAAAAAGTTACTAATTTTGAGTGTCTATCCATTGGACTTTCTAACTTTTGACCCAGGCTCAAAATTATCTGTACATGACATTTACAGCATTTGTATTGACACTCTTCTTCTAATCAAATTAGGAATCAATATGATTTTAAACAGGTTTTTACAAATTTTCAGTTGAGATTAAAAGCTGAGTTATTATATGATATTAGTTTTGGCCTGACATCGCAGCTACATCCTGTCTGAAATACCAGCAACACCCCTTGTGAAAAATATTTAAAGGTGCTTTAGAATCAAGTAACTCATTCATAGGAATTAGGAATCTCAACAAGTAGCCCAAATGCAATGAATGCTCTCCTTTTCAAAACATACATTCACCGGACAAAAGAAAAGAAGTCGTGGATTTTACCATGCATGGGCATGGCAGCCATCTTGACCAGAAGTTTTTGTATACACATTGGTTCCCACTTCCTTAAAGTTGGCATTGATAAGCCAAGCAGTTTCAGAGAAGAGGTTTAAAAATTATGGTTGTATACATAATATTGCCCCCAGGTGGAAGCAGATGAACCCCTGAGGTCTAATCTTTTTTTAAAATCATTGATATTCAGTCCTACTTCTTCACAAAATGGGGGGAGGGGCAGATGAGCCTGTGGGGTGGAAAGTTTTCAGAATCATTTATATTCAGTCCTGCTGCCCATTCCATGCAAGATATTCTTTTTAAATGACATTTAACCAGTTTTTCCCATTCAAATGCATAAGCGACCTATGATGATCTTGCAGTAAAATATGCCAACGTCTAAACAGGGTCATGATTTATATATACTTTGTAGTACTTTAGTGATTCATGCTTCACGCAAAGTTGAGCATCTTGGTCATGTGACCTGAATTATTTATATAGACGTTGGACTTTGGTCCCAACATCCTATAGATGCTCATACGAAATTTGGCTTTGATTGGTCAAGCTGTTTCAGAGAAGAAAATCTTTGAAAATGTGAACGCACACTTGCAGGGATGCCGGCTTGAGTACCATCCTATAAGCTCCCCATTAGCCTTCAGCTCAGGTGAGCTGATAAGCTTGGACAAAAGCTAACCATTTCCATCTGAGAGAAACCTCTTCCTGACCCTCTTCTCTGGCATATCTTCATCTTTGTGTTCTCAACCATGCTTGAAATAGCATCAATGATGTCAGTCATCTTCTTCATGGTGATAAAACCATTCTTGTCAATGTCATACAAATTGAAAGCCTCTGGAAAAATCAATGAATGATATATGAGCCGCCACATGGGAAAAACAACAATCTTTATAGTAAAAAACAAAGGCACAGATCAGCTTCGCAGTAACTGCTGATCGGCGCCTTTGTTTTCGCTACTCGGATAGTACGATTCTTCTTCTACTGAAATCTGAAATTTCAACGTTCTAGCTCTTGTCTGTGCTTGTACAAGTCGGTTTGTGTCAGGCCTGTTCGGAAACCACATTGTTGCTTTTTATACAAGGCAGCTCATATAAAACAGTAAAAGTTACTAAAACTACAGCTAAAGAGTTTACAAATGTCATGAACATGTACATTATATCAATCAATATACCTACTTTTGCAGAAGTTCTTTGTAACTACATGTATTTGTTTATAATTTAAGACTAAAGCAGCATGCCATTATTTTTTTCAAAAAGAATTTTATCAAATGCTTCATTTAATATGATGCCACAAAATATCAAACTTCCAGTCCCCTTAGGTCCTGTAGGATATGTTTGCTATATGCCTTTCATCATTAGGTCCCATTAAATGAGATGCTAACATTTGAATGAAGTCCTGGAATTTCCTATAACATTGTCAATATGCATGTATTTAGATTACCTCCCTTATATATTAGATGCATGGTTAAGCTCACTTTTAGGCTTAGCCTTTACTGATTATTTGATAACCATTTTCAGATACATTGGCAGTTTGGTGAATTATATTTGTCAGTAACTATTTCTGAAGAAGGTGAAATACAAAAGGTGGTTTCAAAACATTTTATATTACTATACTGATTGTTCAAAGGCCATACTTCTGTTGTGGTTCTAATTGTTTATGGTTATTGGTTCACATTATGTGCTGTTTGCTCTTTATGCATGTTTTCATATTTTTAGTTAAGTTCAATTTGCTGAGTGACCACCTTGGAAGCAGCTGCTCATTCGCTTACCATATGCTTTCTTGGTACAAGTACCTGATTGTCAATTTAGTCTTTTCCCATTTGGGTGGAAATTTCTTTCCAGTTGTGCCATTTCATGACCATTGCCCACTTTTGCCTCTTTATAAAAAGAATCTGATATAGAACTATAAACTTGTTGCTCTATATTTCACCAATAAATAAAATTCATGACCATCTTCACTTTCCAACATGCTCTTACCCATTTACTACATCTGTGCCACCCATCAAACAAATTCCTTCATGTGTTCATGTCAGATAGTAAACTGTCTACAGACTCTGTATGACTGATTGACCTGAAAAAAAAAAAGAACTAGAAATGCGTGTTTGTAAAACACCATGCCCCCAACTGTTTGCTTGTCCCTAAACTGGCACTTTGTATGATTCATTTATTTCATATGAATGAATCGAAATTTAATTTCCTGAAGAAGTTATTCGGACCAGAAACAGAATGTAAGCTTTTTGCAGACAATTAGAAATGGAGTAAAAAATCAAAAAAGGAGTAATTTTGTCGAAATTTGACTGAAAGTCCTCAAAAGTTTACCAGGTGAGCTTCTTCTCAGTATCAACCAGTATACCAAATATGAAGACTCTAGCTCAAGTACTTTTTGAGATATCTTGCACACAAGATTTTCAAATTTTGTTTTCATAGGGACATAACTCCAAAAAGGGGCATAACTTAGACATGAAAAATATGGGTCAAATATTTTTTCATGAGGAATGTGTATATGAAATTTCATAACCCATCATTCACCATTCAAAAGTTTCAAGTTGACCGAAAAGTGGAAAAAAAAATCAATGAAATTTTCAAAATTGCATAATTTTGTCAAAATTTGACAGAAAGTGCTAAAAAATTATAGGGTGAACCAACATCATAAGGCCTAAAAAAATAGCTGTGTTTCCGCTAACGGTCTGAAAAAAATTAGGGTAGGTAGGTAGGAAAATCTTTTTATTTTCATTTTAATTTTTACGCAAAAAAATCCAGGGTAGGTAAATGTAATTCAAGTTTTTATATGCAGTTTTTATTGAAAAAGGTCAAAATGGTCAATGCCGCGCAAAGATACGTTCTTCAGCCATGTGAACCCATCAATGTCAAAGACTGGCAACATATTTTATAATAAGATTCAGTCTCCTTGCCTCAAATGATGTTGATAAACTTTCAGTCTCATCTTGTTCATAGACCACTATCTGAGAGCAGGGTGGCCTAGTGGTAGAGCTCACTGAACTGTAAAGTACTGTGTTGGAATCCCACAAGCACTGGGTCTTGTCCTTCAGAAAGAAACCTTCTCTCAGATATGCATCCCTCCCAACAATGGCAACATGACCTAAATAAAGTTAACTGCGATGCAAAACCCCAATACAAACAATTTAGGGGATGGTATAATCTGACATATTTCACACAACAATACTCTTATTGCATGCAACTTAGCAGGAAAGGCCAGTATTGACAAACTAATAAGAAATAAACAGCTATATTTTCAAAACGAAATTTGAAGAACACAAACCATCAACATGTAAATTTCGATAAAAAGACTACTCCCGAATTCAAAACTATAACTGTAACTGCATATCTGTTCCGGGTCACCTCAGCCCATTGTACAACTGCAACTGCAACTGAACCAACGAAAATGCCAAATGCAGGGACTCCCTTTATAAGGGATTACTGAATCTGCATACATGTGATGAGTTTGGGACAGGAATCAGGGAGATTTTTCTTCCATTTCAGGGAGATTTTTGAAAAATGTATAGAATATATAGGAAAATTCCTGATTCATTTCAGAGAGATCTTGAATTTTTGTTAAAAAGTGGTACTTTTTAGAAGATTTTTTGCCAATTTTAAGGCTTATTTCCTGGAGTCTCCCTGATGATGAGGGAGGTATCACATGTATGAATCTGAATACATGTAGTTTACTGGTGACATGCCAAATGACATCATTTCACCAGGGATTTGGATGGGGGAGTATTTAGTCCCTAGAACGCACAACTGAAGAATTCTCTGAAAGCAACACCTGTTTATTCTGATTGTATTATCCTCCAACCGCTAGGAGGTCTCTGCTATCCCCGAGTTATGGTATGATTACCATCACAAGTCTCCGATGATAGAACTACATTACTCGCCACTTACTATCATCTTAACATATTTACAGTATGCCATACTCTATCATTGAAGTCATTTTATTTTGCGGGGGAGGTAGGAGTAGGTGGAGAGAAGCCAGTGTTCGCCTTATAAATTTTGAGCGCATTTTAGCAAGATAGCCACTGGTACCATTTTTTAACGTCTTTGGAATGACGCGGCCTTGGATCGAACCCACAGCCTCCCGCTTCTGCAGCGGACCCTGTAACCATCACGCTATCGAGACCGGTATATCATATTGCAGAAAGACAGGTTAGACCCAGATGAGAAAAGTTTGTTTAATTAAGAACACTTTGAAGTGTTGTGACATGCCTTCGGTATATTCACTTTTAGAACAGGACATTTCTAATTCACAGTGGAATAAACTCCTGAATGGCTCAGTTAACTCGTATGCCAGTTGAAGACGCATGAAGTCAGTGTGAGTGCGTGTGGGTACAGATTTTGTCCGTAAGTCATGTCTGAAGACTATTCACAGCACAGTCTTCAGCCTCGTCACAGTATGTCCTTGTGAGCAGTTTGCTCTGGAAAATTGTCATGGGGCCTCAGTTTATACTCTCAATACGAAGGACTGGAGAAACCCGGGATCGTATCTACAATCTCTGGTTTACAAGGCAAATGGCTTAACCACAGCGCCACGGTGGCTTCTAAATGACACCAAATTCTATGTCATTTCGACGGAGTCTCGCTAAATAATCGGGGGAACGCTTCGATACAACAGAATAGACGCTGAAGCTATCAGAGACATATCAGAAAAACCAACAAAACCCGCGACACGAAATGCTTGGGTCGGGCTACAGAAAATGCTGGGTCGGATGTCGTAATTTTTATTTTTTTTATTTTAACCATAAAAATAGCAGAGTCGGCGGGTTGAGACAGGGTCGGTCGGGTTAGCGGAAACACAGCTATTATTTTTTTACGCCTAACTCAGTTAAACTGATCTATCTATCTATCTCTATATACTGCCATACGCCCTCGCGGACATTCTAGGCAGGCTCGCGCATCGTCTGTTAGTAGCAGACAGAAAAAAAGAGGGGATTATAGTACAGAGGTTTAAAGTAAAATAGTAAAGGATAAAAACAGATGATAGGTTAAAATAGTTAAGAATAGCTAAAATCAGATAAAAACAGGCATCAGGGATCTATGGGCGCGAGTGGTGCAACTTGCAGACTTCAGCCTTGAATGCATCAAGGCTCTGCAGTGTTGCAACTGACTCGGGTAGGGAGTTCCACTGTACTATTGCAAGGGGGAAGAAGGAATATTTATAATAGTTTGTGGGTGTGGAGACCTGCCTAAAGGTCATGGAGTGGCAGTACCGTGATATCCTATTTGTGTACTGCACCTGGTCCGGGAGGGGTACTGCAACCAAGCCGTGAACCACTTTGTAAAACAAGCAAAGGCGGGCGTCAGCCCGTCTTTGTTCCAATGTTCGCCATCCTAGGTTTTCAATAATCCCAGTTACACTAGCCTGCCTGCAAAAGTTATTGACTGTCCAGCGAGCGGCCCTACGCTGGACTTGATCTATCTGGCGTATCAGTTTATCAGTATTGGGGTCCCAGACAGCTGAGGCATACTCTAGCTGTGGCCTGACTAGGGTATTGTAAGCAGTTTCACGTACTCTCGGCATTTTTGTTTTGATGTTACGGCGAATAATGTGTTAGGCTATTAAATAAACATATAATGATGTGTTAGGCTATTAAATAAACATATAAACACTTTGAAAAAACACAGGCATGCATCTCGAGAAAAATCTGTAAGCCAAACAATGCATCTTAGCCCAAGTTCTATTGTCCCAGGATGCCAAATAAAAAAATGTTCATAGAATCACAATGCAAAACAGTGCAGAGAAGTAAGCATTTTCGAAAAGTTTTAACTTGTCATTCGTTTTGTTCGACTTCACTGACTCTGTTAAATAAACTGATCATCGAGCAGATAGAAACTTACAAATATCAGCTACTTCAAGCATCATTATGCTTCAAGCTGACATAAAATGTATGATATTCCATAAAAAGAGCTACTCGGCCATGTGTTATTTCCGGTCAAAATGAAAGTAGAAAACGAACCACATCGGAGCGATTTTTAACAAAATTACAAACGATTTTCTGCCTGTTAAAACACACCCTTAACAAAGGCTGTGGTAGTGAACAAAAGTAGTGAATGAACAATAAATGGGCCAATTAAGAAAATTAGCCAGATACTGATTTCACTTCTTTCGACCACTCTATTGACGTATTGTCAATTTAGCGTATCAACAGTAAACCATTCAGATTCAGCATAAACTGTATAATGTGGTAAACTTGTTAGATTGAATTGACATCGAAGAAAACTTAGTTAATCATAATGTCATTACAAGCCAGTCTGAATAAAATCGGAAATCATGTTGTTACATTATAGTGCAGGTCACAGCAGCTTGACACACATTCTTCACGTCAGTTGTGCATTTGATTGGTCGACAGAGCCACACCTCCAAATCGACGGTATTTGATTGGTCTACAGAGCCGTAGGTGATTTAACGAAACCAGGTCAAACACAAATCGAGACCCAAATCTAACGTTTTATACCCTCGTTTGCGAAAAACTCACTAAACATGCAAAGAAAAATTTACTCACCGCACGTCAGTCCAATAAACACACAAATTCGCCAATTAAAAGCACGAAATTTCCGTCGAGGATAAGCTATGGAATCACCGACTCGAGAAAACAAAATGGCGACGTAAGTCAAGCTTGTCATGAATCAAAAACCCAACTGATTGGTTCCCCGCATATGATATAGAAATCCATTGTAAAATTATTGAAACGAGTACCAGAGGGCTCTCTATGGCGTAATTTTGGACTGCTCCATTTAAAAGGGGACAACAGGTTATTTTAACTGTATTTCAATACATCAAATAACGAATTCATAGTGACTAACCATAATAACATCCTACAAAATAACAATATAAAGCTGCTCCGACATTTTAGTTCTCTATCTTCTTCGAATTTTATTAAAATAAACAGCTAGTCAAATCTAAACACCCACCAAGAAGATACCAATCGAATTTTGATTATAAGATTAGGCACTATAAGACTTATTCTTTAGATAATTATTCTATTAATTAATCTAGAGAATTATTTATATTTTGAATAATTATAACAGTAATAATTAACGCCTAGAAAATCAGAGAATTATTATCAATTTAGAAACATTTAATACATTTGGCCCCTTTGGATAATACTAGTCTTAGGATCGACTACCCTGTTGAAAGGTGCAAAACTATAGTCATTCTCTTTGGCTCCATGTTGTCACTGCAGAGGCTTAAGTAGCCGAAACCATGGTATGGCCCTTCCCCTTTCTTATTAATATTTTCATTGTTCTTAAAGGATCCGAGTTTTACTTTTTATCCGTACCATGTGATTGAATTGCGCATCCGTCTAATCTAGTATTAAAGTCTGTTGGCCTTATTCTTTTAACGTCGCACTTGGCCCATCAGGACACAACAAGTTTTAGGTCTCAGTTTGAACATTTTATTGCAATTGTTCTGATTTTGTTACTTCTGTCATGCCAATAACAGCTTAATGAAATATTTTGATTTCTTATATTATACATGTATATACATGTACATGTTGGTTAGGGCAGCGAGGTGTCATCGTTAACCTTGGTCGCCCTATATTCCTATATTGTATTTGGCTATTTGTTATTTCGGAATTCACAGATATGTGCTGCTTTGTGGTTGTGTCAGTTCCTGATTAGTTCTATCTGTTATGCAATGATATTTTATCAAATGATTGTTTGTAAGACAAGAACCTTTTATGTACTAACACCTTTGATAAATTTAAGATGTCAGCCTGAGTATTTATGTAATATCTGCAATGGAAAATGACGTCCACAAGGGATCATGAAGTGGAATAGTTTACGTAATATGTCTCTTATTTGAGACACTTCGATTGCAAATGGCTTTGGGTAAACCCAAAGCAGTATTTTGGTGATGCACTGGTGCAGCAAGTATCTTAGAGATTGTAACTTTGTGTACATTAATAGTGTTTAATGCCCCTATAGTAATCATAGAAAAATATAGTGAGCCAAACGCGCGAGCTAATCTGCACGTTCGTCCTTCACGATCTGATGTTGTAAACATTTCATACGAGTGCTCAAATCAAATGTTCATTTTAGCTCACTGCGCATTTACTTTCTTAAGACAATGTGTCAGTGATTTATAAGAAAACTGTTTCAATTCTTCTAACAAATGGAATTTAATCAACATTTGACCGAATTTAATGTTTCTTTTCAAATTAAAACGATCCCAATAAAGTTACATGGTTGTGAGTTATTTGTTACAACAGTGTGAAATATATTAAGCTCAGACGGCATTATGTCCCAAACAGAAATTGAATTCCTATTTTCTCACATATTGTTTTATCTATCACCCAAAAAATAAGTTTCGAAGCCTGAAAGACAACTTTGATTCCACACTGCTTCAAATAAAAACTGAGTTCATTGCACGAATGGAAGGCACAGAATTAAAAATTTAAAAAACCCAAACCCAGACTCATGGCGGGAAAGAAAGTGCAATACAGAACATCACAAAATTGATACTGCACAAATGAAGAACAAGGTGACTAGCTCTTTCCCAAAAATTAATGCTGTTGTCATCTGTGTCCTTTTAAGTCCGTTTTACCGTTAGAATAAAAAATAAAACTCAAGTTCAGTTAACGGTTCTCAGGCGCCGTCGTTGGGAGAAGACTTTTGCCAAGTTTAATGTGAACTTTCCGATCATTTTATTTTGAGAGAAGGGTTATATTGAATATGGTCATTTCTTATCATTTGCTGTACTCGATCCATTTGTGTCTGTTGAGTTTCTTCGTCGGGCAGCTTACTCAATTTGTGAGTCCTCGTTTTTGATTCATCATGGAGTTTATCATGATTTATTTGTTTGTCCATGATGATTCATTGACTAGTTTAGAGATTCACCACGAGGACGAACAACTAACTAGATGTTGTGAACCACTGCAGAAGCATGCCTAGGTCACACTAGCACTTACGGTCGCTGCGGACGTTGCGGATAAGGCTTCCGTATTTGTCCGTCCTGTCCGTAATAATTCGTATCATATCCGTTAAAGTTCGTATCTGTACGTGCATCATTTACAGGGCACGGACGATCCGCAGCCAAGCTATAATACTTGTCAAAAATCAGGCACGGATGAAAAACCCGTAATTGTCCGTATCTAATCGGTATCAAAAACCGTATCTAATACGTAACTAAACGTATCTTGTCGTAAACATTTGTTGCGGATCGATACTGTTTCATATGTGCAATTTTGTTCGGTTACGGTCTTTGTCGGCGTACAGTTATGTGATGAAAAGTATACCGCTTACTCACTGAATCGCTCGTGCGTCCAATGCTCACAATTATGCACGTGCGTTCAATGCATTCCTTTAGTCAATATGAAAAAAATATGGATTCCTCAGAGGTAGATTTTGCATTGCTTTTACTGGCTGAGAAGCAGGCAGCAATATCTAAGAAAAAAATGGAGAACCAACAAACGAACAAGCAAACACACAAATGTCAAATTATAGTATTATGAGAAGCTATTTCCGTTGTTTTACGACTATCACTCGATTGATCAATCACTCGATCGATCCGTCAAGTTTCAATCAATCGATCGATCGCAATCGATCAATCACTCGATAGATCGATCAAAAGAAAGATCACTCAATCGATCTATCACCCGATCGGTCTTGATCGATCACTGACTTTCGATCAGTTAATCACTCGATCAATCAATCGATCGACCATCGATCAATCAGTCTATCGATCGACCGAGAGATCGATCGCGATCGAGCAATCAATCTATCTTTCAATCGATCAAGCAAACAATCAATTAAAGCATATTATGTTCTATAATTTCTTCACGTGCAGATACGGATGTTTCGTCCGTATCGAAATTTTGACTTTTTTCAAAATTTGGGCGCGGATTCTACGGACCCTTACGATACAACACGTACAGCTACGGTCATATACGCATACGATGCGAATTGTTACGGATATAACGGATAGATACGTATGACTTGTCCGTAGCATCCGTCGCATTCGTATGTGCTAGTGTGACTGCACTTTGACAATAAACAGCGGTTACTTACATCACATTGCAGCGTTTTATACGCAAGAGAGCGTCGCAAATGCGTATCTGAAGGTGCATGTCCGTGTCAAAACGTAACAGATGGTATCGAAAGGTATGGAGACAAGTTACTTTCCGTATGTATCCGAATATATCCGTAACTATACCGTATGAATCCGTATTTAAAGGTAATCATAATTACGTGAACTCATTAAGAACAGTTAGCCCCGCCCACTAATTCCTGCGGATTGCTACGTTTAGTATCCGCAACTATCCGCAGCGTACGTAATTGCTAGTGTGACCTAGGCATTAGGTACCAGTTAAACCCCGCCAGTAATTTTATATTACTGATCGTTCCAAGGCGATACTTCTGTGGTGGTTCTTATTGTTTTATGTCTTGGTCTTAAATTTTTGTGCAGTTGGCGCCTTATGTATGTTATCATATTTAAGTTAAGTTTAGGTAACTGAGTGGCCACCTATTGGGAAAATAGCTGCTCATTCGGCTTACGATATGTTTTCATGGTATAAGTACCTGATTGTTAATTTAGTTTTTTTCCACCTGGGTTTTTGGCCGAGTGGGAAACTTTTCCTGATTGCGCCTTTTTCTGATCGTTGCCTACTTGTACCTTTCCATGTGAAAGTTACATTCAATTCTTGTAGAATTGTATTTGGAAATGTTCAATGTAAGCAGTGATCAGATAAAGAAGTTTGTCAGAAGCACAGAAGCAATGTCCAACCCTAAACTCACGTGTAAATAAGCGGAATTATTAATAGGTTCCGAGGAGAAATGGCATAAGTGTTAAAGTGTGCGCAAATGTCTAGAACGAAATAAGACCTTTCGTTCAGGCACATTTGTAACAAGATGCCACCTACGCATATGTTTTAACAACTTTTATGCAAGGATTTATCACTGTCTGTCAGTTCTAGAATATATAATCTTCGAAAAATGTGTAAGAAGTTTGACCAGACATTGTCATTTTGGTGTATATCTACTGCTTTTCAATCTGATTATTATGAGTCTACATGACGCCATAATCAATCTTGGAGCAAACATATGACGTTTACAGCCATTGAATTCCGCGTTATGTTATTTTCTACCATTTTAATTTGATTTGATGTTTGAACGCAAACATGTATTAGAATGAAGTGTTTTATGTACATACATGGACCAAGCAATAGCGCGGAGTAGGAATATATGTTTGCATCTACATGGAAAATCCATTATTTTGCAAGTGTATATACAAGTTTCACTGATCAATACAAGTGACCATAACTTCTGCTTCGCATCGAACACGAAATAAGCCTTACCTCATAAATGCTACATTTAAGCGGCTTGCAATTATATGTTGTTGTACAGCCGGGATGTGTTTAATCTGGTCGGGAGCTCGTCAGAAATTTTCTCTATTGATCATATGGTGAGGAAAATGAGGATTGGTTTGTATTTTACTCAGAAATGGCTGCAGTGGGATGACTTGACAGAGCAGTTGATTAGAAAGACTAATAACGCCATGCATTTGAGACTACAAAAACGGCAAAGAAAGAATTTCATTGAAGTAATTAAAGTGTGCGCCTTTGATTAATGAAGCAAACGGGTAAGAAACTTGATTAATATAACAAACGTGATAGATGAGAAAAACGACCCGTTGCTGCAAATCATGAAAACAAGGTTTTATTCTATGACGTCAGTTATTCTGTTCCACTGTGAAGAAACACGAGTCTATACTTGAGGTTTTGGTTCTACTCAATATTATACTTTCTCTTCGCTTACAGCCAATCGAGTGGACTCGGGACCAACCATATGTCGAATAAACAGGAAGAAAATTTGAGGATCAATTATGTTTAAGTCAAATAAAGAAGTTCGTCTCAAATAACCTCCCGAATAATTTTGCCGAACAACTGATTAACTTATTACGTTTTGTTAAAACATGTTCTTGCACAACTGCACAATTTTGCAAAGGTCTGCCTTAATCTAATTGAAACTCTTTACATTACTGTCGATATCCCTTGTCATCTTTTCCATGGTGTCTTTAATGTGGCATTAGAATCATTCTAGCTTCTGAGTCATGAGGTTGTTCAGTATGTGCTCACTGCTCTTACAGGATATCAGTTTTCTTTTTTATTTGCTATTACAGCAACCGTGGTGTTGTGCCGTATGGAGGCTAAAACGGCCCTTAAAGTCTCCCCGTACATCATCCATAGTGCAGATTATGTTTTCTTTTTGTTCCTTTGAGATCAGCGAGGGTATTCTGAGAAGTCATAACATTATTATTGGATAAGATTCCTTTTCTAACCAACATTTAATATGTTTGGCCTCATTTGAATTATAATAGATTTTATATCGACTATCCTGTTGAAATTTGCAAAATTACAGTAAATTAAATTTTCTTCGGCTCCGTGTTGCCAAATCTATAGGGGCACTGAAGATGCGAAACTGCGGTTTGACCCATCCCCTTTCTCAATATGTTCACTGCTCTAAAAGGATCTCAGTTTTATTTTTTATTCAGTAATACTCGTACCATATCCTGAAAAAAAAACATGAAAACAAAGCAAATGACTAGAACAAAATTAATTCCTTCGGGATTCAATGCATGGTTTTCAAACATTTTATGTTTCTCTCGTATAAGTAACTCATTCTCTTTCATTGCAGGTAGTAGAAATTCCAGACGTCGGTGCTACTGTGATTAAAGAAGACACTATGCTGTGCTGAATATACTTACTGTGGCGATGCATTTGATAATAATTGAATACTGGATTACCAATTTAGCTAGAATGATTGCATGGACGAAAACTTATCTGTGATTGAAAGAGACATAAAAAGTGAAACTGATATACGAAATTTATTCAGTA
Organism: Rugalucina vietnamica; assembly: GCA_964017185.1. Taxonomy (NCBI): domain Eukaryota; kingdom Metazoa; phylum Mollusca; class Bivalvia; order Lucinida; family Lucinidae; genus Rugalucina; species Rugalucina vietnamica. Next base: position 43,484,279 of record OZ024870.1, read on the forward strand.
ATATTCTAAGGAAAATACGTACAAGACAAAACGACACACTAAAAGCTTGGTAAGTATATTCGTTTTTATATTTTGCATGCATATTTCCAAGGGAGGCTATTCCGTCACACATTGATTGTATATAATGATTAGGGAGTATCCTAATTTAGGGGTTCTCACATTGTTGATACCTGCCTTTTGCAAAGAAATGAAACAAAGTATTTCAATCCTCTTTCTTCTTCCAGACTCATTTACTCGTTACATGTGCATAACCTTATAAAACAAATTCATAGTACTAATCCGTACTTTTCCGTATCGAAGTCTTATGGCGCTTTGTCACATGGCTAGTTTAACCAATCAAAATATTACCAAACAATGGCGGTCAAAATCTTTGCTCAATCAGTGTCCAAAAAAGTGATGCCATATACATGTATCTAAAGGTTCTTCGGGATTACGCGATATCATAATGAAACGCTAAATACATAATATCAGCAAAACTAATGTCGTTGATCTGATATAACTGGACAAAATCAAACTTCGTTTACGAGTTGACCAAAGTCCTAGGATCGCCAGAACAAATGATAATCACGTACTTTCACTTTAATTTGTTGCAGTCTCTGTTTTGATTGGTCAACAAAGTTTTATTTGGAAAATGTTGCAAAGCTCTCGGCAGATTTCGGGAAAAGTCGCAGTGAAATTGGCTATACACGCCTCCCCCCCACTCGCTTTGTATGGTTGTGTTCAAACAGGAATTTGCTAAAACCTCTCCAAAGATTTATTGTGATCTTTAAAAAAAGGCATAAACCTATGGTTGACATGGTTTGGACGATATGAGGGACTGTTAACAACTGCATCAAAACTATAGTTGCGCTTTGTATTCACGAGACATACTATATAAATGCTGGCAACACATATGTTCCCGTTTCCAAACGCGATTCATGCAGCGATGATCATTATGAAATTAATATAAATATGTTTTCATAACTCATTAATTGCGTCAAATGTAGCCTGATTCCAGACCTGTCCTACAGATGCTAACCACATCACCTGGTGAGCCGCACCTCGCGATAACATGTCTTCAGGGTTACGAACAAGGTCGGATGCAAACCCACCTATACAGTCTAAGAAGAAAGCTAGTGGCTTGCAATTTCGAATTTTAGAAGAGGGGGATTGTAAGTACGTGAATTCACCGAAACAAAAAAGATGATCAGCTGTGCAGTTACTGCTGATATGCGTCTTAGTTTTTGCATATGTTTTCTTATCACATCACCAGGTAATTTATCGCACCACTGAGCCTACCTGGAGCATCACCCGTGCCGATATTCTTGCTTCCTTCTGTTTACCTTAATATTGACGTTTATTCTTATCACGGAAGTCGAGTATATAAAAATAATTGTATTGATTAAGGGTCCGTATAAAATCCTTTGGGAGGCGGTAATAGTTGAGTGACCACCTTTTTGGAAATAGCTCATTCCTCGGTTACGTTATATGTGTATCTTTTTCGGGTTTCAAAGGCGGGATTTGATAAGATGTGTCATTTCTTGTCAGTACTTAGTTTTTATATCCGTCCCGACATAACCTCGTGACTGGGACGTATAGCAATAACAAAACCAATCAGTTGAATCGGTTATTCAAATATTTTTCTACAGTGATTACAGTACTTAAGGACCACAATTTATAACGGTAAATCTTTGACGAAAGTCTACTACGATTGTCCGGGAACTGTAATCTTTGATACCAAAATAAATTAATCTAAATGTAAACAATGACTGTAGCTCTCGGACGATTGGAGTAGACTTTTGTCACAGATTTACCGTTATAAATATGAATGGCACGCCTGTTCATATTGGTCAAATGCATTCATTTCATTCATATGTATAACGGTAGACCTGTGACGTATGTCTACTCCAATGATTGCTCGATTTTGACCCCAGATGTGTCGAAGGATCGACGAGTCCATGAAGTAGCACGTGAAAGGTATATGTAAATCGGTACGAAATGCCTCAAGTTTTTCCGTTACATATCGGTTGCACGCACATTTTAAGTATTTGTACTTTTACAATCTGAATAGCCTTTCACGTGCTACTAAGTAGACTAGTGAATCATTTGATGCATTTGAGGTCACAATCAAGCTATAATAGATCCCGGACGATCGTAGCAGACTTTCGTCACAGATTTACCGTTATAAAACATGCCAGCTTCTATTGGTCAAATACATTTTATTTCATTAGTAGACGTACAGTACAGCTTTCGTGGATTTCGAAATTTTCACGCTCGTCACCGTGCTGAAAAAGCATGGACACGCTTGGACATGGTGGCCGTCGCCGTGACTAGCGAGGCGGCCACGACGTGTCACAGGTAAGCTAGCGTGTACACTCGCGTGGCAATGGCGTGGCCACGTGAACGACTTTCTGTTTTATTGCTTTCGCGACCGACACCGTGGATTTTATGGCCTTTTGCACAGGTAGGGTTATCCACGGTGGTGTTTCGTGGCGAGCGTGGCAAAACATTTTCGATTACTGTCTTAGAAATGTAATATGAAAGTGTTCTGCGATAAACATGTTGAGTTAGTCATATTTCTTTTTTTTTTTTTTTTTTTTTTTTACTTTTTCTTAATGCATAAATTAATATTTACATTTTTCTAAAACCTCCTTAGATGAATCATTAGATGTTCATCTGTGTTCATACTTCCATGAACAACATTGTGTCACGCGACGTGACGTAATCCAAACTTGACGTCAAAAAACATGAATCAATCTAATTGGACGTTGTAAACGTCGACGCCGTTCCGCTGTTTGAAGCGACCCACTGCGGTTCATAGCTCCATGAACACCAGAAAAATGAAATTCATTTCTTAAATAAACTTTATTCGCATAGTTTACATACATGCCGTGTGTGCATATAATCTTTTTTTTCAAAATCACTCTGTTATTCAAATTTTCTATGCCATTCTGATTAAACATAATTATCATTAGAAAACTGGGTTTTTGCCTACGCGAAAACAAAGACACAGATCAGCTGTTCAGTAATTGCACAGCTGTTCAGCGCATTTGGTTTTGCTACACGGACAGTGCACTCCCTCTTCTTAAATCCGACCTTTCAAGCTTCTAGATATTTTCTGTGACTGCAAAGGTATTTTTGTGTCCGACCTGGTCGGATATATAATATTATATTATACGTAACTGCAATTTTGATGCACAATTTCGGTGTTTTGGTTTTTTTTCATGATGTATACTAGCATCTTTATTTGACTTATTCGGATATCAAATAATAATAATAATAATAATAATAATAATAATAATAATCGCGGCGAAACTCATATATTGAATGTAGTACATTTATCATGTATACAGATGGCTTCCGTTAATCCGTTAATTTAACATTCACAACACTTACATGTACTTTCCAGTATATGATATGTTATCTTTATTTCTATGATGAATATTGTAAATTGTGTATTCTTTACGCAGAAGAAACGCATACTGTTTCGCCCGCAATCTTTTTTTAATAATCCACCAAAGGGCATAGTCAGAAGCATTTTGTACATGAGTTCTTGCGCAATAAATTATGACCTATATGCAACCAAATAAGATAAAGTAATGGCCAGCTGTCTAAATTGACGAAAAACACAACAATTTTAGAAACTATCATGTGACGGCAGTCGCGTAGGCCGCGTTACTTTTTTTTTGAAAAAAAAAAAATCGAAATAAATTTCGCACATTTTACATGATTACAATTGATTACAAAGTAAAACATAATATTTATGGCATCAAATCAAGTTGCGTTTTTTATTGTTTTTCTACGTATAATATACATGTATATTAGCGATTTTACACCTTGATGAAAACAAGCATTTATCTGGTATGGTCAGCTGATTGCCCTGCAGTGAGCTGTAACATCAGCAGCACTTTATTAGTTTATAGTTAGAACCATAAATTCCCAAATTGTATGGTTATGGGAAGTAATGAATAACGCTCAAGAATTTTGTTAGCCTTGTGTACGCTATGAGACGCATTATAGCCGTTCACATACATTGTATTTACATTTTGCGACAATTTTGCACCTTTTCTATTGTAAAAAACATAATTGCGCCTTTCAACATTTCAACTACTGTTCATCCAAGTTGCGCCGAAAAATTAAAACATTTTTTTTTTTTTTTTTTTTTTTTTTTTTTTTTTTGTTAATAGAATTTTGTAGGAAAGTGGTTTACTCGATCTGCCGATCACGTATTTTTCGTGTTTTATGTCACTTGCAAAGCCATGCCTTTACAAGGAAATTCTATCGCTGATTTTTCGATCAAGATGTGCGTAAAAATAAGTGATTACAATTTGCATGATGCTCATTAAACGAACATGCAACTTATGCAAACCCATATTCTTATTAACTGAGTTCTTATGTTGGATCATACTAGAACTTCAGCCAGTTGAATATATGTATATTATAGGGTTATTGCACTGATATCGGTGAATATTGTCCCGAGTTGGGATATCGAAGGACGCGAGCTTGCGAGCGTCCGTAGATATCCCAACGAGGGACAATATTCACCGATATCAGTGCAATAACCCTTTTATTATATAGCTATAAATATCTGCTTCTCATATTTGAAGTTTTGTTGAGAGTTAGCCTTACAAAATTGAAATATCTACACGAAGGACGCGATAATAGCCATAAGTGATATCATTTTTGCACTAGTGCAATATCAGATGATATCATTTTTGCACTGTTACTTTTCGGAAGCATATTTTGCAATTGAATAAATATTGTTGACATTTTGTTTTCTTTATTCGGCTTAAATTGCTTAAATCTGAATGTGAAAAACTTCAGCTGACGTTTCGGCTAGGTATGACGTCATTTTCCACGTGACGTCAGTTGAAGATGACGTCATTAGAGTTGACGTCCCAATTTTACAATTTTGCACGATGACCCTCAAGTAAAGAATTTGGCAATTTTTCATAAACAGAATTTTTCGCTTTTAACAAAGTGTGCAATATCAAGTAAGTGTGCAGATATCGTCTGATATCTGCACACTTGTTACTCGGCTTTTATCCCTATGTTTTAATCATTTGATATTTATAGCTATATAATAATACCACTTATTTGTATTTTATATGTACCGATGTAACAATCGCTATTATAATACTGTTGTGGGTCGCACCTGATTTTCGTATAACTTTTGAAAACATGCAGATATTTTCAAAATTACTGAACATGCTGGATGGGCGCAAATTTGAGCCGCTTCATGAGAAACACAACAGTGTTGTTTCCGAACAGGTCCGACACAAACCGAGCTGTCCAAGCACATGGGGAGGCTAGAGGATGGAAAATTCTGATTATGAGACAAGAGAAATTGCACTATCCGTGTGGCGAAAACAAAAAGCGCTGATCAGCTTCGCAGTAGCAGTGCTGCGTCTTTGGTTTCCCATACACAGATTGTTGGTTTTCTCATGATGCGGCTCATTTATGCATACAAAACATTCTCCTACTTACAAAAAGGCAATCAACAATTCATATTTACGAGTGGAGTCTGAATGATTTAAATGGTGACCTTGGCATATGCATTTTGATAACCAAAATGTTCGTATTTCTAGAAATCGATCAAAAGCTACCTAACACCTGCTCGCTCGGCTTACCATATATTTTCTTTGTACCAGTTTCAATTTACTCTCGGTTGTTTCCCACCTGGGCTTTCGGGTCGGGTTGGACTTGTTTCCTGATACATGTGACTGTTTTTGTTTAACTTGTTAAATACAGTATGTTATAAGCGAGCACTGTCGCAACGTTTACTACATGGTGACGTAAACAAGTCGCAGATCAGCTTACATGACTACGTACAGTCTGACCAGTCCCTTAACAATAGTGACACCATGCATTTAACTATCCATACATTTGTAAAATTTATATGTTTACTGGCTGTTGAAGAAGCATTTCTCATGTTATCAGACAACGAAGGTAGGAAAGTTTCGTGTGTGCTTCTACATATATTAATATAACTGATCAGCGAGAGCTAATTTGTGCTAATAAGTTTATGACCAGTACGTCCAAGCTAATGACTACGAAATAAGTACCGGTCCCACTGAATCGTAAGCAATCGTACGATTGTCTTATAATAAGTTAATTGATAAGACTGCGTATGCAAAATTTTTAAAATGTTTTCCAAAGACATTATCTAAGGCAAGCACTAAAACACGCCCGCCATGTTGTCGACGATATTACAAAAACACATCCATGTTATATACAGATTTTTCCGAAGTTGTAAAAAATCATTCTTCTTACACGCTGAGGCGGTTCTAACGATTACGCACAATCTATGTTTTGGAGCAAAAATAAGAAAAAAATAGGTACATGTATAGCCCTGCGTACCCCAGTTTTGCTATATAAAAGTGGGGTATAAGGGCGTATATATTACACGGAAATATTTTATTACACGGAAATATTTTCCTGATGAAGTTTCATTCTGGTTAAAAGGCATTTCGCATAGGTCTTAAGGATATTTTATATTTTTGCATGCATAATCTCGACCTTTGTTTCAAATTGGTAGCTCCATATATATACATGCGACGTGTCTCGAGATAGCCTGCTTTAAAAAAATGCAATAAAACCATGACAGAAAATAATAGTCTCATCACTAAATCATAAGAATTACCCATGATACTAACTAGTATATGGCTGTCGTTTTCATAAATATACAGTACACATGTACTTTTCAAAATAACGGATTATATTGCATTTGTAGAAGTCATCAACTCAACGAATTCATGAATAGCTGGTCTGCTCCAAAAGTATTTCTCATAGAAAAATATTTATTACATGTTTATAGAAACGGAGCCTCTCTGATATTTTTGTAACGATAAACATACTGTATTAGTCACGACAGGCGTGTTTGTGCTATGCTTCTAAAAGGGATAATACAGTGTATTCTACAAGCTTTCGGTGTCGCAATTTTAAAAAGCGCTCTCACTTACGAACCGTTACGTAGAACGAATAAAACGTTTTAGAGCTCTTCTTCGATGAGATAGCATAATGCACCTCACGCCAGGTCATCTCGGAGCAGCAATTGATATATGATCCTTAAATCATTCATTGCACGGAATATCCATATTGACTTATGCAGTTCGAGCAGAGACGATGTTCCGCAGTGTCATTGTACAATGTAGATATGAGCGGCGGCGCGAGTTTGAAATTCTGTCCGTTATACTTGTATAAACAGAGATCTAGCAGGTGTCTGTCATTCGCCTGATCGGCAGATGTACTTGTGGCCGGGGCTTTTGCGCCTTTTATGATTTTCTGCGGACGCCATGACAGGAGGACGATTCTTGCGAGTGCCGATTGCCAATTTTAGTGCCAGTATTTTTGCAATTACTGTTTGTTTGACTTGTTTCGTACTGTCTCAGCAAACAGCTATGGTCATGTCTGGGCCTTTGCTCTATTTCATTGCACATCAACCCAACACCACCAAAATGTGCTTGAAAAAATTATAATAACCCATAGAAAACCACTGTATTGTACCTGTACCGCTTTTAAGCAGACCCCGGCCTTCTGAGTGATTAATCAGTATTACATGTTTGGCACAACCAGTCCATCTATTTCTCTTGATCCAATGGGCGGGGACCAATTATCCAACCAAGCCACCCTTTAGAAGAACAGTTATTTTGTTGCGATAGACTGACTGGATTTAATGATCGTATCGAGCGCGCTCAGCTTTTCATACTGCACTGTTTTACCTCGAGATTCGGTGGCTCATTACTGGTACTTAGTGCATATTCATCTGTCACTTGCATCTTCAATCATCATGGTGATTGCAGAATTTATGAGCCGCGTCATGAGAAAAGCAACAAGGTCCGACACAAGCCAAGCTATACAAGCACAGAAGAAGGCTAGAGTCTGGACATTTTGGATTTAGAAAGTAGAGGAATTGTACTGTACTATCCGTGAAGCGAAAACAAAGGCGCTGATCAGCTGCGCAGTTACTGCACAGCTGATACGCATTTGTTTTCGCATATGCAGAGTGTTGGTTTTCATATGCGGCGGTTCATTTGTATTCAAATTATTAAATTTTCAAGAAAACATTTGTGTTAGCAACGATCACTACCGCTTTGTACATTAGTATCTAGTGCAACTAGACCCTTGTCGCTTTGTAGATAAAGCGTTCTATCAATGCGCATTTATTGGTGCTATAAAATAATTCTGCGAGAACAGCTTGATAATTAGACCCCTAGTGATAAGGAATGGCAATGTAATTAATTTACTAATTAATAAACCATTTGCATAATTATTTCTATAATGACTAGTTATAATAAAAATAATCCCACCAGTCTTGATCGGTTACACGCCGGAAGTAAAACGCTTATTGGTCAAAGGCAAAAATATTGCTAGTGTAGCCGAATATTGTTTCGCATAGCAACGACATTCATCATAATCTACACATTTACATCTATACAGTTTGACTAATTAATTAATGCATTCATCATCAGAGCCGCGTCATGAGAAAACCGGATATTTGCCTATGTGAAAACAAAGACGCAGATCAGTTGTGCAGTAACTGCCAGCAGATCAGCGCATTTGTTTTCGCTACAAGGATAGTATAATCTCTCCTCTTTTTAAATCCATAATTTATAGCTATAATAGCCGTTTTCTGTGACTGTACAGACCGGTTTATGTCGGACCAGGTCGGGAACCGAAGACCGGTTTGCTCGCGTCGCGGCGCATAATTAAAATGCATTACTGGAAAGAGGCACATGCGATTCTATAAATCTAAGAATCGATAAAATTTGTTACCGCTCAGGTATGAGACAGCCCAGGAAAAGTACACTGCCTTGGAAAAGTGGTTCAAGTCAAACCATACATACATAAAAGTCTAAGGCTTACTTGGGTGCTCATAATTTGGATGTCATAGCATCCCAATTTTAGGTAAAAGTCCCATAAAGTGGAAGCAACGTCCCGACATGACCATATCTATTGACTGGGACGTCAAACATCAATTTAATACTAAACAAACAAGCATTTTACAAGGGGGGTTCAAAAAGTTCGAGGAAAAGTGCTGCCAAATTTGTAATTGTCATGGGAAATTTACGCTCTCTGTGCATGTTGTAAATTAACATATAGGTAACATATGCACAAAATTTGAATAAAATCGGATGAAAATTAGGCATTAAATCACGTGCGTTTCTATGGTAACAACAGTAAAACCGGCCCAACGTCATAACAACGTCATGCTATACGCATTCATGCCGCTGTTGGCTAGCTTTTAAGCATTTTTGGAATCTACCTGGCATTCGGGCGTCTAATTGTCAGTTCTGTGTGTATAATGCGGTGAATTGAGCCGAAACTACAATTCGATATGTTGTGTATTTCACGAATTCTACTCTTTTCTATCACGATGATCATTTGCGACAGTATGACGATATTTGACGTTACGCTGCGCGAATCGACATGGATGGTTTTCTAGTCGTGTAAAAATCATGTATACTACTTGTTGATTGCCGTTTTCTTAATTTCCTTGTTGCCATATGCGCTTTCTGCTCTTAGCAGTGTTTCTTTCTTTTATAGTCCGTTCCAGAAACGTAATTTATCAAATACCGTTGTTGGTATACCCACTAAAGAATTATTATGGCCGCTTTACGCCCAAATGACGTCACATACTTATATGACGTCATGTGCTCATCGCAAACATATTGAACTTTGCTCAAAGTTTGGTGAAAAAAGCACGGTAAACTATCAAATGCAACGTCATCATTAAACATCGACTTTTTGCAGAAATGAACAAAAGTGGGCCGGTAATCGTAATATACGGTTTCCAAAGCAACCACTGTTAACATTCTATTCATGCCAGAGCAGCAAAATTTGCTGCATAAGTACAAATAATGTTTGTCTGTATAACTGTAATAGTTTAATTCAGCTGATTTACAAAATAAGAATATGATGGCACTTTTCCGCGAACTTTTTGAACGCCCTTCGTACAAATGTGATCCAGAAAGAAAATATGTGACTTTTGCGTTTCATCAGAGCATTTTACAGTAACGCAGGACAGATTGTCAAATAAAGAAACCGGAATGTGAATTTCAATCAACTGTTTGCCTGTCTGTTCCTAACGTACTGATCATTTCGCATTTTCTATGCAGTTTCAAGCAGGTAGGTAGTGTGGTCCGTCAAGACAACGCAGCATCTTGAATTTCTGTCTCGCATTTAATTGTTAAACTGTTCATTACACATACGAATTCCATTCTTTGGCTATAACTTGCACTTTGAATCGATTCCGTGAATGCAATCAGAGACGTGCCACATGCATTTAACAAGTAATGGGTCAGATAAATAACCATGCAAGTTTTACAGGTCGTGAAACCGAACTTACTGACAATATTGGCAGTGTAAGAGACCAACCAAAGACGATTTCATGCTCATTTTTTTGGCTACTTCTGTTACACCTGATACTGAATTTATATGTTTCTTTCCTTTCTTTTCTTTTCTTTATTATTATTTTCTGGCGTCCTACTTCTTAAAATGCGTGTAACATGGCGTATTTCGTTTCAACGGAAACGAATCAAAGAGCACATTATGGGCGCACATTATAGTCAAAATGATAAAATTTTTATGTGTGATAAAATGTGTGCATTAAAATGAAATCTGGTGTGAACATTTGTGTTAGAATATCATAAAATAATGTGTTGCGATTTCACGTTTGTTCAGTATATTTTGACAGAAAAAAATATTGTACATACATGTATGTATGTATGCAGATCATTCAGTGCAAATTACGATTTTAGATTCACAAGCATTTCTTCCAACGAAAAATGAATTTGTGATAATACAATGTACCACCTCAACTCATCGATAGTAGCCAAAAGCATGAATGCATTTTAATAGAATCATTACAAATCATTAGCTGCCACGGCGAACACCGTGCTGCCACGGCGAACACCGTGATTCACGGTTTCGATTAGCAGTGCCGAGAAACATAATTAACCTCTGCGTTTGAGGCAAATAAAATTCGCGGTGTGCCACGGCTAACACGATGTACACGCCGTGAATTTTGAACACGCTTGTAGTGGAAAGTGGACAACACGCTTGGCACCGTGGCTGTCACGCCTGCCACGCAGTTGTCACGCACACCGTGCAGCGAGACATTTAGGAAAGTCACGAAAGCTGTACTGTAAGTCTACTCATATTGTCCGGGAACTTTGATATACATGTACATTTTTGTCAAAACCTCTGGCTTTAAGTTACAGCACTCTTGTATCATGATCATATACAATCGTAATTGCGACAACCATTGGCTGGAAGGAATAACGAGTATGCACATTAATCAAAATCTGATTAAAAGTTTTGCAAATGTTTATTGATGCCGAGAAATATATACACTGTACATGTAACAGACTGTTATTTGACGCCAGCATGCAATTTTAATATAATATTGCAATTTTATAGCTTGTACATTATGGATCCTTCGTTTACTGCAGTATAGAGTAGCAATGGCAATTTTATACTTTTTAGTGAGAGAGCAGAGTGCAGATTTATGGATCAAACATTATTCTGATATGGGCTAATTCCATAAAACACGCGAAAACGAAAATTGAATACACTCATCAATTTACTTGAGAATTAATACCAGTTAATAATTTACGATGTATGACAAGACTATATACATAGACATGGATGCGTAAATACGACCGCAAGCTGTTAAGAAGTTGGATCATTTTTAACATTGGCGCGATACAAATCAAACTTTACAATTTATATTATATTTTCAGTTGTATGGCTGGCACTTTTGCAGTGTGTTTCAAGCAACCCTAGTACATGTATATTGAACTATCTATGAAACAAATAAACCAATAAAAATATATCTGCATGATAAGAATAAAAATGATGTGAAATTAATGCAATACCTACTGAAAAACAACTCCTTATATTCATATCTAAATACAGCTCCCCGGGGGTCTGGATATCATTGAGCCATAGTAATAGATGACTCATATACAGAGCGAGCTCGATCATGACCAATGGTGTCTATGGTACGACAACTCACCATTACAAAAACATGCCTTACAAAAACATACCCATGCAATATACAAACATTTTTTAGCTTTAAAAAATGAAAACTTTTCAGGGGATTTTTTTTATATTTTTCTTATTTTTGCTCCAAAACATAGATTGCGGGTACTCGTTAGAACCGCCTCGCCGAGGCGGTTCTAACGTGTATCCGCAATCTATGTTCTGAGCAAAAATAAGAAAAATAGGTATACCCCTTAAGAAAAATAGGTATACCCCTGTATACCCCAATCTTTCTATATAAAAATGGGGTTTAAGTGGGTATTCATTGCACGGACATGTTTTCTTGATGACACTCATCAATTTACTTGAGAATTAATACCAGTTAATAATTTGCGATGTATGACAAGACTATATACATAGACATGGATGCGTAAATATGACAGCAAGCTGTTAAGAAGTTGGATCATTTTTAACATTGGCGCGATACAAATCAAACTTTACAATTTATATTATATTTTCAGTTGTATGGCTGGCACTTTTGCAGTGTGTTTCAAGCAACTCTAGTATATTGAACTATCTATGAAACAAATAAACCAATAAAAATATATCTGCATGATAAGAATAAAAATGATGTGAAATTAATGCAATACCTACTGAAAAACAACTCCTTGTATTCATTTCTAAATACCAGCTCCCCGGGGGTCTGGATATCATTGAGCCATGAACAGAAAGATCTTCCGATAAACAGCTGCGTATGTTGTATTGTACACCCGACTGGCACAATGTGACATTGAACGTGTAATAATTCATTTAATAATGAATCTGTTCAAATGTAAGAGATTATATGGGGCACATTCACAGGACGCAAGATTCCAGGAAATACATGTATCTATTAACGCAGTGTATCAACCATAGCTTCGGTTTTACAAGTTTACCAGTAATAGTTGACTCATATACAGAGCGAGCTCGATCATGACCAATGGTGTCTATGGTACGACAACTCAACATTACAAAAACATGCCTTACAAAAACATGCCCATGCAATAAACAAAGATTTTTTAGCTTTAAAAATTGAAAACTTTTCAGCAGAAAATTTTTGATATTTTTTCTTATTTTTGCTCAAAACATAGATTGCGGGTACACGTTAAAACCGCCTCGGCGAGGCGGTTCTAACGAGGACCCGCAATCTATGTTTTGGAGCAAGAATAATTGAAATAGGCATACCCCTGTAAACCCCAGTTTTGCTATATAAAAGTGGGGTATGAGGGAATATACATTGCATGGATATGTTTTCCTGATGACAGATCGCACTCAGTCTAGTCTGACTTAACTGACATTATCCCCAGACCATGGTGTAACAAAGCCTCCGGTTTCGGTATCCCTGGAATCAGTATGGTCGCAAATGTTTGAAAAACCCGTGTACACTAGTCAACCGATGAACGCTCAAGTTGGTGGCTATTTTTGGACTTTGTCTCGTTGTCCGATTACATTTCACGTATTTATAAAGCTATTAAAATAGGCTGTCTATGGGCGCCTCCATATATATTTAGAGATTATCACATGGGCATTTTGGTTATCGCCCGAAGTTTCAACCCGATACTCCATTATCAAGCCCGAGAGCTTTAGCTCGAGGACTGGTAATGGTCGAGGGTCGATACCAAGGGCGATGACCAGAATGCCCATGTTATAATCTGTTTATCACATTTGTGTTTAGAAATGCGAAAAACGTTCATTCTGCGTTGAAAAAGAAAATGACACCATAAATATGGCGTGCCAATGACGTAACGTCATTAAACCTGTCGTCACAAATTGTCGTGGCGCTACAACGTCGCATGCGGGCATGATAACCTCTCTCCGTTCAAAACACATGCCTTCCGGTCATCAGCCCGCCCATGCTGATAGCCAGAGGGCGGGAAACACATTATTACATATGCAAATTTGAGGTTATCGCTGGAAATATAGGTCTAAGTATGTGATAATAGGCAAAACATCTACTAGACACCGTTAGATAATATGCAATAAAAATATCCGACACTAAACTATGGGTTTATAATCGAACTCCTTGACTACTGATCTGTATAGAAATTTACTGAACGGTCCCGCTAAGTTTCCATGCTTATTGTTTCCTCCTCACCCGCTCTTACCATAGAATTGTGATTTGAGCTAGGCAAGGTTTGAAATTAGATAACTTTAAGGGTATACAACAATTAGGTTAACAAAACGATTCCATTTTCTTCAATAACTTAATTGATGATTATAATAGCTTCTTTTTCTCTTGGCGCCTTGGAGTTTTATTTCTGTGGATTAAAGACACTATCCGTCCATTCATGAAACAATAAAATTAAGCCTTAAGGCAAACGTGTTATTAGTTCGCACTTATAAATTCGTTAAGAAGTCATAAAAAGCAGTACACACATTAGAAAGCATTTTACTTTATGTGCTTCCACTTGATCGTTCTAATCCAAGGCGTTAAAAATAGTTATAACTAAACTAGAGGATATCCCATGAACACTTCTTTAATTCTATGTAATATTGGTGTTACTTACCATTTGATCATGTACTCATTAGTTAGGGTTTTTTTCTAGAGAAATCCACCTTCACATGTGATTCCTGAGCTCAAAAAGATATTTGTGTACATGTACATGTAATTATAAACACGTACAACGTACAATTGCAATCAAGTATTTCGAGATACAGTATTTTTCAGCCGATTTTAGATTAGGTTCTAATTCAACAAGTCCCTAATCATTTCTAGTTACCTATAATGTTAATGGTTCTACATTACCCAAAATTTATCTAAAAATCACAACATGGACGGTAAAGAAGAATGGCAACATGAGTGCTAAAGTAATGGCAATACCATTTTTTGTTTTGTTAAAGACTTTTTTCTGCTTCTACGTAGGTTGTTCGGAAAGTTCGTGTAATTGTGTTATAGTTCTCATAATTTTCATCCATTGTACTGGAAAGTTGGTTTGCATGAACTTCCACTTTTTCTGAATGATTGATACAAAAAAGAAAGAAAAGTGAGCATAGAAACCAAAAATACAGGTTGTCATGGCAACGTCATCATCGCTACCCGGAGCAGTCCGAAAATATCACTTTTTTAAGCAAAGTCTTAAAGAAATAAACATAAGTTCTGGCTGTTTGCTCATCGTCAGAAAAGCATGGAAACGTCTAGTAACATTTCAACAACACGACATTGTTTCCTGAAAATTTAAAATCAATTTGATGTTCCTCAAAGAAGTTATGGTCCTTTATTTCGAAGGTTGTATGGGAAAACCATGACGTCAAACTCGGTCGTTGCGTTGCAAAAGATTATAAACTTCTGTATTTTCTTCATAAAACACCCATAGAAATACTTAAGATGGTCAAATAAGCTTGAAAACTATTAATAATGTAGTCCAGCATTTATGTACAAATGATTCTGATGTTTAAAGAGTGGAATAAAAACAACTGATGGCGATTTTTGAAGTAACCAACCTGCAGTGGAATTGTGTTCCATTAAGTTGAATTGCAAAAAAAAATGATGATTCAGTGGAGAATATTAGCAAACTAGACTCAAAGAGGTGTATCATCACATACTGATACTGGTTACGAAAACCTTTCACAAAAAATGGACAGACACATGAAATGCGTGGATATTGTTGATGTTTATGCTGAGAAAGTGTGATCATCGCCAACTGGATTAAAATGATGTTTGACGTTTTCGCAACGTCATTTTGACGTTGGCGTGCTCCGGGTACCCATACCGCACCTTTTTGTTATGAAAATATTTTTATTATGTCTCTGTGCATCACATTGGTTTTCACAGCATTTATAGAGAAAATGTTGAAGTTGAAATAGGTATGTTTCTTTTTGTTTTACTATGAATATTATGTAAATGATCAGACATTTATTTTAACTTTCCGAACGCCCCTCGTATACAAGGGTCCTGTCATGAGCATCTCAAATAAAGAGTCCAGGTAGTATACCCCGTATCGAAGCCTTATCTTAAAAAATACGGGTACCTGGATTGGGCCATATACGATAAATAATTAGTATGACTGTCATAATGTTGATTTTAATAATCCCTTTATATGTCTATACATTTGAAAAAATAATTGATCTTCTGGAGGTTCCTGTTCGATATCAGCTCGGAGTCATTAAGGTGTTCTAAAACGTGTCTTCAGACGCCGCTGGCTTACGGCCGTGGAGCAATGCGTCAGTGACTGCACGAATTGGATCGAACGCACTCTAATCTATGCACCACCCAAACTTTAGCAGTCCATCGCTATATTTCAGTTTTTCTTCCTATGATTACATGTAACACACGTATGCCAAACGAACGGTTTGAGATTGTTTAATTAAATTGCATGCGGGCGTTTGTTACTGTATTGATCTTGATCACGCGCAATATATTGAAATTTAGTGTTCAAAGTGTTTAAAGTGTAAAAATAACATATTTCAGTGCAAAATTAGTTTTATTACCTGCTGTTAAATTGGACGTATAATTTTATTTGGAAATGCAAAACGTGTGTTTTTGGCATACCAAATGCAATGCTTATCTGTAGGAGAAGGTATTTGCCGACAGGAGCCCCAATATTCATATTTAACCCGACTATCTAATTTTGTGTATTCTATAACTCTACAACGGAGACGCACAACAGTAACTTACATGTACATGTGACCAGCTTTCTTGGCTTCGCAACGTAGAGAGTGAAATAAACTATACATAGTAGTATTTGTTTGTTTGAATTGATGCTTAATATCCCAGTCAACAGCTATGGTAATGTCGCTACGTTTATGGAGGACTTTTACACAAAAGTAGGATGCTATGATATTCAAAACGTGCTTCAAATAACCATTCAACTAAGCCAATGAGGCGTATAATGTATGGACGGACTGACTTGAACAACTTTTCGTGGGCAGGCTCAGGTCTTAGCGGTTAACCAGTAATCAGACGGTATAAGATTTACCTATACACCACTGACTTGACTGATCATTTGATAACTGGTTGTAGCAGAACGGATCTGAGCTTGTCGAAAATGGAAAACTCTCAAAAAGACTTCTTTCTGAAGGCGCTCAAAAGACCATAAAAATTCTGTACAGTCCCGGACGGACACTCCAAAGCTAAATTATGTGTCCGTTTAGTGCTACAGGGAGTCACGTCTGCGAGGAACATTTAGGAAAAGAAACTCTATATATCTGAGCTTTCTGACGTCGTAAATTGATCCATTACGTAACGATGCCCATGTACTATATAGGATGTAAAATTTGAAACTCTTCAGTAGAAAAAAATTGATGTTTTTTCTTATTTTTGCTCAAAACATAGATTGAGGGTTCACGTTAGAACCGCCTCAACGAGGTCTAACGAGTACATGTACATGAACCCACAATCTACATGTCACGATGATGTTTTGGAGCAATAATAAGAAAAATAGCTATACCCCTGCATACCCCAGTTTCACAATATGAAAGTCGGGTATAAGGGGGTATTCAATACACGGACATGTTTTCCTGATCAAAATCAATCAGTAGAGCAATGTGACAAGGCATCGCGTTCAGGTTTCATGACTTATTAAGTGCGCGTCTGGAATATCTTTAAATGGTAAATAAAGCTGATAATTATTTTCCTACCTCATTAATGTTTAAAGGAATGGGCGTTATATTTTGTTACAGTCGTAATAATTGAGCCGCCTTGTGGGACAAGGTTCGACACAAACTGAACTGTACAAGCACAGAAGATGGCTAGAGGCTGGAAATTTTGTATTTAGAAAGAAGAGGAATTGTGCTATCCCTGTAGCGAAAACAAAGGCGCTGATCAGCTTCAGCAGTTACATGTACATGTACTGCAAAGCTGGTTTGTGCCTTTGATTTTGCATATGCATATTGTTGGTTTTACGACGCGGGCTCAATTACTTCTATAAAAGATGTCATTTAAAGAGTATAAACTATTTGAACAAGGCATCCCAAAGGTTCTGTGTATTTATTATTCCGTTTGACGGTCCTATATCAACTAGAAAAACGACAAAATAGTCACTACAATAAACCACTGTCCATTATTTTACTTTTGACAATTGTATCTTCTTGGTTGTTGATCTTCTGTAGCTATTTTCGATTTAAGGGTTCATTAGTTTGATCTTTATTTTAAGTCTCGACATCCTCAGCACAAAACTTCATCGCCTTCTCATTATATTTATCATCATTGTTATTCTCACAAACAGGGAAAATTACCGGTTACAACACCAAAAGTTTTGTACTAGGTCCTGTGAATATACGTATTACGTGAAAATTCGTGGATAAAAGTAAAGTACACATATTAAATTATTTCATTGTCATATTCAAACATAATTTTTAAACATATTTTGAAACAATTTGCTCTAAAATGTATGTCATGAGTGTTCCATATGTAACTGCTTTTTCTGTGCTTTCAGATACGTGTAGCTGAATTCAGAGTAGGTCTAAGGGAATTGAAATTGTGAACGTGAACATAGGCAAAATTGGCGACGATGGAGTAGACATGCGGCGACACGGCGTTGAAACACAATTTCCCCTTCAATCTTGAAATAGGAATTGACAACGATTATGCTGGACAATGTTATTTTCATTATAACCAACTCGGAATTCAGACTTTTGATTTTAACCAATTCCTGGAATTAGTTATTCTAACGAAACACGTGCGGAAAATTATCTATTGGAAGGATGTACTTTTTCTGAAAGTATGACTGGTTCCGACTAATGCAATAATTTCCCAGTACACAGTGCTTAACCACTTGATTATTTATACTGTTCATGCCACGTCAGAAATTAATCGCTCTGCCTGATCACAATACCAGACTTAATCTATTTATGTTTGATTGATTGTCTGTGATGTTATTTCAGCGTCGATCTTTAAAAGACTTCTCTGCAGTACACATCTTTCATGGTTTCTTACAAACTGAATACGTCTACAAACATTCATAGAAATACTGTTGATGATCGGTCGTCTCTTTACGCCGTGATAATTGGAGATAATACGTCTGGCACTTTACTTAGCAACACAAGTGATGAGCTCCATATATCAATGTTTTCTGAGCATATTGCATCAATGTTTTCTAACACAACAGACGCATCAGAGCCGCTTGAACATTCCACTATACACCCTGCCATCGGTGTAGTTTTAGCTTTGTTTTCTTTCATAACAATTCTAGGAAACCTTTTAGTGATTACGGCAGTAGTGAAAGAAGTTTATTTACGTACTGTAACAAACTATTTGATTGTGTCTTTAGCAATAGCTGACATAATGGTCGGCGGAATAGTGATGCCATTCAGTATAAGTCACGAATTAACTAATCAAATCTGGTACTATGGCCCCGAGTGGTGTGATCTTTGGCACTCATTTGACGTTCTTGGGAGTACTGCATCAATTCTGAATCTCTGCATCATATCATTGGACCGGTATTGGGCTATCACGGACCCTATAGCATATCCGTCGAGAATGTCGCCCTGTCGCGTATCAATATTGATAGCATTCGTGTGGCTGTGCTCCGCCGGAATATCATTCCCGGCAATAGCATGGTGGAAAGCAGTGACGCCTCCGGATTTACCCAGCAATATGTGTATATTTACTGAAGACAGTGCATATCTGATATTTTCCTCTCTAGTGTCATTCTATTTTCCAACTATTGTAATGTGTTTTGTGTATTTACAAATATATAGAGCAGCGAGAGACCAAAGAAAAAGCATTAAATCGGGAACAAAAGTGTTAACGTCTAGTCGTTTATTCGGACCAAGCGGTGTAATGACGCTGCGTATTCACAGGGGTGGGATGGCAAAACAAGTGACTCATACCACCCCAGAATCGACGCCATTCCGGAAAAGTAGCGACGAGAGTGAAGAGGAAGATTCATTGAGTGCTGTAACACATACACCACCCCCACCCCCATCTCCCGAGCCGACCTCAAACGGTGAACATCCACAACATCTTCATCAACATCAGCATAATCACCAAGACCACCATCACCATCAAAGACCAATGAAATTTATCACAAAACGACTCAGGCAACTCGCTCTGAGTAAAAAGATATCAAAACTTGCCAAAGAACAAAAAGCAGCGAAAACGTTAGGTATAGTAGTTGGAGTGTTTATAATCTGTTGGTTGCCATTCTTCATAACTAATGTTTTAATCGGTATATGCAACGAAAGATGTGTGATAAATAAGGAGATAATCATGCCTATATTCACATGGCTCGGATATATTAACTCCGGGGTTAATCCAATCATATACGCCCTATCAATGCGAGATTTTAGACGAGCGTTTGGTAGAATAATATTCTGTTGCTGTCCAAAATATAGATACAATCAGAGTAGACGAAGAGCTCAGACATTTCGCAGTCAGTGTAGTAACATGACTACATCAAGTTTCATTGCACCAGGGGTTTTATGACTATACTTGTTGCATAATTAATAAAAAATGTTCAATATACTACCGTTTTCATTTTATTCAGCACACAAAGCACTTTAGGTATTTCAGTTTGCTCAAAAAGTTCCGTAATTAGTGTTGTTGTTTTCCTAATCAGCCCTCAAAAATACACTAACACGAAAAAAAAGTAAACATATCACGCCCAAAGCTTAAATGGGAACGTATTTTACAAATTTAATTAACACTGGTTAAACATTTTGATCATTAATGATTAAATTTGAGTACACCGGTATACAATACAAATATGCAACTAGACCTGGTTACTTTTATATAATGGTTGCTTAAACAAATTAAGATTGGCGCTTATCTGAGCATGTGTGCTAATTACAATGATCACGGTATACAAAAATTAAATGTGAAGACAGTGCAATCAAACGATACAGTTCAACATATAACACTGCATAATACATTACTGATATTACTATCCACATAAAACTTGTTTCTTTGTTTTAGACAGAAAAACTCTGGTTACCATGTCAACTTACTATGGCGGTTTAGTATAATAAATAGAGGATATTTACTTTTTCAAGTCACGAGATGAAATATATTTGGTATTTACCGATAAAAAGTAATTTTTTTTTTATTTTATACAATACACGGACATTTTCCTATTCACAAAGCAGTCGGTGAAAATGCAAAAACCAAAAATTTTTGAAAACACAAATATTTTTGGTACCACATTGTTCCTAACGTTCTAACTAAGATAATGAATACCCACACTTTATGTTTTCGTTCGTAAAGGCATTTGAATTCCTGAAGTGAGGCACATTTAATGACGTCAAGTGAATGGAAACGTCAGAAGTAATCCAAACTCTACAGTGAAAATATCGGCTGATATCAATCATTAGTGAAAATATCAATATGAATTCTGCAGTGAAAATATCACTTTTATCCATTTTTGATATACATTAATTTCACTGCTAAGTATAAAATTATGAGAAATTCTGCCTCCTCCATGGTTAGATATAGAAACTTTTAGCTATATGATAACAGTTTTCAAATAGTTGTTATCATGGGTTTCTTCTATATAACTTTTAAAATTTAACTCTCATTTCATTCATAAGTTTAGTGTAGACCTCTTAAACCTCGCTTTTATCTGTAGCTGAACTTGGGTATGCAGGAGTATACCTATTTTTTCTGATTTTTACTCCAGAACATAGATTGTGGGTACTCGTTAGAACTGCCTCTGCGAGGCGGTTTTAACGTGTAGCCACGATCTATGTTTTAAGCAAAAATAAGAAAAATATCAAAATTGTTCTACTGAAATTTTTCAGTTTTTACAACTGATGAAAAATCTGTATATCTCGTAATGAACGTTGTTCGATACATCTATATTAATATAAAACCCGAAATTAGAATACATACATCGTTGTGTTGTGTTGTTTTCTTAATTCCACACCAGCCAAGGTGAAACGAGATAGTTCTTTCACATTTTGTATCAAGAACAAAAGCGATGTTTCAAATTTGATGAAACTGATCTGCTTGGACAAAAAGAGATTCTAGAAAGGATAGGTGCAAGCTAAATGAATTTTATTTCTCTTTATATGAGTATACGCATGAGGAAACCAACAATTTGCATAGGCGAAAACAAAGGCGCAGATCAGCTTCGCAGCTACTGCGTAACTGATCAGCGCCTTTGTTCTCGCAACACGGATAGAACAATTCCTCTACTTTCAGAAATCAAAATCACTAGCCTCTAACCATCATCTGTGGCTGTACAGACCGGTTTGTGTCGGACCTGGTCGGAAACCAAATTGTTGGTTTTCTCAAGCACATGTTCATATTTAAATCCAAAATATGTACGTAACCATAGAAATTTATCTAGAGTGCCTTTTTTATATTTTCTCTTTGGTAGACTTAGCTAATATTTGTAAAGTTTTAACAAGCGATTAGATAATTTCCATTCTTGTTGCGTTATGCATGAAACTTTTCGTGCTTGTTGGTTGTTTGTAAAAATCTTTACAGAGAAGCCTCTTCGAGAAAAGTTGAAATGAATAATATGTAAACGCTAGCAGCATCTTCGACAGAAGTTTCATGTTACACTCGCAATACATGCAGCGAAGATCAAGACTAAAGTTTACGTATAATTTGTCGTACATACCAGGTTATTTATTGCCCACTGGATTCACCTGAAGTATTCTCAGTTCAGATTTTCTCGCTTCCCTCTGTTTAACAAATATATTGACGTCCATTCTTATCACAGAAGTGGTGCATATCAATGTAGGAATATTTGTGTAGAAGGCTCCGTGGTGCAGTGGATAATTCACTCGCCTTGTAATCCAGTGGTCGCAGGTTCGATCTCGGGCTTCTAAAAAAATACAAAAACAACCTCCTACTCGGTTGAGCTTTCGGGTGCTCCCGGTTTAACAAAACTAACAAAACAACCTCATAGTACTGGTCTCGCCCAGGACAAAAATGTGATTTTGTGGTCGTATACAAGGTTTAGACTGCTTCCCTCTTTCAACACGAGGACCGAACAACTACTAAATGTTGTGAACCACTGCAAAGCTGAGGTTTAGGATAGGGCCCTGTAAAACCAGTTTAGGCCACCCAGTAATTGTAAATAACTCATCGTTCCAAGGCGATACTTCTGCTGCGGTTTAATTGTGTTAAGATGTTTTTTTTTTTTTTTTCTTTTTTTTTTTTTTTTTTTTTTTTTCTTTTTTTTTTTTTCTTTTTTTTTTTTTTGACTGGTCTATTTCTGTACACTTCACTTTTGTATTTTTCTCTTGAACTCTGTAGTCACGCGATGTTTTATCCGGTATTCTATCCCAAAGACTGGTGTATTTGCTACGAGGCTAAAATCGTTTCATTGGACAGAAATCTTATACATGTACATATTGTAAAAAAAAGTCTTCCATTGAGCCCTATTGTCGCTGTCTTGTGCCTAGGGTTAATTACCGACACTGTAGATAATTGTATCCGGTGATCTGTTCATGAATGGGACAAATCAAGTCAGGTTCTCTTACTTTTCACACAATACAGGAGGAAATAATTTCGTTGATATTAACAATGCCAGGCACGTTTAGCACTTGATTAAGCGTCCATGTCCCTATATTCTTGTCTGGTTCTGTAAAATCAGGTTAATAGTGTTCTCAATATGTCAGTTTGTTCGAAATAATTGGAATTATTTGCTTTTGGTCATGGTGCTAGGGCATATAGATCTATCAGACTAATTTAGTTTAAGTCTCAAAACTGATAAGATAACCTTGCCGTAAAATGTATTTACATGTACATGCCGTGCATTTGTACATATTCATTTTAGATAAAAATAAGTGAAATGTCCAGGAAGTGCTATTATAAAATACCGTACTTATCCTTAGCATCTGGAAGTAGAATAGCCAGTCCTTTTCCTTACCAAGGTAATTAAGAACTATTGGTCTTCTATCTAATGGAGGCAAAACGCAGAATAACAGCTCTCAATAACAAAGTAATAATTCTATCTAAAAGGATAAAAGTAGGCAATGATCAGAAAACTGCGCAATTAGAAAGAACCTCCTAGTCCTAAAACCAGGTGGGAAAGACAAAATTGACAATTAGGTACCCATACCAAGAGAACACACCGTACGCCAAGAGAGCAGTTACTTCCCAATAGGCGGCCACTCAGTTACCTGTATTCATAAAAATATGAAAACGTGCATAATGTGCAAACAGCACAAAATGTCAACACCAAAACATAAAACAATTAGAACCACAACATGCATCGTTTTTAACTGATCAACTCATTTATTGTTTCGAAAAAACTAAACTTTCTCCATCAAACTTCCCCCGTAAAAGTCATTGTTCTTTGCGTCCATTAACCAAGCTGGAAATAAGAGCAGGTTCCATTTTAAAGAAACCTCAATGTCGTTACGTTTGATTGATTGGTGGATTTGATTAAAACAGAGGCGAGAAGTAAACATTAAGAAGGCGTCATAGAGTGCTGTATACTTCTTGGAATTATGTGCTGCGAATGCCAATCTGTTATACATGGATTAAAGTGCTGTCCATATAATAGGCACTCTTCATAGAATTTCCCAGTGATATTTAAGCGCTGAAATGA
The DNA here is from genome assembly GCA_964017185.1 of Rugalucina vietnamica. NCBI lineage: Eukaryota > Metazoa > Mollusca > Bivalvia > Lucinida > Lucinidae > Rugalucina > Rugalucina vietnamica. Next base: position 43,508,725 of record OZ024870.1, read on the forward strand.
ACCAACACATTTCAGCCGCGTCATAAGAAAACTGATTTTTGCCTATGCGAAAACAAAAACGCAGATCAGCTAACTGCACAGCTGATCAGCACCTTTGTTTTCACCACTCGTATAGTACAATTACTCTTCTACTTAAATCCAAAATTTCAAGAGTCTAGCTTTCTTCTGTGACTGTACAGACCGGTTTGTGTCGGACCTGGTCTGAAACGCCGAAGGCCTGTTTTCTCGCATCGCGGCTCATTTGAAGTCACAGATAACGCAACATCTATTCATATATAGATGCATTTGCTTCTTCTTGTATCGCGACCACGATAGATTGTAAATGTACCTAGGCTCAGGCTAAGTATCAGCCAATTAAAAGGAAAAGAACAGAAGATGTCCGCATTAATTTTTATACTGCTCTCCCATATACCGAATTTCCCTTGCGAATGCCCTTCCGAATGCAATTTTGAGCAAATTCGCATTAATCGCTAGAAATTCGGAAGCATTCGGTAGCATTTGTAAGCATTCGGTGAAAATTTCGAGTCGTTGCGAAAATTAGGAACATGCTCCTAAAATTCGCAAGGAAATCATATTCTTAACATATTCGTAAAGAATTCGTAAACAATTTGGATTGATTGCAAGACATTTGTAACACTCGCAAGTCATTTGCAAGGATTCGGTAGAATTAAATTCTATTGAGTTTTGATGTTCGTAAAGAATCGCTAGTGAATCGCAACATTTTCCCATTCAAGACTCAGTTTTTAGCATAGTTTATTTATTCTGGCCCTATCCTTCAAGTAAATGCCATTATTTATGGTGTTTAGCTTTAAGCTATCCATCAATGTATGACAGACAAACGAAAGTCCCATGAATTCTTTTGTTTGCCCAGTAAAATTGTCTTTTAATTGTGTAAATCGCAATTTGAGAGAAAAAAAACAAACAAAGTGGTTTGTGTTTCACGAGAAGACTTGGATCAATAATGACATATATTTTTCCATGCCCCTTGGCATTGTGGGTGATTTCGTTTTACATTGCCGGATATTATTGGCTACAACGTTTGCGAATGAGTAAAAAATGAAAAGAATTCGACAAGCATTCGCTACATATTCGCTTCATTTGTAAGGTGTTTGCAAGACATTCGTATTATTTGTAACGGCATTTGTAAGCGTTCGGAACATTCGTAAGGCATTTTCAAGAATTCGGTAGTGCGGATGGCAATCAATCGTAACATTCTTAAGACATTTGTAAGGATTCGCAAGCATTCTTAACGCTTTCGCAAAGACATCGATTTGTATAAGCCCCGCCCCGTCCATTCGCATCATATTCGGTAATTTCAGCGCGAATTTCAAATTTTAGCATTCGCAAGGGATATTCGGTATATGGGAGAGCAGCATTACAGATTGCGGTCCCCTACACAGGGTCGATCCTAGCTGTGGGATATTGGAAATACATGCGGGATACAGTGCTTTCTTCGTCACAAAAGTACATCGTTATTCCCATACTTCACATAGGGGAAATTGTTACGTTAGGTCGAGAGAGTATACAACATGAAACTTCGAGAAAATGGATGACGTCAAATGTGTCGACAAATGACATTACACTTCGCGATGATGACATAGGATGCATCGAGTTTACGAACGTCGCTCCGATAAACCCTGGCTCAGCTGGATAATGAAGCAATTATTTTTTGGAGGTATGGCAGCATAATACAAATTAAGTCCCTCCGTGCCGTTGACAGCTTCAAATAACCAAACGGTACTATTTTTCAAGCTTATACATGTATATTCTTGTTTCATATGTTAAGGATGCACGGTATTAGGTAAAACCTAAATAGATTTATTTCATATTACTGGTCTTCCTGAATCATGTCAGTTCATATCCATAGAGCCCTTTGTTTTCTTAAATCTAATCACCAGTGGTCAAAGGTTCAAACAAAGTTCGATTTTAAGTGGAAAACAACAGTAAATTCTTTTGTACATGCAAACAGGCAATCATTGCGAACATTGTATGGTTTTGGAATGACGACACCATATAAAACAAAATGAAACACGTTTGATCTCTCTTTCTTAGAGGAAAAAGTTTAAGTAAGCAATGATCAGGAACTGGTGCAGTCAAAGAAAACATATCGGAAGCTGAGTGAGCAGATATTTCGTTTAAAGTGTCCACTCGGTTACAGGAACTTGACTAAATATTAGTATACACATAAAATCGCAAACAGCAAAACACATTCGCCATAAAACTTAAAACAAATGGAACCACAACAGACGTAACGCACAGAAACGGTCAGAAAATAGAATTACGTGGGACTCAAACCAGGTAAACGAGACCGAATCTCTGTCTAATGTTACTTTTATCTGAAACACTAATGGTGTATCAGTGACTATGATTTGATACTTAAGGATGTTCGCTGTCAATGGATAAGTATTCAAACTTTTTTCTAACCGCTCTTTTTTCATTCCAAAATATAAAATAAGACATATGAAAACAAAATAAATATAGGGCAGTGTGCATTTTTTCAAGTTACAGGCCTCTGAATGAGTCCAATAAACAACATGTTTGAAAATTAGAAGAAAAAAAATATTTAATTTTCAATTCTTTCGCATATACCTTCCTGGACAAACAATACATAACGACTGCTTTCAAAAGTCATTTTGTTTAAGTTGACTATTTTGGACCTAAAACATACATAAATTTTCATCTTGAAGTGATTCACAATTTTTTTTTTCGACTCATTTAACAACCTTACCCCCTAACTTGAAAAGTCAGAAAAAATCAATATTTATAAATGTGCAAATCCATAATTGTAGATTCAAACTTTTTCTTGTATTTTCACACAATATAGAACTTGTTCATATTATTCGAATAAAAGAATGAAAAACATACGGTAGTGTGCATATACATGTAAGAGAGAACCAACGACTTGATAATCGCCATTTAAGCCTTTTTCCGCTGTTTTATTTCTTACACCCTATTTCATAAAACCACCAAAAAATTTAAAAGTAGCACACCAAAGAAAGAAATGCTGATAAAGAAGACCTTGTAGACATCTATTTCTACTAAAATAAACATCAAATCAGTGCAAGTAATTTGAAGTTGTGTAATATTCAAGTTTAATCTACCCTGCCCCCTAAATTTTGCTGACACTTTAAATTTTCTAAAAAGTTGCAGAAAATGAGGTGAAAAAATGATGCTCCTCAGATTAACAATTTTCACGACTCGTTCAATGCATATTCAAATATAAAATATTAGGGAAATATCTGCAACCGTTTACAAGATATTCAAGAAAATAAAAACCGGAAGTTCCGAAATGTCAAATGTTAGCAGCGAACATCCTTAAATTACTTTACACACATAAACAATGCTATACGTTTTACCGATGTTAGACGGGCAAAAGTGGTGAAAGCTATATAAATGTCAATCAAGGTTCTCTCATTAAAAATTACCTACTCACTTTCAAAAATGACGTCATAGATTGCATTGCGCTGTTGGTATACTGTAGATTAAAAGGACCGAAGACAAAAAGTCGCACTAATTGCCTACAAGTAGAATGGATCGGCAAAATAGCATTGAGATAATAAATATCTGGTGTTAATGAAAGATACAAATTTGATTTTGAAATCCAATCCAGAAATATCGTTTTTTAACTTCAACAGGTACGTTATGTTTCGTGTCAGTACTAAGCTATGATAATAAACTGTTTGTAATCTTATTATTAGATAGTCAGCACATATTTTTACCGGCACAGAAACGCACGTTTTTTCAATGTCTGCATTTTGTTACTTATGTGTTTATCAAGCAATCCGTACTATCGATAAACCGATCAATCTAAGTCTTGAACTGTTTCTGGTAATATCGGACTAGTATATGCACTAACGGGTTAAAAGGAAGTGAAAATACTGCACTACCAAGTTTTTGACTACCAAAGAAATAGGGTACTTTTTCCAAATCGAATACTCAGTTTGGTACGTTATCCAGACAACCGTCGTGAAATCTGTTCCAATAGCAAGACATAGTATGATATGAGATGCACTTGCTCATAACCTTACCTTGACTTTGCAAAGTTTAGACTAAACGTGATAAACATATTGATGGTTTTTCACGATGTTCTGCGCTTTTACCTGCTGTGATAATTAGTTTATTAGCCTTGTAACAGGTGTGCATTCTAAGAGTCCGCCCCTTGGGATAAACAAACGAGGGAAAAATCTTATTGATACATTTGATGAATTGCACATAATAAATAATCAAATCATCATCAACTTCCAGTTGAAATATCACGGGAGGAAAAAATGTTGGTGTTACGAATGATACAAAAATGATATTCTGCTACAACCTACAACTGTATTTATGTTAGATATTATCCTGCATATATGACATAAATTTTATATATTCTAGTTGTTAAAGTACGTAGAATCATAAAATACTTCATTTTTCCATGGAAAATTTAAAAGACGTCTATAAATAGATCAGGGGAGACTGCTATAGAATTAGCGACTTAAAGCCAAAAACCGCGTGTCTTTTACGTTAATTTAAACGTTTTAGGAAATTTTATGTTTCCACTTGAAGATTTTCGGTACTGGTACTGATACATAATAAAATAATACGATAAATTGCAAAATAACATAGCTGCAAGTCACTTACAAAACCGCAATCAGTTTGACATTGGTTTAAATGCAACCTATGCTAAGCTGTCAGGGAAGTGGAACGAGGTACCGAAGTCGAGCGGAGTGACAGTTAGCCAGCTGATCTAATGCAATTGGTAGCTTACTGGTTTAGTTTTCGAGTTTATTGCAATCCAGAAATACAATTTTCCAAATGCCACTAGATGTGGAATAAAAAAGAGGTTGAGAAACCAGAGGATCAATGGTCCTGCAAACGCTCATCTGAGATCTGGAGAGTTTTATTTGCATAATAACAGAGCCAGTGGGGGAGTCTGACGGTTTTCCTATAGTAGTAAGTCTATGAAAAATTTCAATCCCCGGGGCATGGTCAAATTTGACCCCAGGGACATGAATGGCACATTTCATATAGAGGACCATTAGCCATTGCCACATACCAAATATATCAATTAGAACCACACTACAAGTATCGCCTTGGAACGATCAGAATATAAATTTACTGGAGTGGTTTACAGGCGCCTAACCTCACCCTCGGCTTCTGTAGAGGTAGCTTCTGCAGTGTTTCACAATTCATAGTAAAGTTGTTCGGTCCTGATGGTCAATCTGTAACTAGTCAATGAATCATCAAGGGCCTAAGGATAAACAAATAACTTATGATAAGCACCATAAATCAAAAACGAGGACTCACACATACAATAAGCTGCCCGGCAATGAGGATCCCTGGGCGCCAAACACCATTAATGAAATTCTGAAGCAAAATAAAAACACCAGTTAAATCCCAGTGGGCCAAGCAACATACATTGAGCTCCGGCCCCAACTGTTTATTAAAGACGCTTTACTTTTTTGGTTTGTTAGATGGGCCTTTAGTGCACATGCGGGCCTCAATACACAATTGTTTCTGTCAAATATGGTATTTGTTTCACAAGTGAAGTGAAAAATATTTATATTTCATGAGTGGCGAAGACAAACTATGGCAAGCCGAGTGAGCAGCTTGTTCCCTAGAGGTGGCCACTCAGTTACCCTGAACTTATTAAAAATGCGAATACGCAAATAACAGGTGCAAACCCCAGAGGACCATGCAACAGAGAAGAAAACTCCGGCGCCAACCAACTGAAATAAATAGCTCAAATCTATCTACATGTTTACGTTATTTATTTTGTTTCATATAAAGTATATTCTCGCTCGAATTGCATGCCAACGGTATGCCCAAACATTGCTAGAAACGTGCCCATGTTATAAATATATGTTTCCTAAGTTGTAAAAAATGAATATTTTCATTAGAAAAGTTTGGATATTTTTAACAATTTTTGCTCAAAACATTGATTGTGGGTACACGTTAGAACCGCCTCGTCGAGGTGGTTCTAACGAGTTCCTACAAACTATATTTTGGATCAAAGATATGAAAATTCGGTATATTCGGCCTGTATACACCAAATTTATTATATATATATATAATGGGATATAAGGGGGTACATATTACACGGAAATGTTTCTTGGTGTCTTGTCTTTTTAGGAAGGCCATGTTGGAAACACTCCGGCATTGTTAACACCGACAACAGGTCATTTAGTTATTTTGCTTTGACAATTTTGTTTGATTACGTGGAATCAACAAATATTTTCTTGGAAATAAATCTCGGCAAAAGATCGATAAGCAATTTTCAAAGATTTAATAGAACTATTAGCTGTTTTACGAGACAAGTGTCGCAATTCTGTTAGATGATTCCAGCATGACGCTAAAATGATATAGTGGCACATCAGACCTTGTCATAATTAACTTGTCAAAGGAACCATCAGCCGATGCACAGAATCACAGTTAATGTTTATGCAAAAGCTAGTTTGTTTTGTATAGCTCCCTCTTCACTACAAATACAGCTATTACTTTTGGGAAAAGTAACAGAGTATACATTAGATGCTGATTTACTTGAACTGAGCAAACAGAGAACACTGAGTTCTGCTTCTTTGAAAGTGTTTGGACGACTGTTTACGCTAAGTATTAAATAGCAATGTTCGCCCTAATGTGGTATGACTCTTGTAAAGTCGTACGTGTATTTTACAAATCCGCAAACTGACAGGCTTGTAGACACTTTTATATTAGTAATGTATAAAAGTTTGGAAAAAAAATAACATTAGCAAAGAAAGTGTTAAGAGCTTTCTGGTATTCTGAACGGGAAAATATTTAATGTCTGCGGAATCCTATAAAATAAAGCAATATGTCTGTAGGATTCCGGAGACCCTCATCTTCTGCAGTGGTTCACAACATTTAGTTAGTTGTCGGTCCTCGTGATGAATCTCTAACTAGCAGTCTAGAAGCTCTAAATTTTGAATATAAGTAGATGAGGAATTGCACTATCCGTGTCGTGAAAACAAAGGCGCAGATCTGCTGCGCAGGTACTGCACAGCTGGTTTGCGCCATTGTTTTCTCATATGCAGAGTGTTGAATTTCTGTTTCGGCGGCTGATTTTGGTTTTACATAGTGTGAAAGATTATATGAGACCACTCACAGGACGCAGCCTAGTCGAGACAAAAGTTTTTGCTGTTGCTTAACATTCCATGAAACAGCAGGGTTAATATCATTAGAATTTACATAAGCAATTGATTGTTGAAACTAATATACAAATGAACCATCTACCTAATAGACATTTATAAACTGGCTCTTCGTTTCTACACCCTCTCATACCCCCAAACATGACGCCATACAATATTTGAATTTTAGAAAAATATTTTATACTGGTTCATAGGTCAACAACAAGAATCGCCTTACTTTTAATTATTTAATCGACGATTGTAATAGCTTCCGTTTTCTCCTGGCGTCCTGTGGTATTATTTCCTTGGTTTAAAGACAATATCGGTCCATTCATGCCATTCATAAAACAATAACATTAAACCTTGAGGCAAACATGTTGTTAGTTCGCACTTAGAAATACGTTAAGAAGTCATAAAAAGAAGTACACATTAGAAACCATTTTACTTATGTGCCTACACGCGATCGCCTAAGACAAGGCGTTAAAATCCAGTTATCGCTCAATTAGAGGAACACTCCTTTAGTCTCCAAAATATTGTTTTCAAGGATCTTTTAATCGTGTATTCGTTTCTCTCCATGCGAGAATGCCACATTAGCATGTATTTCCAAACAACTTCAAACGCTTATATATATAAGTCTATCTACAACATGTAAAGACGATAATTGTGATCAAGGCTTGCTCTTTGAATTATCAATCACATCACGAAAACATGTCCGTGTAATGTATACCCCCCTTGAACCCAACTTTAATATAAAAAACTGGGGTATGCAGGGATATACCCAAATTCAAAATAATGTGTTTATTGCATGGGTAAGTTTTCGTAATGATTTCATCTGATTTTAATGCGACTGATATTACACCCATAGAGTAACTATAGCACTAATTTCGGTGTATCGCTCAATCTTTCCATCGCTATGTTTTAACTTTCTTTCGACGCCTATTTCCTAGGATTTTAGTATATGTGGCATGTAAGGTATTTGAGAACCTTAACGTTTGTTTTTCATCTTGATCAGTTCTAGACATTTCGCAATTTTAGAAAATTATTTTTACTCTGGTCCATAGGTTAACAACAAGAATCGCCTTACTTTTAATTATTTTGACGTTAAGATAAAATCATTTTATGAAATGACCTACTGACTGCTTTTTGCGCGTGATGAAATGAGAAAACGTCATTTTATTGACAAAATTAACGACAAAACGTCAAAAACTATGAAAAACGTTAATTGTGACGTAAACGTCGGGGCGAAGGGGAAGATGATAAATTCTTTGCATGTGGGTTACGTTACGTCCACTTGATAATGTGCAATAACGACTAGGATCATTGTATACTTAGGCGCCGTCCTATTATGCGTTGAATCTTGTTAACGGAATGCTGAAGTTGACAATAACAAAACCAGAAGACCAACGGTCCTGTAAACGCTCACCTGAGATCTGCTATATTAACCAAATATTTATTTAAAAAATTTCCCCTAATGGGGCCCCACCAACCAATCAAAATAAAGGATTAGGACAAAAGTCAACCAAACTGTAGAAGACTACTCTATAAATATTTCTGCAAAAAATAGAATTCAAATATCTGCGATTGGACCAGAAAAAAACTAGCCAATTTCCACTTTTCCCGTTTTAAGTCTATCGAAACTTTAAGTTGCCATAGCAACCAGATTTCTTATCCGACTGAAATAAAAACACAAATTATGTAGAGACTACTGTCAGGAACATGTATACAAAGTACAGGCTTCATGCCGAAGACACTTTCTGAGGAGAAGATTTTTAAATGTTTTTCGAAATTTTACCCTTTATGTGGCCCCAGCAACCAATCAAAATAAAGGATTAGGAAAAAAGTCACATGAAACATAGAGATGTACTCAATAAATATTTTTGCAAAGACAAAATTCAAATACCTACAATTGGTCCAGAAAAAATAGCTAATTTCCACTTTTCCCATTATAAGTCTATGGAAACCATAGCAACCAGAGTTCTTATCCGACTGGAATAAAAACACAAATTATGTACTGTAAAGGCTACTATTAGGAATACGTATACAAAGTACAGGATTCATCCACTTGACAGTTTCTGAGGAGAAGATTTTTGAAAAAAAAAAAATTCAAAATTTTGCCCTTTATGGGGGCCCAGCAACCAATCAAAATAAAGGATTAGGACAAAACTGCCGATTTCCACTTTTCTCATTATAAGTCTATGGAAACTTTAAGTTGCCTTATCAACACGAGTTCTTATCCGCCTGGAATAAAAAAAAACACGAATTATGTAGAGGCCACTGTCAGGAACGTGTATACAAAGTACAGGCTTAATCCCCTTGACAGTTTCTGAGAAGAAGATTTTTGAATGTTTTTTCGAAATTTTGTCCTATATGGGTTCCCTGCAACCAATAAAAATGTAGGATTAGGACAAAAGTCACAAGAGACGTAGAGGGCTACTCAATAAACATTTCTGCAGAGACAAAATTAAAATATCTCAAACAAGACAGCAACAACTGGCAATTTTCACTTTTTTCCATTATAAGTCTACGGGAAGCATAAGTTACCATGATAGTAACCAGAGTCCTTATCCGATCAAAATAAAAAAACACACTGAAAAGAATATGATGGTGTATGTGTAATGTGAGAACAATCGGCCCAGCGGTTTCAGAGAAGAAGATCTTTGAAATTATGGTCGACGACGGACGGACGGATGGACGGCGGACGGACGCCGGAGCATGGGTATACTATAAGCTCACCTATGAGCCTTCGGCTCAGGTGAGCTAAAAAAAATGATAAACGTCATTTAAATTATTCGATTTTGGCTTTTTGTACCTAAACAGTGTACAGCGAACCAACATACGACACGACATGCTTTTTAATCAACAGTGACGTCACATTACCGTATCATCGGAGCGTTTGTTTTGACGTTCGTTAAACAGAATATCACGTTACGTAAAGGAGCGAAACGGATTATATGCTTTGAGTTAACACGCGATTTACGCACTGTAATCAAACGTTTGGCAATTGATCATTTTATAAATCAGAAAATTTGAAAAACATAATGAGAGTCTTTAAAATGCAGGATAATGGATTTTGACGTTATAATTAACGTTTTATGGACGTCTGAAGTACTAGGGTAATAATGTTTGCGTAAATAATCATTTTATTGAATATTACGCATGCCGAAGGAAATTTTTCTGGCTTTTGACTCATTTTTTCGATTGACGTTGGTGACGTTAAACGTCCCATAACATAACCAAATGTTACCAACCGATCAATGGTTACATCTGCAATCACTTTAAGGGTTTTGGAAACAAAATGTTGGTTTTGGTTTCAAATTTGACATTTATTGATCATGTTTACATGGTGTGCTACTGTATGTCAGTGTGGTTACGCGTACGCCATTAAGCATACGTAACCGACATTGTGGCTCAACCTATTGCAAATTGCTTTCATATAAGAAGCGCAGTTATACCACAGACTTGCATTACAAGGCATGTTTTTAGTAACAAAAAGTGTTTGTTGCGTTTCTTTATTCCTTAAGTATTTTTAAGTGAATTTTTAGCTCACCGTTAGGCTCACAAGGTGAGCTTATAGTATGGCCATGATCCGGCGTCCGTCCGTACCTTTTAAAATCTTCTTCTCCAGAAGCGGTGAACCTATTTTAACGATACTTGGCATGACGTATGGATGACTCAAGTTCTACAGTGACATACATGTATGACTGTTTTTTTTTCTTTTGCTCCGGAGTTAGTAAGTTATTTGGCGCCCAGGGATCTCCATCGTTGGGCAGCTTACTCAAACTCTCAGTCCTCGATTTTGATTCATCATGGTGTTAATCATGATTTATTTGTTTGTCCATGATGATTCATTGACTAGTTAGAGATTCACCACGAGGACCGAACAACTAACTAAATGGTTTGAACCACTGCAGAAATTGAGGGTGAGGTTAGGTACCTGAAAATCAATTTAAGCCCGTCGGTAATTTTATATATTACTGATCGTTCCAAGGCCATACGTCTGCAGTGGTTCTTTTTGTTTTATGTCTTGGTGTTTAAATTTTATAAATGATTTCATATTTTAGTTAAGTTTAGGTAACTGAGTGGCCACGTATTGGGAAAATAGCTGCTTTTTCGGCTAACGATATGTTTTCATGGTATAAGTTCCTGATTGTTAATTTAGCTTTTTCCCACCTCGGTTTTTGGAGTGGGAATCTCTTTCTGATTGCGCCTTTTCCTGATCGTTGCCTACTTGTACCTTTCTGTTCCAAGTTTGAAGACTAAAGGAAAACATTTTATTATTGTGACGGGATAGCCTCCCTTGGAAATATGCAAATTTCAAACTTGAGACTTTGTGAATCGAGTAAGTGTTGGGTATATAGCGCAGTAAACCACCCTTGGTGGATGAGCATGCTTTTCCACCGACGGGGTTTGCTGTGGCTCGGCTCGGCTGCACGTTACATTTGGTGGCAGCGGTGGGATAATGACAACTGCCGGACTGGAGTTGCCTTACCCATGTAGTCCCCAGGCTAAGACTCGGGGCGAGTCTTCTCGGAGGGGGAAGTAATGTGACGGGGTAGCCTCCCTTGGAAATATGCAAATTTCAAACTCGAGACTTTGTGAATCGAGTAAGTGTTGGGTATATAGCGCAGTAAACCACCCTTGGTGGATGAGCATGCTTTTCCACCGACGGGGTTTGCTGTGGCTTGGCTCGGCTGCACGTTACAATATAATAAGCGAAAAATATTTTGGGGTAAAAAAAATCGTGTTTTTAACCAAACAATCACAGATTTCTGAAATTTTCCAAAAGTGTATTTTAGATATACATGTAAAAATATCGACATTTTGAACGTCAACACAGTTTTGCAGTTGAATGAACCAGTTAAAGGGGTTTTATGACAGAATTGGAAATGGAAGACAACAGTGACTACTTCAATTACGGTGGTGGAGGGGTCCATCGTTTCTGCAAGTCTACGAAAAACGCTCACAGTTAACGCAAAACAAAGACGGAATGTTTGCACAGTGTTGGTTGTGCTACATGTCTAGCGTTAGATTTTTAAAATGTCTTGCGAATAAAAATAAAGTTTGAGTAGTATAGTTACCTCTAGTCTAGTCTGTGGCTGTCTTAATTAAATACGTTGAATATAGCTTTTTTCATACGACAATATAGCTTTTTTCATACGACAATCATAAATTCGCCAACTGAATTCTATATACATTACAATAAATGGCACAGTAGAGCAGTATGACAAGGCACCGCGTTCAGTTTTCATGACCTATTGAGTGCGTGTCATGAATATCTCTAAATGGTAAATAAAAGTAATACTTATTTTCCTGCTTCATAAATGTTTCAAGGAAAGCGCATTATACGCCGTTACGGTCATAATTATTACGTGTATAAAAGATGATATTCATTGCGTATAACGCTATATGAACAAAGCCGCCTAATGGCTACATGTATGCGTGTTTATTAATTCCGTTTGTCTGAGACACGCGACAAAATTAATCATCGTTTTAATAAGCCTGGAAATATATTGACCTTTCTTTTACTTTTGAAATGCACCTTAAATATACAATTTATTGTTGACCTAATGTTTCGAATCCGTTTATGATGTAGGAGTTCATTAAATCTTGACCTTTATCATCAGGAAAACATGTCCATGCAATGAATACCCTCTTAAACCCCACTTTTAAAACTGGGGTATACAGGGGTATACCTGTTTTTTTTATTTTGATCCGGGTACTCGTTAGAACCGCCTCGGCGAGGCGGTTCTATTGTGTTCCCGCAATCAATGTTTTAAGCATTAGTTAAAAATTATTATTTTTTTTTCCAATGCATTTTTCTTCGCAAAAAAATTTTTGTATATTGCATGGGCAAGTTTTCGTAATGTTTTAAGTTTCAACAACATCAGTACGAATACAACTGAGTGCGAAAGCGAGGCCGGTATTTACTTCCATAGCTTGCTTTTGAAGTGATTCTGTCATCACCGCCTTCTTATTATTGTTATAAGTATATTTTGTATAAATTCAGGCGAGGTTTAACTCCTGTAAAACTGGTATAAGCCCGCCAGTTGTGTTTCTAATGTGTAGCATTTTTGGCCTGCTTGTACCTTTTATCTACGTTAGTGGCCACCTATTAGGAAATGGCTGTCCACTAGCTTACCGAATGTTCATTCTATGGTACTACCTGGTGATCTATTTAGTTTTTCCAGTCTCAGTTTTTGGTGTGGGACTTTAAAGTTTGATTGTGCCTGTTTCTGGTCACTGCGTACTCTCGCCTTTTTTATTTTTTCAAACATAGGCATTAAATAAAAACCTCTATATCAAATAATTTTGAATTATTTTGCACAACAATGCTGATCCTGAATTTACCCTTTGTAACTGCATTTTCCCTCTACTTTCAGATCGTTGAAATTCAAGGAGTTCTAAGGGGGTTGAATTTGAGAAACACTCATCAGGAAAAAATGTCCATGCAATATATACCCCCGTAAATCCAACTTTTATATAGTTCTTATTTTTGCCTCAAAGCAGAGATTGTGGGTTCTCGTTAGAACCGCCTCGCCGAGGCGGTTCTAACGTGTACCCACAATCTATGTTTTGAGTAAAAATAAGAAAATATATATATATATAAATCTAATGAAATTTGAGAATTTTAGACACTATAAATATTCTGTTTATTGTATTCATGAGAAACATGTGGTGACATCGTGATTCAGCACTATCTTCTTGTCATTTCTGTTTTGAAGCAGAAATCGACATCAGTTCCGACATCTGCATTTTCTTGCTTTCCACCTTTATTTTAAGGTAATCTTAAAAAAAAGTTTATTTATACACAAAATAGTATCGACAATCCTTAAAATGGTACAAGTAGGCAAAGATCAGGAAAAGGCGCAATCAGAAAAAGATTCCTACTCCAAAAACCGAGATGGTATAAAATAAGTATAAAGTTGACATTTACACTTATCACGTAAGTTGAGTAAATCATGATGTGTTACCAATCTTTCGCGGCTTTTGAGTAGCTGGGTGGAGACCTTTTAGGAGAGCCCATTTCTCGGTGGTTAAGTTACATGTGTGTCTAACTTCGTTTTTTTTTTCTTTTTTCTTTTTTTTTTTTTTTTTTTTTTTTTTTTTTTTGATAAATGATTCAAATTTAAAGAAAGTCTTTCATACTCTGGTGCTGTCATTTGAAATAATATTCCATATGAAGTTAAGAATTCTCCTAGTCAAAATTGTTTTGTACATAACGTATTGCAATGGATGAATGGGCAATATAGCCAATGATCAATCTGGTTGATTTGTTTTAGTATTATGCCTCCATCAGCAACCATACAAATTATTAATTGATGTATTAACAATTGTTTGATCGTATTTCATGTGTAAATATCTCATATTCATTTGTTATATTGTTTCAAATATTTCATGTATGTTTGATAGGTTGTTAGAGGGCCTCATGGAAGATTGGTTTAAACCAAATGGGTTACCCTCTATAAATAAAGAATTTACTTACTTACTTTACTTAAATACTATAGTCCGATTTTGACCCCTGAGCCATGACCTCCAGGACGAGTCCACTGTAATCGGTAAAGCGCGTTAAAAGTTCGGTTTTTAAGAAAGAAGTTACTTACCTTTGTAACAGAATATCGTTAAAATATTTATTAATATGTTTTTAAGTATATGCAGCCGTGGCGCAGTGGATGTGTTACTTGATTGCAAAAACGAAGGTCTCGGTTTCGAATCCCATTCAACCAATTTTCTTTTTTGGTCGGAAAAAGCCATTCTCTGAAACACATTTTTGCTTTCGATTTTTCTACAGAATTATTTTATTTTGGATTATATCATTATCTTTTTTCATTTATTTTTATTTTTTATATTTTATTCGTTTTGCAATATTTTATTCATTTCATTTCGGCAGATACAAATCAGCGAAATTTAGTCGCCCTTTTGTCTGAATCGCTGGATTCGGCCTCGGAGTTGGTCTTTCCTAGGCAAAGGACAATTGGCCCCTGTCTTTTGTCGACGGCAATGTCGATTTGCCAGTATTGCCGTTAAATACCAAGGACGACGTGACGCATGTAGTTTTCCCACTCGGGTGCTGTTATAGACTGCATGCCTTCGCTGGTCAGATTTCTGATGTTTCCAATTCTAAAGTGAATGTTTCACACGGCAATGAAATCATCGGGCCTTGTTATGAGTTGTACAATTTATAAAATATAAATATAATTTTGTAAATAAAAATAATGAAAAAAAAAATCAACGCTCGGATTCGAACCCGCAACATCGGGGATTGAAGGCAGGAGCCTAACAATCAGGGCTATGAAATGAAAGTTGTTATTATAATACATTATCAAGTAACTATCGGTAAGATGATTTACCTTAAACAAGGAATGGACTAAACCTTAAAAGTACATTTACGGCTCACTGCGTGAAATCGGACTATAGTATCGTGATAAAACTACCTGCGATTTACATGTTTAGGTTCCACAGATGATTCTATGCGGTCACAGCAGTATACGCCACAAAAGAGAAGGGTCTACTTGCAACATCATTGCTGAGTACGTCCGTACCCAGTACGTTTTAATATCTCTGCCCAGTACGTTATAAGAGTTATCGTTATTTCTTAAAAAAGCTATTTTAAGCTAAATATAAATAGACTTATATATGTTTTTAACATATTATGACAATTAGTCCATTTTGTGGTCTAATTCATAATAAGAGTAATTCATAATAAGAATATTTTTATAGCTTAATTTTATTTGATGATGTTCATGTGTAACATTCACGGTCTATATATAATATTAAATCTACATGTAGTCTTCGACTTTAAACCCACCTGAATATAATAAAATTTGAAATTGAAGGGTATATAAATTACGTGTTGTAAATTTACAAAAGCGATTTTACATTAGTCCGGCAGATTAATTTATACATATATAACAGTCAGATAGTTTTTGTTTATTTACGTCCCAGTAAACGATGTTTCAGTCATTGTCCTGGCGGGCGAAAGCTAATCTAGTTGTTAGATTTGGGCATGAAAGGGCACGTACATGCGACCCATTTCCTACCGAATTTCTTTCTGATTGCATCATTTTTTTATAACCTCTCTATTATCATGATTCCAGAAACATGATCCCTGAACAACAACTTAATTAAAATGCCTTTACGAATGCAAAACTAACACTTATGATGGATATAAGTGTTGTTGTGATCATAAAAGTTCAATCGACGTTTTGGATTTACCCCCCCCCCCCCCCCCCACACACACACACACTTTTTTGAATCAGTTTTACGTCCCTTTCAATATTATTTCAGCTCATATGAGAACGGCCAATCAGAAGGTGGGGCGATAACGGGAGAACCCTTAGAAAACCCACCTGGCACACCCGCAAGCAGAACTTGGCTTGTCTCACATGTGGCCAGAGCGGAGCTCGAACCCACACCAGGACGGGCCCCGTGGCCGAGCGGTTAAGAGCGCTGTTTCTTAATCATTCGATCACCTCACCGC
This sequence comes from Rugalucina vietnamica, assembly GCA_964017185.1. NCBI lineage: Eukaryota > Metazoa > Mollusca > Bivalvia > Lucinida > Lucinidae > Rugalucina > Rugalucina vietnamica. The sequence goes on from OZ024870.1 coordinate 43,525,324, forward strand.
TGTAAATGGTGTGGGTTCGAGTCCCGATCTGGCCACATGTGAGACAAGCCAAGTTCTGCTTGCGGGTGTGCCAGGGACGTGAAAGGGACGTAAAACTGAATTTAAAAAAAAAAAAAAAAAAAAAAAAAAAAAAAAACAGAGACAGAGATGACATGATCGAGTTATTAAGAAACAGCGCTCTTAATCGCTCGGCCACTGGAGCCGTCATTGTATGTATCGAGTCAACAATTATTAGCTTTCTGAGAGTGAGATGGTCATGCTCCGGCGTCCGTCCGTCGTCCGTCCGTCCACATTTTCAAAGATCTTCTCCTCTCAAACCGCTTAGCCAATCAAAACCAAACTTCATGTGAAGCATCCCTAGGAAGGGGGAACCAATGTTTATATAAATTGTCCAGGTCACATGACCAAGATGGCCGCCATGGCTATAAATCGCAAAAACCTTAAAAATATTCTTCTCCAGAACCAGAAGGCCTATGATTTTGAAACCTGGCATGAAGCATCAGGGAGAGGAGCTCTACAAAGTTTATATAAATCATGACCTTGGGATGACCTTGACCTATTTTACAGCAAGGTCAACATAGGTCGCCCATGTATTTGAATGGGGAAAATTGTCAAAATGTCATTTGAAGGGAAAAAATTGAAGGGAAAGGGTAAATGGACTTCAAACATTTATGATTCTGAAAAAATGCACCCCAGGGGCTGGTCTACCCCCACTCCGGGGCAATATACATGTATATTACCATAATATTCAAAGATCTTCTTCTCTGAAACTACTTGGTCAATCAAAGCCAAACTTCATGTGGAGCATCCTAAGGAAGTTGGAACAAAAGTTTATATAAATGGTCCAGATCACATGACCAAGATGGCCGCCATGGCTATAAATAGAAAAAATTTCTTTCTCCAGAACAATAAGGTATATGATTTTGAAACTTGGCATGACGCACCAGGGAAAGGAGCTCTACATAGTTTATATAAATCATGACCCAGGAATGACCTTGACATATTTTACGGCAAGGTCAACATAGGTGGCCCATGCATTTGAAGGGGAAATTTGTCAAAAAGTCATTTGAAGAGAAAATAATTAAGGAAATAGGCAAATGGACTGAAGATATATGATTCTTAAAAATGGACCCAATGGGCCGGTCTGCCCCCACCCTGGGGCAATATAAATGAATATCAACATAATATTCAAAGATCTTCTTCTCTGAAACCGCTTGGCCAATCAAAGCCCGGCAAATTTGATATGACGCACATGTGGGAAGGAGAAACCAATGTGTACATAAATTATCCAGGTCACATGACCAAGATGGCCGCCATGTCCATATATGGTAAAAATCATTCTAAAATCTTTTTCTATGGAACGGGTGGACCAATTTCAACAAAACTAGGCATGTAGCATTGTAGACTAGAGTACTATATGCGTGCATAAAATTATGACCCTGTGATGACCTTGACCTATTTTACGACAAGGTCAATATAGTTCGTCCATGACCATACTAGTCAAACAGGTTTATTGGTATATATCCCTGATCTCAGGTGAGCGTTTACAGGACCATTGGTCCTCTAGTACAGGTTTTCAGCTATGTCTGGACAAAGCCAGCGCTTTTTGAGTTTTATGAGTTAATGTTGTCTTGCTCAAGGACACGGCCCGGAAACCCCTAGTGGGAATCAAACCCAATACCTCTCGATTCGGAGGCCGGTGCTCTACCACAAGGCTATCGTGCTCCATAAAATTCTTAAAAACAGCCAAGAAACAGGCATGTTTATGAAAGTTTTTTTACGATTTATTCGTTTATCGAGATACATTAGAAAAAAAGAAAGATTATTTCTCAATCCAGGTATCACAAGCGCGGAAATGTTTCCAAACGCGGATGTGAACCAGTACATCGCGGAAATACACAAGGTACGAAAACATGCGGCTATAGCATTTAAGTGCTGGTTCAGATAAATAAATGTTTAATTATTATAAAACACGTATTATATTACAAGTTTCAACAATAAAACGCTTTGCAATTTAATATGCATGGTTGCCATAGCAACAAACCGAACACCACTGGAGGAAAGATCTAAGATTTCCTTGTTTTAGGGGTTTTCAGATACCTTCATGTCAGAAGCTCTGCGTATCTCGGACGGTCTTACGCATAACGAATAAGTTCTACATGCGTTAAATACGCTTTGAACGCTTTCGACGTCTTTGTATGGTCCTCGCCCATTTGTGGCCTAAATAAATAGAAGGGCTGCTTGTGCCTCCAGGCAAAGCTTCTACGCTACCGACTGACCGTCTGATCATGTCTGAGACTGCCCAGGGAAAGTGGTCAAAGTCAATCATCCATACAAAGTTTATATGGGTCATTATCAAAAAATGGAGCAATCCAGAAAACTGTAAGGCAAAACGAAAAAAAAAAAAAAAAAATCGTTGTCCAGTTTTTCTTTTTTAATGAGATAGTTTTATTAACAATAGCATTTAGAATATAGAAATAAAATATGCCGAGTTTAACTGAACAAATTGTGCACCAGCATTAATCAATTGTATGGTACCCTTGAAACAATATCAGTGCTGTCACGAACAAATTTTCTTGCGTACAACGCTTATTTGATAAGACTTTCCAAATCTGTAAGTGGGGGTATATATAGCTTGTCTCAAACCTTGAATACTTTCAATGAATTAACGAGGGAGAGAGCTTAAATGAAAATGCACATACTGTGATTTGTTCTGTTTCTGAAGCGCTTTTTTCTGTAGACATAAGGATTAAACCAAAATCAAGTTCTTCAAAACGTTTACTATTTTAGTATAGTATCATTACATACCAAAAGCAACTACTTTTATATGATGCGTTTTGAGTATTTTAAATAATTATGACCGTGACAGCACTGATATCGTGACAGCACTGATGCTGTCGTGACAGCACTGTTAATTATCCGATCTCGCCTTTTTTATTCCAATGTGTGCGGAGTTGATTAACTGATTAATTTCTGACAATTAACCGATGGGACAGTGACTGCCTTACGGTCGCAACCAACGAAGCCTCGGCTAATGCTCGAACCAGGGACACCTTTGGGTAGATAACACAACACGTTCGGTACACGCAAACCAAACGCGGTGTAACACGACAAGCGCAATTAGCGCTATTCAGCTTAACACTTTAAGCAGCTGCAGCATGAGAAATGTTTTTTGGGGCTTTCGACCAGGTCTGAAACAACCAGGATTGTTCACGACAAAAGAGTGCAATTAATTTGGGACCCTATCACGGGTTTTCTGTGTAGAAGGGCCATTTATAATAACAATAATAATCTCTATATTTATAGAGGATAACGTATTTAGCACAACGGCCAGTCTTCCATACGGTCCTCTAGTGAATACAGACATTGATTATTTTCGGACCTCTTTTGTTATTATTCGGACATTTTCATATTAGACATGTGATGTTAGTGATGCTATATTTTGTTTTGGGAGAAGAGAAGCCAGTGCTTGCCTAATAATGCTGAGCGCCAAGCAAGGTAGCCACTGGTACCATTTTTAAAGTCTTTGGCATGACCCGGCCCGGGATCGAACCCACGACCTCCCGCTCCCGAGCGGACGCTCTCACCATTACGCTATCGGAATCGGCAATTCGTTATCAAGGAGCTTGGGAGAACTGGAAAACATTTGAAGGGAGTTGGGGATTACTAGAAGAGAACATTTTTAATTTTAGGAAGCTGGGAGCAAGTAAAAAAATAGGGAGCTGGGGTCATTTTTCTTTTAGTGAGCTTGGAGCTAATACCCCCTTGGAAGGTTACACTGCAGCTGAGCTGCACTTTTGCAAAATCATGTCTTCTCATGACGCGTCTGATATTTATTTTTTATGTACCCGAGTCAATAACTTTCAGTAATGTCGGGACGAAACTACCACTTTTTTATCTTCGTAGTAACCAGCCTCATTGGGTATACCCTGGTCGACGAAGAATTTTGAATTTGCAGTTTTGTATCACCCCCCCCCCACACACACACACACACACACACACCTCAAATGGTTTGACCTCTTCTGACTGCTACTGGTGTTAGTAGCTGAGACCCTCTCGTGAAAGGCGACCTAACTCTTTTCAGTGTAGGAAATTGCCTGAATCCACACCTGCTGACAGAAGTCAACTCAGTGTTGTCACACATCAGTACTGTCACGACCGTGACAGCACTGACCGTGATAGTACTGAGTTTCACCCATAAATTTAATTATTATGACTAACAGCAGAATGCAGGCTGAAAACTTTGCATATCTATTCAAACCGGCCCTAAGCTGAAATTCAGTCATGGCCTTAAAATGTACGTGATATTTGCAAGAAGCGGCAAAATGCGCGTGATAGTACTGATGGCTAAAAAATTCCCACACCGATTTTGACATGTCTTTATTGAATATGAACGGAGTAATTTTCTCAAAAAGTTGTTTACCATGACTTCATCAGCTTGCTGTCGTCTACAAAAATGCGATTGTTTTGATCTGAGAAAATGATTCATAACTCTGGTCAAAATAGATGTTTTAAAACTGTGACAGCACTGATATGTTTTCCAGGGACAGCATTATAATGTGCCGCCGCTTTTAAATTGCACTTAATATACCATATGATTTTTGAATTTGACTATGCAATAGAGGGTTATAGAAAATGTAATTTCTGTCAAGCTTCTTTTGCAATGGAAACAAATAAAACTACTTACCCAGACCCGGGGACACGATAAAAGTCTTGCATTTTTTTCTATTAAATAACATACTCGTAAACGTGAAATCCGCGTGGTTCTTGTAAAGCACGGCTGATAATAATATTATAGAAGGAGGAAGCAAACCTCGGACATCGCGCTTGCGAGAAAATCATCAGGGACAAGGATTGCTCCATTTTTTTTTTGATAATGACCCATATATACAATGCGTGTCTGCAGCGTAGAAGCGAAAATGGGCTATTTTGAAAATTGTACGGCATCATACCAAATATGTGATACCGGAACGTTCCAAGTAGAGATCTACAGCGCCATACTCTACCACAACGTTCCAAGTTGAGCTCTAGAGCGCTGTATTCTACCGTAACCTCCCTAATAAAGAGCTACAGTGCCATGCGCTACCGCAACGTCCCCAGTAGCATTCTACAATACCATACTCAACCGCAAGATATACAGTACCGTTCTATACCACAACGTACACATTAGGATTTACAGCACCATTGTTTACCGCAACGTCCCCAGTATCGATCTACAGTATCATATTCTACTGCAACGTCCCCAGTAACGATCTACGGTTAGATACTCTACCATAATGTACTCAGTAGAGATATATAGCGCCACAGTTTACCACAAGGTCCCCAGTAGGAATCTACAGTGCCATACTCTACTGCAACGTCCTCAGTAGAGATATACAGCCATATATTTTACCGCAACGCTATACTCTACCACAACGTACCCATTGGGGATTTACCGCAACGTCCCTAGTAGGTATCTACAGCGTCATAGTCTACCGCTGCGTTCCGCAACCTCCCCTACAGCTCCATACTCTGTCACAACGTACCCAGTAGAGATATACAGCGCCTTAGTTTACGAAAACGTCCCAAGTAGGTATCTTCAGAGCCATACCCTACCATAACGTCTACAGTATGGATCTTCAGCGTCCCCAGTAAAGATATACAGCACCAAACTGTTATGCAACGTCTTCAGTATGGAAATACAGTGCAATAATCTACAACAACGTACCTGTAGGCATCTATAGTGCAATACTCTACTACAACATCTCCAGTTCGCAACTACCGTGCCATAGTCTACCGCAACGTATCCAATTTGGTATCTGCAGTGTCATACTCTGCCTAAAAGTACCGAGTAGAGATATACAGAGCAATATTTTACCACAAGGATTTACAGTTTTTATCTATACCGTAACGTTCCCAGTATAGACCAATAGCGCCATACTCTATCACGCAGTCTCTAGTTGAGATCTATAGCCAAATACTCTACAGAAACGTCCCCAGTAGATATCTACTTTCAACCACAACATCTGCTGTTTGGATCTTCAGCCACATACTCTATAACGTCCCATTATGGATCAACAGTGCCCTACTATACCGCAAATTTCCCAGTAGGGATCTACATGTCCATAGTCTACCGTCACGTCCCCAGTAGGGATCTACTGTGCAATTCTCTACCGCAACGTCCCAGGTTGTGATATACAGCGCTATTTTCTACCACAACGAAACCAGTAGGGATCTTCAGCGCCATGCTGTACCATATTGTTCCAAGTACAGACAGACATATAGCGCCACACTCATCTGCAACGTACCCAGTAGAGATCTACAGCACCATACTCTACTGCGACGTTTCCAATAGGTATCTACAACGACATACTCACTGACGAGGCTTGAATAGCCGAAACCGCGGTATGGCCCATCACCTTTCTGGAAAATATGCCCACTGCTCTTAAAGGATCTCAGTTTTATTTTTATTTGCTATTACTGCAGCTGGTGTTGTGCCATGTGGCGGCCCTAAAAAGTCTCCCCGTACATTATCCGTAGTGCAGATTATATTTTCCTTTTGGTCCTTTGAGATCAGAGAGGATATTTTGAGAAATCAGAAAATTATCATCGGTTTAGATTCATATTCTAACCAACGTTCAATATATTTGGCCACAATTTGATTATACTAGTCTTTGTATCGACTAGCCTGCTGAAAGTTGAAAAATTACTGTAACTCTCTTTTGCTCCATGTTGCCAAATCTAAAGGGTCACTGACGAGGCTTGAATAGCCGAAACCGTGGTATGGCCCATCACCTTTCTGGAAAATATGCTCAGGGCTCTTAAAGGATCTCAGTTTTATTTTTATTATCTACTGCAACGTCCCCAGTAGAAATCTACAGACATAAACACTACCGCAACGCCCCAACTAGATATCTACAGTGCCATTCTGTAGCGCAACGTCCCCAGTAGATATCAACAGTGCCATACTCTAGTGCAACGTCTTCAGTAAGAATGTACAGTGCCGAACTATACCACAACGTACCCAGTAGGGATATACCGCACAATTCTCTACCGCAATGTCCCCCATAGTGATAAACAGTGCCATATTCTAGCACAACGTCCCCTTGTGGATATTCAATGCCAAAATCTATCGCAAACTCCCTGTTATGAATATACAGCGCCATACTCTACTGCTACTTCTACAGCATCTATAACGCCTTTCTCTACCGCAACCTCCCCAGTAGGGATCTACAGTGCCATACTCTACCACATCGACCCCAGTTAATATCTACAGAGCCATACTCTACCACAACGTACCCAATAGAGATCAACAGCGCCATACTGTACCACAACGTCTCCAGTAGGTATCTACAGCGCCATACTCTATCGCAATGTCCCCAATAGGGATCTACAATGCCGTATTCCACAACGTCCCCAGTAGGGATGTACATGCAGTGCCAAATTCTACAAAACGTGTCTGTTAGGGATCTACAGAGCCATACCCTACAGCAACGACCAAATATGGTTCTACAGTGTCATACTGTACCATAACGTAGACAGTAGACAGTAGCAAAACTAATCGATTGATTATTCGATTACTTTTGCAAATCAATTGTAATTGTAATCGAATAAAGCCAGGAAAAATACTTTTAATCGTAATCGTTAATTGTTGAAAGTAATTGTAATCGTTAGTGATTAACTTTGAAAGTAATCGATAACAGGTCTGCCAGGCTCTACCGCAATGGTCCAATAGGGATCTACAGTGCCATATTCTAATACAACATCCCCAATATGGATCTACAGTGCCAAAATCTACCCAACGCCCCTAACCACATACTAAGCAGCTATGTCCCCAGTAGTGTAGCCTGGGTTCCAGTCTGATCCTTTTTTTTTTTCTTTTTTTTTTAATTTTTCATTTTTTCAGCCTAGCCTGGGTTCCAGTCTGATCTTTTTCTCTTTTTTTTTAATTTTTCAGTTTTTTAGCCTTGGCAACTTTGATTGCATTACTATACTGCAACGACTACCCTACCCAACCGCAACGTCCCCAGTAGGGATCAACAGTGCCATACTCTACCGCAAAGACCCCAGTACGAATCTACAGCGCCATACTCTACATCAAGTAGAGACAAACAGCGCCATACTCTAGCGCAACGTCCCAAGAAGGAATCTACAGTGCCATACTCTACCGCAACGTCCTCAGTAGAGATAATCTGTCACATATTCTACCGCAACGTCCCCAGTAGATATCTACAGCACCAAACTCTATCGCAACGTCCACAGTAGCCTAGCGATCTCTGTAGCGTCATACTCTACTCACCCGTCCCCAGTAGAGATAAACAGCCACATATTCTACCGCAACGTCCCCAGTAGATATCCACAGCGCCTTACTGTATCCCAACGTCCGCAGAAGCGATCTCTACAGCGCCATATTCTACCATAACGTCCCCAGTAGGAATCTACAGCCACATGCTGAACCGGAACGTCCCCAGTAGGGATCTACAGTACCATACTCTATCGCAACGTCTCCAGTAAGGAACTACAGTGCCATACTCTACCACAACGTACCCAGTAAGGATATAGAGCTGAACAGCGCCATAATGTATCACAACGGATTCAGTAGGGATATACTGCCACATACTCTACCGTAACGTACTAGTATCTACATGTAGTAATGATCTAGCGTGACATACTCTTCCAAAAGATCCCCAGTAGAGATCTTCAGCGCCATACTCTACCGCAACGTCCGCAGTTTGGATCAACAGTGCCATACTATATTGCAATGTCCCCGATAGGGATCTACACTGCCATAATTCACCACAACGTCCCCAGTAGGGATATACGACACTATTCTCTACAACAATCTACCAAATGATATAAACAGCTCAGTTATTTCCACAAGGTCCGTAGTGGATTTTCAGTGACATACTCTTCCACATTGTTTCCAAATTAAACCTTTATTCTACAACAATGTACCCAGTGGTCTACAGAGCCATAATCTGCTACAAAGTCACCAGTAGGGATATAAAGCGCCATACTCTATCGCAACCTACCAAGTAGAGATCAACATCGCCATAATCTACCGCAAGGTCCCCAGCATGTATCTTTATTCCATACTCTACCACAACGTACCAAGTTGGGATCTACAGCGACATACTCTGCCGCAACGTCCCCAGTAGGATTATAAAGTGCCACAACTTCCCCAATACGTATCTACAGTGTCATGCTCTACCACAACGTCCCAAATAGGGATCTTCAGTTTTATATTCTACCACAACGCCCCACAGGAATCTACGGTGCCATACTCTACCGCAACGTTTCCATAACCTCAATTCTAAGTTAAATTCGTTTTGCGCAAGAAATCATGGCTGCCTTCTTGAATGACATCTTGAATACGATAATCACTGCATCTTGATAAGGCAATCTAGCTTGAGTAATGGTTCTGAAAGTTAAAGTGCTTATTGTATGAATAAAAAAGTTAAACCAAAATTACGAAAAACCTTGACTTATTTCATCTATACAGTGTTTTTTTATCCTGTCTTGAAAAGAAACTATGATAGAATGTAAATACCTATAGAAAACTGATACCTGTTCATCATTTTGTACTGAAATAACCACAGTTTCGCCAGATAAAAACCATCAGAAACCCCTGTTAAATATTATTATATATTCTGGCCGCCATCTTAAACGCCATCTTGAAAATACAAAATTGCTCATTGATGCCAAAGTGGCATCACTCAGATCCTTGTAAGGCAATGCCAACTGAACATAATTCAGTAAAGAAAAAACTTTAGAACACAATTCCAGGTCAAATTTGTTTTCTGCCGGACTAAGGGGACGGTGTGGTAGATTATGGTGCTGTAGACCTCTACTGGGGACGGTGTGGTAGGATATGGCGCTGTAGATCATTCTGGGGACGGTGTGGTAGGGAATGTCACTGTAGATCTCTACTGGGGACGTTTGGGTAGGGAATGGGGCGACAGATCTCTACTAGAGACAGAATGATAGGGTATGGTGTTGTAGATCCCTGCTGGGGAAGATGCTGAAGAGAATGACACTGTATATCTCTACTGGGGACGGAGTGGTAGAATATGGCGCTGTTTATCTTTAATGGAGACGGTGTGGTAGACTTCCGCACTGTATATCTCTACTGGAGACGGTCCAGTAGAGTAAGGTGCTGTAGATCTCTACTGGGGACGTTGGGTAGGGAATGGGGTGATAGATCTCTACTGGGGACGGTGTGGTAGATTATGGTGCTGTAGATCTCTACTGGGGACGGTGTGGTAGGATATGGCGCTGTGGATCTTTACTGGGGACGGTATGGTAGGATATGTCGCTGTAGATCTCTACCGGGGACGTTGTGGTAGGGAATTGGGCGATAGACCTCTACTGGGGACGGAATGGTAGGGTATTGTGTTGTATATCCCTACTGGGGACGATGCTGATTAGAATGACTCTATATATCTCTACTGGAGACGGAGTGGAAGGGTATGTCGCTGTAGATCTCTACTGGGGACGTATTTGTAGAGTAGTTTTGTTTTTTATGTCTACTCGGAACGTTGAAATATGTAGCTGTAGATCTCCACTGGGGACGTAATGGTAGGGAATTGGACGATAGATCTTTACTGGGGACGGTGTGGTAGGGTATGTCGCTGTAGATCCCTACTGGGGACGATGTGGTAGGGAATGGGGTGATAGATCTCTACTGGGGACGGTGTAGTAGATTATGGTGCTGTAGATCTCTACTGGGGACGACGTGGTAGGATGTGGCGCTGTAGATCTTTACTGGGGATGGTATCGTAGGATATGTCGCTGTAGATCCCTACTGGGGACGTTGTGGTAGGGAATGGGGCGATAGATCTTTACTGGGGACGGAATAGTAGGCTATGGTGGTTTAGATCCCTACTGGGGACGATGCTTAAGAGAATGACACTGTATATCTCTACTGGGGACGGAATGGTAGGGTATGGCGCTGTATATCTCTACTTAAGACGGTGTGGTAGACTAACTCACCGTAGATCTCTATTGGGTACGATCCAGTAGAGTTTGGTGCTGTAGATCTCTACTGGGAACGGTGTGTTAGGGTATGTAGCTGTAAATCTCTACTGTGAACGCACTGGTAAAGTAGTTCGCTTTAGATCTCTACTGGGGACGATGCTTAAGAGAATGGCACTGTATATCTCTACTGGGGACGGAATGGTAAGGTATGGCGCTGTATATCTCTACTTAAGACGGTGTGGTAGACTAACTCACCGTAGATCTCTATTGGGTACGATCCAGTAGAGTTTGGTGCTGTAGATCTCTACTGGGAACGGTGTGTTAGGGTATGTAGCTGTAAATCTCTACTGTGAACGCATTGGTAAAGTAGTTCGCTTTAGATCTCTACTGGGGACGGTGTGATAGTGTTTGTAGCTGTAGATCTGTACTGGGGACGTTGTGGTAGGGATTGGGGCCAAGTATCTCTACTGGAGACGGTGTGATAGATTATGGTGTTGTAGATCTCTACTGGGGACCGTGTGGTAGGGTATGTCGCTGGAGATCTCTACTGGGGACGATGTGGTAGGAAATGGGACGATGGATCTCTACTGGGGACGGAACGGTAGGATATGGTTTTGTAAATCCCTACTGGGGACAATGCTAAAGAAAATGACACAGTATATCTCTTCTAGGGACGGGGTGGTAGGGTATGGCGCTGTATGACTCTTTATGTCTCAACTGGAGACGGTGTGGGAGACTACCGCACTGTATATCTCTACTGGGGACGTTGTGGTAGGGAATGGGGCAATACATATCTCTACTGGGGACGGAATGGTAGGGTATGGTGTAGTAGATACCTACTGTGAAGGATACTGAAGAGAATGATACTGTATATCTCTACTGGAGACGGTGGTTTAGGGTATGACGCTGTATATCTCTACTGGAGACGGTGTGGTAGAATACCGCTATGTAGATCTCTACTGGGGACGGTCCGGTAGAATATGGTGCAGTAGATCTCTACTGGAGACGTATTGGTAGAGTAGTTCGCTTTAGATATCTACTCGGGACAGTGTGATAGGGTATGTAGAGGTGGATCTCTACTGGGGACGTTAAGGTAGGAAATGGGGCGATAGATCTCTACTGGGACGGTGTGGTAGGGTATGTCACTGTAGATCTCTACCGGGGACGTTATGGTAGGGAAAATGTCGATAGATCTCTACCGTGGACGGAGGGATAGGGTATGACGCTGTAGATCTCTACTGGGGACGTTGTGGCACGGAATTGGGCGATTGATCACTACTGGGGACGGAATGGTCGGGTATGTTGTTGTAGATCCCTACTGGGGACGATGCTGAAGAAAATGACACTGAATATCTCTACTGGGGACGGATTGGTAGGGTATGGCGCTGTATATCTCTACTGGTGACGGTGTGGTAGACTACCGCATTGTAGATCTCTACTGGGTATGGTCCAGTAGATAATGGTTATGTAGATCTCTACTGGGGACGGTGTGGTAGGGTATGTCGCTGGAGATCTCTACTGGGGACGTATTGTTAGACAAGTACAAGTAGGCAAAGATCAGGAAAAAGCGCAATCAGAAAAAGACTCCCACTCCAAAAACCAAGGTGGGAAAAAACCAAACTAACAATCAGTAGTTCGTTTTAGATGTCTACTTGGGACTGTGTGATAGGGTATGTAGCTGTAGATCTCTACTGGGGAAGTTGTGGTAGGGAATGGGTCGATATATCTCTACTGGGGACGGTGTGGTAGATTAATGTGCTGTAGATCTCTACTTGAGACGGAATGATAGGGTATGGTGTTGTAGATCCCTTCTGGGGACGATGCTAAAGAGAATGACACAGTATATCTCTACTTGGGACGGAGTGGTAGGGTATGGCGCTATATATCTCTACTGGAGACGGTGTGGTAGACTACCGCACTGTAGATCTCTACTGGGGACGCCCCAGTAGAGTATGGTTCTGTAAATCTCTACTAATGGACGGTGTGGTATGGTATGTCGCTGTAGATCTCTACTGGGGACGTATTGGTGGAGTAGTTCGCTTAAGATGTTTACTGGGGACGGTGTGATAGGGAATGTAGCTTGAGATCTCCACTAGGGACGTTGCGTTAGGGAATTGAACGATAGATCTTTACTGGGGACGGTGTGGTAGGGTATGTCTATGTAGATCTCTACTTGGGACGTTGTGGTAGGGAATGGGTTGATATATCTCTACTTGGGACGGTGTGGTAGATTATGGTGCTGTAAATCTCTACTGGGGACGCTGTGGTAGGTTATGGCGCTCTAGATCTTTACTGGGGACGGTGTGGTAGGGTATATCGCTGTATATCTCTACTGGGGACGTATTGGTGGAGTAGTTCGCTTAAGATGTTTACTTGGGACGGTGAGATAGGGAATGTAGCTGTAGATCTTCACTGGGGACGTTGTGGTAGGGAATTGAACGATATTATTTTTTACTGGGGACGGTGTGGTAGGGTATTTCTCTGTAGATCTCTTCTTGGGACGTTGTGGTAGGGTATGGGTCGATATATCTCTACTGGGGACGGTGTGGTAGATTATGGTGCTGTAAATCTCTACTTGGTACGCTGTGGTAGATTATGGCGCTGTAGATCTTTACTGGGGACGGTGTGGTAGGGTTTGTCGCTGCAGATCTCATAAGGTGCTGTAGATCTCTACTGGGGACGTTGTGGTAGGGAAAGGGGCGATAGATCTCTACTGGAGAGGGAAAGGTGGGGTATGGTGTTGTAGATCCCTACTGGGGACGATGCTGAAGAGAATGACACTGTATATCCCTACTGGGGACAGAGTGGTAGGGTATGGCGCTGTATATCTCTACTGGAGACGGTGCGGTAGACTAGCGCACTGTAGAATTCTACTGGGTATAGAGTAGAGTATCCAGTAGAGTATAGTGTTGTACATCTCTACTGAGGAGGGTGTGGTAAGGTATGTCGCTGAAGATCTCTACTGGGGACGTATTGGTAGAGTAGTTCGCTTTAAATGTCTACTTAGGACTGTGTGACAGGGTATGTTGCTGTAGATCTCTACTTGGGACGTTGTGGTAGGGAATGGGGCGATAGATTTCTACTTGGGACGGTGTGGTAGGGTATGTCGCTGTAGATCTCTACTGGGGACGTTGTGGTGAATGGGTCGATAGATATTTACTAGGGACGGTGTGGTAGATTATGTAGATCTCTTCTGGGGAAGGTGTGGTACGGTATGGCGCTGTAAATCTTTACTGGGGACGGTGTGGTAGGGTATGTAGCTGTAGATCTCTACTGGGGACGTTGTGGTAGGGAATGGGACGATAGATCTCTACTGGGGACGTTGTGGTAGGGAATGGGACGATAGATCTCTACTGGGGACGGAATGGTAGGATATGGTGCTGTAGATCCCTACTTGGGACGATGTCGGAGAGAATGACACTGTATATCTCTACAAGGGACGGAGTGATAGCGTATGGCGCTGTATATCTCTACTGGGGAGGCTGTGATAGACTACCGCACTGTAGATCTCTACTGAGGAAGGTCCAGTACAATATGGTGCTGTAGATCTCTACTGGGGACGGTGTGGTAGGTTATGGCTTTGTATATCTCTACTGGGGACGGTGTGGTAGGGTATGTCGCTGTATATTTCTACTGGGGGCGTTGTGGTAGAGAATAGGGCGAAATCTCTACAGGGGACGGAATGGTAGGGTATGGTGTTGTAGATCTCTACTGGGGACGATGCTGAAGAGAATGACACTGTATATCTCTACTGAGGACGGAATGGTAGGTTATGGCGCTGTATGTATCATTGGAGACGGTGTGGTAGACTACCGCAATGCAGATCTCAACTGGGGACGTTGTGGTTGGGAATGGGGCAATAGATCTCTACTGCGGACGCAGTGGTGGGGTATGGTGTTGTAGAACCCTACTGGAGACAATGCTGAAGGGAATGACACTGCATATCTCTACTGGGGACGCTGTGGTAGGGTTTGGCGCTGTATATCTCTACTGGAGACGGTGTGGTAGAATACCGAACTGTAGATCTCTACTGTGGACGGTCCAATAGAATTTGGTGCTGTTGATCTCTACTGGGAACTGAATGATAGGGTATGTCGCTTTAGATCTCTATTGGGGACGTTGTGGTAGGAAATTGGGCGATAGATCTCTACTGGGGACGGAATGGTAGGGCATGCTGTTGTTGATCCTTACTGGGGACGATGCTGAAGAGAATGACACAGTATATCTCTACTGGAGCGGTGTTGAAGGATATGGCGTTGCATATCTCTACTGGATACGGTGTAGTAGAAACCGCACTGTAGATCTCTACTGGGGACGCTCCAGTAAAATATGGTGCCGTAGATATCTACTTGGGACGGTGCGGTAAGTTATGGCGCTGTTGATCTTTACTGGGGACGGTGTGGTAGGGTATGTCGCTGTAGATCTCTTCTGGGGACGTTGTGGTAGGGAATGGGGCGAAAGATCTCTACTTGGGACGAAATGGTAGGGTATGGTGTTGTAGATCCCTACTGGGGACGATGCTGAAGAGAATGACACTGTATTATCTTTCTGGGGACGGAGTGGTAGGGTATGGCGCTGTATATCTCTACTGGAGACGGTGTGGTACACTACTGCATTGTAGATCTCTACTGGGGACGGTCCAGTAGAATATGGTGCTGTAGATCTCTACTGGGGACGGTGTGGTAGGGTATGTCGCTGTAGATCTCTCCTGGGGACGGTGTGGTAGGAAATGGGGCGATAGATCTCTTCTGTGGACGGAATGGAAGGGTATGGTGTTGTTGATCCCTACTGGGGACGATGATGAAGAGAATGACACTGTTAATCTCTACTGGGGACGGTGTGGTAGGGTATGGCGCTGTATTTCTCTACTGGAGACGGTGTGGTAGACTACCGCAATGTAGATCATTACTGGGGACGTTGTGGTAGGGAATGGGGCAATAGATCTCTACTGGGGACGCAATTGTGGGGTATGGTGTTGTAGATCCCTGCTGGGGACGATGCTGAAGAGAATGACACTGCATATCTCTACTGGGGACGGTGTGGTAGGATATGTTGCTGTATATCTCTACTGGAGACGGTGTGGTAGAATACCGTACTGTAGATCTCTACTTGGGACGATCCAGTAGAATATGGTGCTGTAGATTATACTGGGGACGGTGTGGTAGGGTATGTCGCCTTAGATCTGGGGACGTTGTGGTAGGAAATGGGGCGATAGATCTCTACTGGGGACGTTGTGGTAGGGTATGGTGTTGTTGATCCCTACTGGGGACGATGCTGAAGAGAATGACACAGTATATCTCTACTGGGAACGGTGTGGTAGGATATGGCGTTGTATATCTCTACTTGAGACGGTGTGGTAGTAAACCGTACTGTAGGTCTCTACTGGGGACGGTCCAGTAAAATACGGTGCTGTAGAACTTTACTGGGGGCGGTGTGGTAGGTTATGGCGCTGTTGATCTTTACTGGGGACGGCGTGGTAGGGTATGTCGCTGTAGATCTCTACTGGGGACGTTGTGGTAGGGAATGGGGCGATAGATCTCTACTGGGGACGACATGGTAAGGTATTGTGTTGTAGATCCCTACTGGGGACGATGCTGAAGAAAATGACACTGTATATCTCTACTGGGGACGGAGTGGTAGGGTATGGCACTGAATACCTCTGGAGACGGTGTGGTACACTACCGCATTGTAGATCTCTACTGGGGACGGTCCAGTAGAATATGGTGCTGTAGATCTCTACTGGGGACTGTGTGGTAGGGTATGTCGCTGTAGATCTCTCCTGGAGACGTTGTGGTAGGAAATGGGGCGATAGATCTCTACTGGGGACGAAATTGAAGGGTATGGTGTTGTTGATCCCTACTGGGGACGATGATGAAGAGAATGACACTGTTAATCTCTACTGGGGACGGTGTGGTAGGGTATGGCGCTGTATGTCTCTACTGGAGACGGTGTGGTAGACTACCGCAATGTAGATCTCTACTGGGGACGTTGTGGTAGGGAATGGGGCAATAGATCTCTACTGAGGACGCAATGGTGGGGTATGGTGTTGTAGATCCCTACTGGGGACGATGCTGAAGAGAATGACACTGCATATCTCTACTGGGGACGGTGTGGTAGGATATGGTACTGTATATCTCTACTGGAGACGGTGTGGTAGAATACCGTAGTGTAGATCTCTACTGGGAACGGTCCAGTAGAATATGGTGCTGTAGATCTCTACTGGGGACGGTGTGGTAGGGTATGTCGCTTAAGATCTCTACTGGGGACGTTGTCGTAGGAAATAGGGCGATAGATCTCTACTGGGGACGGAATTGCAGGGTATGTTGTTGTTGATCCTTACTGGGGACGATGCTGAAGAGAATGACACAGTATATCTCTATTGGGGACGGTGTGGTAGGATATGGCGTTGTATATCTCTACTGGAGACGGTGTGGTAGTAAACCGTACTGTAGATCTCTACTGGGGACGGTCCAGTAGAATATGGTGCTGTAGATCTCTACTGGGGACGGTGTGGTAGGTTATCGCGCTGTGGATCTTTACTGGGGATGTTGTTGAAGGTTATGGCGCTGTGGATCTTTACTGGGGACGGTGTGGTAGGGTATGTCGCTGTAGATCTCTACTGGGGACGTTGTGGTAGGGAATGTGGCGATAGATCTCTACTGGGGACGGAATGGTAGGGTATGGTGTTGTAGATCCCTACTGGGGACGATGCTGAAGAGAATAACACTGTATATCTCTACTGGAGACGGAGTGGTAGGGTATGGCGCTGTATATCTCTACTGGAGACGGTGTGGTACACTACCGCATTGTAGATCTCTACTGGGGACGGTCCAGTAGAATATGGTGAAGTAGATCTCTCCTGGGGACGTTGTGGTAGTAAATGGGGCGATTGATCTCTACTGGGGACGGAATTGAAGGGTATGGTGTTGTTGATCCCTACTGGGGACGATGATGAAGAGAATGACACTGTTAATCTCTACTGGGGACGGTGTGGTAGGGTATGGCGCTGTATGTCTCTACTGGAGACGGTGTGGTAGACTACCGCAATGTAGATCTCTACTGGGGACGTTGTGTTAGGGAATGGGGCAATAGATCTCTACTGAGGACGCAATGGTGGGGTATGGTGTTGTAGATCCCTACAGGGGACGATGCTGAAGAGAATGACACTGTATATCTCTACTGGGGACGGAGTTGTAGGGTATGGCGCTGTATATCTCTACTGGAGACGGTGTGGTACAGTACCCCGCATTGTAGATCTCTACTGGGGACGGCTGGTAGAATATGGTGCTGTAGATCTCTACTGGGGACGGTGTGGTAGGGTATGTCGCTGTAGATCTCTACTGGGGACGTTGTGGTAGGAAATGGGGCTATAGATCTCTACTGGGGACGGAATGGAAGGGTATGGTGTTGTTGATCCCTACTGGGGACGATGATGAAGAGAATGACACTATTAATCCCTACTGGGGACGCTGTGGTAGGGTTTGGCGCTGTTTGTCTCCACTAGAGACGGTCTGGTAGACTACCCCAATGTAGATCTCTACTGGGGACGTTGTGGTAGGGAACGGGGCAATAGATCTCTACTGGGGACGCAATGGTGGGGTATGGTGTTGTAGATCCCTACTGGGGACGATGCTGAAGAGAATGACAGTGCATATCTCTACTGGGGACGGTGTGGTAGGATATGGCGCTGTATATCTTTACTGGGGACGGTGTGGTAGAATACCCGACTGTAGATATCTACTGGGGACGGTCCAGTAGAATATGGTGCTTTAGATCTCTACTGAGGACGGTGTGGTAGGGTATGTCGCTTTAGATCTCTACTGGGGACGTTGTAGTAGGAAATGGGGCGATAGATCTCTACTGGGGACGGAATGGTAGGGTGTGGTGTTGTTGATCCCTACTGGGGACGATGCTGAAGAGACTGACACATTATATCTCTACTGGGGACGGTGTGGTAGGATATGGCGCTGTATATCTTTACTGGGGACGGTGTGGTAGAATACCCGACTGTAGATATCTACTGGGGACGGTCCAGTAGAATATGGTGCTTTAGATCTCTACTGAGGACGGTGTGGTAGGGTATGTCGCTTTAGATCTCTACTGGGGACGTTGTAGTAGGAAATGGGGCGATAGATCTCTACTGGGGACGGAATGGTAGGGTGTGGTGTTGTTGATCCCTACTGGGGACGATGCTGAAGAGACTGACACATTATATCTCTACTGGGGACGGTGTGGTAGGATATGGCGTTGTATATCTCTACTGGAAACGGTGTGGTAGAATACCGTACTGTAGATCTCTACTGGGGACGGTCCAGTAGAATACGGTGCTGTAGATCTCTACTGGGGACGGTGTTGTATGCTATGTCGCTTTAGATCTCTACTGGAGACGGTGTGGTAGGGTATGGCGCTGTATATCTCTACTGGAGACGGTGTGGTAGAATACCATACTGTAGATCTCTACTGGGGACGGTCCAGTAGAATATGGTGCTGTGGATCTCTACTGGGTTAGGTGTGGTAGGTTATGGCGTTGTGGATCCTTACTGGGGACGGTGTGGTATGGTATGTCGCTGTAGATCTCTACTGGGGACGTTGTGGTAGGGAATGGGGCGATAGATCTCTACTGGGGACGGAATGGTAGGGAATGGTGTTGTAGATCCCTACTGGGGACGATGCTGAAGAGAATGACACTGTATATGTCTACTGGGGACATTGTTACGACATCACCCTTAAACCACTGATAGTTCTCCATTGTAGAATATAAATATAAAACTAAGATCCTTTAAGAGCAGTGAAAATGGGTGTTTAAGCTACTTTAGGCTCTTCAGATAGCCTATATGGCATACTATACTATATGCCAACAATGAAAATCGTGGTGTTTAGGACAAACACGTTGTCTTTCGCTGTTCAATAGATCTGCAGTACTAAATTACAATCTAAAGCCGTGTTCATATGCTGTATTTGCAACCGGGTGTAATTTTTCATCCGCTTGTGTAGCGGCCATATTCAGCGAGATCATGTTCATATTCGCCTGGTTTTGACATTAAATTTTGACTAAAATGCTCATTATTAGCAGAGGTCATTTGATGTAGATGGGCTGTTTGTGCCTCAGTCAAAGCATGTTCGCTACTGACTGGTAATCTGACTACTGGTAAACCGCTGCGGCTTGAGCCTGGCAAAGAAAAATGGTTTCAAGTCAAACTGGTCATACCTATAAGCCTTATTGGCTTAGCTGTGTGGTTATATCTTTAGCATTTTTGGATGTCATGACATCCTAACTTTGAGTGAAAGGCCCATAAAGTGGATACAATCTCCAGATATGACCTAAGCTATTGTCTGTGACGTAAAGTATCAATTCAAACAAACAAAAAAGTGTAACGATTAAGCGTTTTGCGTTCATATACACACAATACACACGGGTGCAAAAATACACCCGGCTGCAATTCAGTTTGCTCCACCTGGAAAGTAGGAGAAAATTTGCACCAGAGTGTAGTTTTGCAGGGTGTAGTTTTCATGGCATACCATACACCCGGGGTTCAAATTTACATCCAGTGTGCAAAAATACACCCGAGTTCAAATGTTGCACATGAACATGGCTTTAGAAATAGACTCCACGTCACTCAGGATAGCACGGCCTAGCGGTAGACCAACTAACTCCAAATCGAGAGGGCCTGTGTTCGATCCCCACTTGGGCTGCCGTGTTGTGTCATTGAGCAAGACACATTGGCCCATAACTGTCTTATACCCATGGAACATTGCCGCTTTGCCGACATGACTGAAAATTTGTTGACTCCCTCGTTAACCCTTGATACAGACAAACAAACAAACAAACAAACAGACAGACAATCAAAACACTTAATGGGCACCCAAATCTTTAATCATTAAATTTTGCATGTTGGAAAAACATTTCATTTAAATTGTTCGTTCAGGTTAGCGCGGTCGCCTATCGGTCGATGATCGGACTCAGAACGATAAGGTCTTTGGGTGAGAACCCAAATGGATAGCAGGTATGAGACCTTTCACAAAACACGTTGAATCTTTAACAATGTTAAAAACTTGAGCTCTTGCTAGACATGACAGTGACTGAAACATCGTTGACTGGGGCGTTAATCCACAAAAACGCCAAACTCACTGTCACGACTATATAAAAATGCATATCTGCTAGACTATCTCTTGTCGGCCAAAATAAAATAAAATAAAATAAAATATATATACCCTTCAATTTTAAGTTTTACTTTATACAAGTGGGTTTAAGGGTCTGCAGAATACAATAATATTTAATCTTCTTGACAATGAATTTTAAACTTGAACGTGATTAAATGAAAACAAAAATAAAAAATCTATATACATGTAAAATTGGACCATCAAAGGTACTCATTATGTAAGTTACACTGTCAATATATCTAAACGATTTTATTTATAAATAGCTTTTTAACGATTCTATTTATAATTAGCTTAAAATAGCTTTTACCGTACTGGGCAATGATATTAAACCGTACCCAGCAACGACGTACTCGGCAAGGATGTTGCAAGTAGATACTACTGCCACAAAAGCTCGTTATACATCGCTCTGACATACACCTCAAAGTATCAGTTGAGCCGTCTCGTGGGAAAACCAACAATGTGGTTTCCGAACAGGTCCGACACAAACCGGTCTGTACAAGCACAGAAAAGAGCTAGAAGCTTGAAATTTCGGATTTAAGTAGAAGAGGATTTGTACTATCCGAGTAGCGAAAACAAAGGCGCTGATCAGCTTCGCGGTTACCGCGAAGCTGATCTGCGCCTTTGTTTTCGCATATGCAGATTGTTTGTTTTCCCATGTGGTGGCTCAGTTGTTCAACATTTTCCTTTTTATGCGTTATTGCTCAATTAAGTGCACTACGTGTGCTATGAAGGCCAAGTTCTTTCAGTGCCAAAATAAATCGTTGAGCCATGCAAATAAATTATTAATTATATACTCGTTACAAAAAGAAATGCACATTTTTCATTTTCATTTTTTTCGCGTAAATATAAAGTATTTTCCAAATGTAAAATGTTCTAAGGATTTGCCATTCATATGAGCATTTCACGATTGAGTTTCGTTGCGATTTAAAAACGGTGAAATGTTTTAGGAGTAAACTAGTAAAATCAACATTTTCCCCCAAAAATCACAATTGAGAATAAAATAAAATAAAAATTTGCTTTTAGTATGATCATTGTGAACCAGCAAATCAGATTAACACAAATTAATCGAATTTCAGTAACAGGGAAATTTTCTGGATTTTTTTTTTTTTTTTTAAATGCGTTTCACGAAAACAAGCGCGTTGGAAATTCGACATTTTGATCATTTTTTTTTGGAAAAGAGTGTCCCTTTTTCGATAACATAATGATAGTTTACATACAAGTGACTCTCCTAATGCTTAGCGTCAGTTAAGTTTTAAGTCATTTTTCCAAACTTCCGGTTCATTGAAAACCGTTTCTCTTAGTGATACAATCCAGGTTAAGGCAAACATTTAGAAGTTGACTGCCTAAAACTTTACTACAGTACACGGCGTCAATATAACGTAATTTGCACTTTGCTGCTACTCCGAATTTCATTTTTTGACAATCTTGAAATTTTGCCAATTTTTGGAAAAATGTCAGGTGCCTTACATTTTATGGACAGTATTCAACTGCCTTTTAGAGAGTATTATGCTTTTGGAAGAGGGTTTGACACATTTCACGACAGCCAAGCCCGAAATTTTACTTAAAAACCAAATTCTTTAGTGTGCCAGAATGGCCGCCGTTTTTGGCATTTATCGACCCAACTTATTTTATTTTGTTTATTTTATTTATACTTTGTTTTAAGAGAGTAACACAATTAGCTTGAGAGCTATTCTACCTTGTGGCCCTCTTTAAATAACATATCATACAAATATATACACAAAAATAATGATAAAAAACAACAACAAAAAAAAAAAAAACAACGGTATGCAATATTCAAGACAGATACAATCTCAAACCTGTTCTAAAATATTGACCTGATCACATATATATTCGATATTTATATAGAGAATGAGATTCAGTCGTAAGATACAGGTTAAGAGCCGAGCATTATCTTGATAAAAATCGTGCATACTGAGAGATTGCTAAAAAGAGATAAACTCATTGAGCGTATAAAACAGTTACATAAAATATCAATAAATACATTTAAAATGTACATAGAATTGTAAGACTTAAAATGTTTTAGTTACTTAAAACCTATTTATGAACTGGTTTAAAATTGTAAAATCATTCCTGTAAGTAAGTTTTAAGATTTTTCTTAAAAACATTTAAGGAACCAGCATTTCTTATATTTTGAGGAAGAGCATTCCACAGCCTAGGAACAAGAGAAAGAGCCCTCAAATATTGAAGTATGTGATCTAGGTACGTATAGTGAACCATCGTTAGCAGATCGTAAATTTAGGGAGTGTACTGTTGAAACAGGTTATAGTAAGTTAGATATGTATTCAGGCGTAAGGTTATTTAGTGCCCTATATGTAAATACGGCTTTATTGTACTTAATTCTCTTTGGCACTGAGTACCAACAGAGTTCTTTAAACATATGTTCAGAAGGTGTGTCGAATTCAGCTCGTAATATTATTCTTGCTGCGCGTTTTTGTAGTTTTGAAAGCCGTTCAATATGAACACCAGCAGCGGATCCCCATATTGCAGAACCATAATCTATAAAAGGTAAAATGTAGCCTTGGTAAAACAGTTTTTGGGTTTCAACCGGAACATATTCAGATAGTTGTCGGAGAAGTGATATTTTTGAAGCAATGATAGAGCAAAGATGATCGATATGTGTTGACCAGGTCATAGTTTCATCAATATAAATGCCAAGTAGTTTTTGCTTAGCTACATTCTGTATACAATTATTTTCGATCTGAATGTTTAGTTTACGAGATAAATTCAATCGCTGCCTTGTACCAAGAAGCATACACGTGGTTTTTCCATAGTGAATTTTCATTTTATTAGGCTTACTCCAGTCAACAGCATTTCCGAAGTCGCATACCAAAAGCTTTTCAATAGTGTCCACGTCTTCATTTTCGTCGTGGACAGTCGCATCGTCTGCGTATAGATCTGATTTGCAATACTTGAAACATAGAGGCAAGTCGTTACATGTAATGAAAATTAGGAACAACGTAGGCCCTAATATTGAGCCTTGAGGGACACCAGAGCGTACATAGGAAAAGTCACTCGGACCATTATCGCTTTCTATAGTTTGTTGACGGCTTAGTCTGAGTGACTCACAAAGTCAATTCTTATTCACGAAAAGCAATCAGGAAATTATTTAATATCGTTTTGTTATAAGAAAACAAAGTGACCATAAGAAGTTTGTTGAAAGGAGTAAAATGAGTTTTCATCACCACATACTCTTGCGACATTTGTTTATGGGTACCTCTTGATTGACACAGAAAAACATAACGTTTACGGGTTCAAAAAGTTATGGATTTCGGTCTGCTAGTAGGAGACATGGCAGTCGTTGATTCCTAAACATTTGGAATGGTTATCGTTAAAATTGCACAAGCTATAGCCGAAAATATACGTTTTGCGTATCTTTCAGAGCTGAGTATATTTCGGAACACTGCCGATTTAAAATTCGCATTTTGTACGTCTGTTTCTTGGGGGAACGTAATAGCTTGTTTATGGTATTATCACCTGTAAAAATATAGAGGGGCTAAGTTGGTCAACAGAAAAGGACATAGACGCTGTACTAAACTATTAAACGTATCAAGTTAGACGCAAGAAAATCGTGATCGTCGTAAAATCGTATTCTTCTATAGCAATTCTTCTATGGTACTTGTGATGAGGCTGAAAATAGTTTAAATCAGCAGGAATCTACACAAATATTCCTTGTAGCCCTAGTGTCGAACTGTTATGCATAGCTGTCTGCTGCCTGGGGTTAATCGCTAACTATATAGATAATTATATCCGGTGGTCTGTCCGAGAATTGGGCAAATCAAGACTGGTTCTCTTATTGTTCATAGAATACAGGAGGAAATAATTTCGTTGGTATTAACAATGTCAGGTACGTTTGACACTTGATTAATTTTGCATACCCTATATTCCAGTCTGGCTCCGTGAAATCAGGTTAATAGTAATCAGTATGTCAGTTTGTTCGAAATAATTGGAATGATTGGCTTTTGGTCATGTTTGCCGGGCATATCTAACGAACTAATTTGTATGAATTTATGAGATAGATCAGAATATCCATAAGCAAAAACGACAAGATAACCTTGTGCTAAACTACAATAATATGTATGTGTGCATGTCCTGTTTTCGTACATATCCGTTTAAAAGAAAGAAATGATGAGTGAAATGTCCAAGAAGTGCCATAGTGTGACACCGTACTTATCCTAAGCATAAGGAGGTAAAATATCAAGTCTTTTATCCACCATTTTTGTACTCACGAAAAAGGCGAAAAACGGATAAAGATTTGACAACAATCTGAAAATAATACCAAATTATTACATTACGAAAACTTGCCCATGCAATAAACAGAGATTTCTTGAGCTTTATAAATTGAACATTTTTAGCTGAACATTTTTATATTTTTCTTATTCTTGCTCAAAATATAGATTGTGGGTACACGTCAGAACCGCCTCGCCGAGGCGGTTCTAACGAGTACCCACAATGTATATTTTGGAGCAAAAAAGTAAAATAGGTTTACCCCTGCATACCCCAGTTTAACTATATAAAAGTGGGGTTTAAGGGGGTATTCATTGCACGGACATGTTTTCCTGATGGTCTTATCAAATAGAGTAAAAAGCTGAAATATCATGCATTGTCGTTGAAAGATACGGAAGAAAATTAAGAAATTCAGTATCTATGAAATGTGTTAATACAAGAATGCGTTAAGTAAGCCCAAACCCAAAACTTTCCCATTCCAGTTTTGGCTGGAATTTTGTTAAAATACATCATTTTACAATGATAAAATTGCTCATTTGCCTAATATAGATGTTTTGAGCTCCTAAAACCATATCAGAACAAATAGGTTTTACATCAGCAGATAGTAACAAGTTCTTTGGACTTAGGTTCATTCTTGCAATAAACACCGTGCAATGTGTGGACTTAGGCATGTTCTTGCACTGAAAATGGATTTAACAATCTTTGAAACAATTTAAAATACAAATTTCACAAGAACAAAAATTTAAAGGCATCACAATCTATTTATCAGAATGTAGCTTTTCGTATGTAGAACGCGGTGACACAAAAAACTCATTTTTTTTAACAAAAATGGACTTGGAAATGTTCTTGCACTAACCCCATTCGTTTCTTGTTATTCTTTTATCAGGAGTAGGCAAATACTTTCACAAAGAGCGAAGTAAGAATTAAATATTGTATATATAAACGATCTTCTAAGAAAGGTCAAAGCATTTATTGTTTAGGAAAGGTAAAGTTAAGCTATTCATTGTCAGTTGTTTGGCCCGTCATGGTTCAATTAGTGGTTCTCATTAGCTCCAATGGTTAAATCACAAGTGATGGCGATTGGCTTCCCATGGATCTCCTTTTGCCTGGCAGCAACTTGCTTGTGTGAATCCTCGTTTTTGATTCAACATGGCATTTTTTCAATAGTATACTTGTTTGTCCATGTTGATTCATTGACTAGTTGGAAATTCATCATGACAGAACAACTAGCAAAATATTGCAGAAGCTGAGGGCGAGGTTAGGCACCAGTCCTGCAAAACCGGTTTAAGCCCCTCCCCCAAAAAATTTATATCACTTTACAGGCCGTTTCAAAGCGGTACATCTGTTCTTATCCAAACAGTAAAAAAAATATGTTTTGGTTTTAAAGTTGTGTGCTCTGTTTTCACATTTTATGTGCGTTTTCATATATTTAGTAAAGCCTTAGTACTTAAGTGGCCACCTGTAAGGAAATAATTGCCCAATGACCCATCCCCTGTCTCTCACTAGCCACTATGTCCACTGCTCTTAAAGAATCTTAGTTTTAATTTGCTATTGCTGCAGCTGGTGCTGTGCCGTGTGGATGCCCTAAAACGTTTTCCGTACATTACACAGAGCGCAGATTATATTTTCCTTTTGGTCCATTGACATCGGCGAGGATGTTCTGAGAAATCAAAACTTTATTATCGGTTTAGATCCATTTTCGAACCAACATTTAATATATTTGGCCCCATTTGAAATTACAAAATTA
The DNA here is from genome assembly GCA_964017185.1 of Rugalucina vietnamica. Taxonomy (NCBI): domain Eukaryota; kingdom Metazoa; phylum Mollusca; class Bivalvia; order Lucinida; family Lucinidae; genus Rugalucina; species Rugalucina vietnamica. The sequence goes on from OZ024870.1 coordinate 43,552,433, forward strand.
CAGTAATTTCCCTTTGGCTCCAAATCAGATCTAAAGGGGCTTAAGTAGCCGACACCGCGATATGACCCATCCCCTTCCTCATTAATATGTTCACTGCTCTTAAAGGATCTCAGTTTTTAGTTTTATTTACTTGGCTTTCGATATGCTTCGTTGAATCATTAACTGGTTGTAAATTTAACCCTTTTCCTCATCCGTGTTAAGACTGGGGCATCATTTCTATTGCGCCATTGCCTGATCAATGCTTATTTTTACCCTTTAAAGTCATTGTTCTTTTCGCCTATCAACACGCTGGAAATGAGAGCAGGTTCCAATTGAGAGAGGACTCTGTTATTGTTATGTTTGATTGATCGGCGGATTTGATTAAAACAGAGACGAGAAGTAAACATTAAGACAGCGTCATAGAGTGCTATATAATTCTTGGAATTATGTGCTGCGAATGCCAATCTGTTATATTTGGCTTAAGTCACTGTCCTTATAATAGACACTGTTCAGATAAAATCGTAGTGATAATTAAGCGCTGCACTACACTGGCGCACTCAAACTTACCAGGTACGAATCATCTATACTGAACAAAAAAAAAAAAGAAACGCAACAATTATATTCCAATAAATTTTGAGAAAACTACGATACGATCAGAAATTATTTCATTTTCTTCTTCTGCATTAGATATCAGATTTCCAAATGCAAGAAACCGATTCTCATTTTAATGAGTATTTCCGGAGTTATTCGTATGCCGAAAGTAGTAATTCAAACAATGTATATGCGCAAGCATAAAAATAATGGCACTGTTTAAATTGGCTGTAAACTTCCATTCAAAATCTCCATGTACCGCTCAGCAGATAACTCACACATTAAAAAAATAAAATTAATAAAATTAAAATTACCCCCTTTCAATTAAACATATAGGGATTTTGATGGTTTTAATTACGAGCTTGTTTGTCGTAGAACCTTATTTCTTTTTTAATTAATTTTGGACAGGGAACAGCTGACATTGTTTCTGGATGATTTGGAGGTTAAAAAGTGTGCGCATGCGCACATGAAATCTTTCCAGATTTGCATTATTTAAGACGTCAAAAATCATGCGATTTTAATCGAAATGAAAATCAGCTTTTTACATGTTATACCCTAGTATCCCATGAATAGGAATCATACAACAAGAAACCTGAAATTATCATTGTTTTACCCTTAAACTCGAAAATTATCGGTGACCTATTGTTGCGTTTCTTTTTTGTTCAGTATATATATCCTGTCATGTACACAATGCTTTTCAGCTTTGGCCTTTAATTTCAAAGGAGCATATTCGGCTTCTATATCTCAGCAAATGTACTAACCACTCCATACAAGGATGTACGTTCTTCTCTCCTCTTTGCTTACCCATTATAATAATAATGTATTAACCCTTATTTGACGAATGGAATTTCCCACCATTAGCAGTTGGGCGAATCCACTTTCATTTTTAGGGATGTCAGGAGTGATTAAAATTTTTATATCATTTTTCGATGAAATTGCTCCAAGCAAACAAAATAGCCCCAGATGGGACGCCGCGTTCTGCGGCGTCACAACTGGGGCTATGCTGATTGCCTATGTCCCATAAAAGGGGCGAAAGGCTTAAATGTATTAATACTGGTCTTCAAGAATCATGTCAGTTCTCATCCATAACGTCGTTTGTCTTCTGAAATCACCGCTACTGGTCAAAGGTTCAAACACAGTTCGTCTATAAGTGGCAACAGTTCACTATTTTGTACATGCAACCAGGCAATTATCACGTCCTTTTGCTTTCCTAAGTTTCCATGACTTAAGATTATGACGTTATGCACCGTGTATACTAGAGAAGTACGTTTGATCTATGTATTCTTCATTTAGTTGGGTGATAATTGCTTCTGTTATACCAATGATGTGTCAGTTGTTTTGATTTATGGTAGTTCACTGTTTAAGACATTGCTATACGTTTTCATCGCAATTAGTCTGTAAGAATGATTAAGCATTGCAGAAGATTCCAAATACCAATGCAAAGGCATGCCAAGACAAATTCAGAGTGATGACTAGATATAAGTACTGCTATAGATGGTATGATTATGTAACTCATTTCCGTAGGAACGGTAAGGCAAATAACTTCCTTTAACTTCCTTTACCTTTAATTTTTCTTAGTAAATTTGTAAAACCGTAATTGATGAATTTTCACGATGTTCTTCGTTTTGCCTGATTAGTTATTAGTTTGGTAGCAGGTGCGCATACTTTGAGATTACATAAAACATATGATAAGTGCAATGATACATTGATAAATTGCACATGATAAATGCTAGAATAATCCACTTCAAGTTACAAATCAGGGGAGAAATAGATATTTTGATTTGATGTTGCGAATCATACCACAAAATGATACTCTTTTTATACCTGATTTTCGAGTTAGTTTTTTCCCATCTCGAGTTTTGGAGTGGAAACTTCTTTCTGGTTGTGCCATTTCCTGACCATTGCCTACTTTCACCTTCTTCTGGACATTTCGTTCTGTGTTTTGTCAACGTAGAACGAGTTCATTACACGAGGGGGCATTTGAACAGTTCGTAGAATTTTAGGCTTGCATTTAAACACATTAGCTTTATTTTCTCTAATGTTAGATAGATCATAAAACCAGAGACGCTAGGGCTATCCAAACCACCAATTACGTCGACGACAATAAGACGTCGATAAGAGATCAAACGTCATTTCATGTCAATGCATATTTTAAAGATGCCTATCGATGCATTAAATGCGCCCCACAATACGTGTGTCGTTGCGATTGGTTACGGAGGACATGCATTTAGATTTCTCAATAATATACTGAAATGAAAAAGAAACGCATACTAATTTGTATAAAGTTCCATTATTTCATTCATGTCATATCCTGTCTGAAAGAATTTCATCATATGTATGGTCCTGTACTCCTATTTTGTTCGCCTATTAATTGCCTATCAATATTGAAACTTTATCATTAGAAATTCAGTACACGAGGAGGGTCAAGATTGTAGCCATAGTTGATATTCTAACCGAAAGTTATCCCAAATTAACGAATTCGATTTCCAACCTTATCAGCTTGGATTAAACCATCAGGAAAACATGTCCGTGTAATATATACCCCCTTATACCCCACTTTTATATAGAAAAAACTGGGGTATGCAGGGGTATACCTATTTTTCTAATTTTTGCTCCAAAACATAGATTGTGGGTACTCGTTAGAACCGCCTCGGCGAGGCGGTTCTAACGAGTACCCACAATCTATGTTTTGAGCAAAAATAAGAAAAATATCAAAGAATTTCTACTGAAATTTTTCAATTTTCACAACTTAAAAAATCTCTGTATATTGCATGGGCGTGTTTTCGTAATGCGTTTTTGTTATGATTTCAATGCGACGAGGAAAGTGAATAAGCGTATTTGACTGTCCTCTTTTGGAACGTTTCCCCGGCAAGTGCGTTTTGAAGCCATCTAAATAAATTAACACTGCACTGTAGTTGTTGACAGAGAAGACAAACGGTCGAATAGTTGACTCTCACACGCCTAAAATTCAATTTCGACGATTCCTTAATCGGCGAACGTACGTTACGAAAACTATCAGTTTGGGGTTGCCGTTATATGACTTACGTTTTCTTCTGACCGCAATAGGATACGCGACCTAATTGTCTGAATACTAGTATCATATATATAATGGTCGTATTGAGAAAAATCCATAATTTATCCTACCCCTTTATCTTCTCTTGTATTCCATCTCAGAGTTGCAGATCGATGGATTTTATCCATGATTGGACACTAAGTGACTGTGGATATTTTCTTACTGAAGTAAAGCAAAGCTTCATCATCAGCTCATATCGAACTTAATTTGATAAGACGTTGTATCAAGCATCTAACAGTTATTGCAGGAATAGCAGATATCCCCGAAGGAAACATTAATAAGATGTATAGAAAATAAGGGAAAGATGTTTACGATGCTGAATTGGATGATCACAAAGTGGTTCAATTACTTTGGTATAAAATAAAACATAAATAATCGTTTGCCGAGAAAGATATACAGAGATAAGGTTACAGATGACCGTTTCGGATTTTTATTTGTCTTCTAGGCAGTTGAAGTGTTATTTATTTCAAGGCACAAAATCAACATGGGTTCTCTCAAAACGGCGAAGTTCTGAAAACGTAACATTATCTTTAAGATGCACACAATATTAATATGAATTAACAGGTTTTACATGCATCCTAAACAAGCGAAACGAGTATATATAAGCTTGAAAATAAGTGCATTAGGGTTCTTTTAAGTTGTAAACGGCACCAATGGACATAGATGTTACTATTCCGCCAAACATCCAAACTGATTTCTAACCCAGCTAAACCAACTAACCAACAGCAATTTCATCGTCAGTGTTGCAGATTGGCGCGCGAAGCTCGTGAACGCGTGACATTCTACGTCATTCTTGTGACGTTTGACGTCATTCATTTGAAGTTTGACGTCGTTCTTTGGAAGTTTGACGTCATTCATTGTTGGAACTTTGGACGTCATTGTGCACTCTCGCCACCTAACGTTACAAAATATCTCCAATGAAACATCTGAATACAGTAGCTCAGTGCCATGCAGTTTGTTCCTAACGGAGGCTTCTAATCATGGGAAAAGTACGAAAATACGCATCAGATAGTGCTTATTTGAAATGGGATAGAAGAAGACATGCAGTTCTTTTACTCCTTCGGCAGTTGGCGGATGAGGGGTCGTGGTGAATGTATGGTATATTTAAGAAATGAATTTCATTTTTCTGATGTTCATGGAGCTATGAACCGCAGTGGGTTGCGTGCAAATTGAGTGCACCCCGAAGTGGTTCATGTAAGCGTTGCTAGCGACCCACTGCCGTTCATAGCTCCATGAACATCAGAAAAATTAAACTCATTTCTTATATTTATATTCATTTCTCTCTGTATCGTTTATTGAAAAATCATCATGGCGATCAAATTACGAGCAGATAGATAATTTATACACAGTGTTTATACAAACAGCGGAGCGGCGTCGACGTTTACAACGTCCAGTCAGACTGGCGAGAGCATTGCTTTATGACGTCAAGTGTGACGTCGCGTGACACAATGTTGTTCATGGACGTATGAATATAGATGAACAGAACAGCTAATGGTTCATCTCAGGAGGTTTAAGAAAAATGTAAATATTTGCAGATAAACACATGTTGTTGAATTGCAATATTCGCCCTAATGCGCCATGATTCGTGCTCCAAAAAATTTTACACTGTGTTCCCGGTGTTCATGGAAGTGTCATAGGACGATTTTCATTAAGCATTATACAAACTTGGTTCTCGTAATTAAGGCATTCAGCAACCGCCGCGCGCGCCCATGGTCCTTACTATCTCAATGTCCATCTACTAGCTTCCAATTGTGAATGCCCTATCCCATTTTACATGTCAAATGTACTTTGTAGGATATAGTTTATGTAGTGTATCGGTATTTTGGTAGTACTTAGGTACAAACCATTTTGTTAGGTAACTGTAGGTAGATATGTAAACACACACCGCAATATACATTATACATACGCCCAACATTTTGACATTACAACTATTAAATATATTGTTTGAATATATACAGGTCAGTCAGCCATTTCATATTCATTTCCATTCATGCATAATGTTGCAAAATTAAATGTCTTTTGAAAGTTGCATTTTGATATTTTGTGAATCCTGTTGTCGGTGGTCACCTGCGTGAGCCACATAATGGCGTCTGTGTAAGCAATGACGCACACCACAATACACATTATACATACGCTAGACATCCATTGCCGAGTTGTATTGCACAACTCGGAAAGCCAGGGACATTGGGATACTCCCTAATTGACAAATATGTCACTTTCAAAGACGAAAATGCCTAGTTTTTTTATTAGTATTGTTTTCTTGCATATTTTGATTGTCAATGACATAATTTATGTCAATTTTAACATTAGTTTGGGAATTCACATTTCTAAGCATAAATACAATACGATAGATTGAAAGCAAATTTACTTTTGAACCTGTACTGTATCTCTATAAATACATCTACATAACCTAAATATACTCTCTGACACCGGTTTGACAAGAAATACGACCATGAATGTTTACAATTCTACAGTTGATGTCTTTAAAATTGTCCATAACAACTGTGCTTATTTTTTTATAATTTTATTTTCCAAGTCAAAAACATATTTTATACAATGACATATTCATACTTGTACTATATCTCTATATATGTATACATTATACTGTTTTAAAAGATGTCTTTATATACTGGAGCTTATTAAGACGTATTTATACATTTCTTATATCAAAACTTAGAAGAGAGAGAGAGAGAGAGAGAGAGAGAGAGAGAGAGAGATGGTAATATAACATCATCGTATTATGCTAACGGTCATGACGCTCAAGAAAAAATTCTTAGCACTATGCGGCATGACACTACAAATGTCTGAAATTATCACCATAGAAAAAGAAAATCTTAACAGATCATTTTGTTTCATTGTTGACATGAAATATTAATCTAAAATGTCAGCGTAGCAATACCATGCATGTGTCCCTTGTTGTTGTTTTTTGTCATTACCGTGTGGTCTCTTGTAGCTTGATAATGGGCTATTGTGCTTATATAATTTACTTATACAAAATGGAACTCGTTACGATTTTTTGACTGGTCACAGGTCCATAAGCATTACTAGTTCACCATATCTTTTATCGTATTAAAGGTATACATTAAACGACAGTATAAGTCCACCGTATCTTTATTGTGTAGCCAGTAAAGACACGCTTTATTGAATAACAGTTTAGTAAAGCTCGTGCATCGTACATGTACTGTAGGTGTATACAGGGTGTAACAACGTGTACATGGTGTTACTGTCTTATTATTCGTGTTTTTATTGGATATTTACAAAATTATCGGAAATGGTGAAACGCAACGAAGGGATTAAAACATTCCTATATACTTCAAACCTGAAAAAGTCCACCCTGGTATAAGAGGGAGCGTGGTCCATTTTGATAAGGTAGGCTATTATATATTTGCAACTTATCCAAGTTAGTGATGAGTTTGTGTATAGAATGAATCTGTCAGTCCGTCGTGTCTATACTCGTCGATTGTTCATATAACTTAAATTTACATTAATTGTATTACAACAACATATAATACCATTGCAATTACACAATTTTAACAGTTAAGAATCAATCACTAGGTGGTGATATAATTGTGACCATTTGGCCATAAATTTACCCATAGTGTTATTAATATTGGCGCTGTATCTTTCACTTTGAAATTTCTTTCGTAAAATTGCTTTAAAAGAATCTAAATTTAGTTGTTTACCCGAAAATTTATTGGTGTAGATATAATGTTTGGCTAATACAAAGACGTAATTTCGTAACCTGTGTTTATCTTGAAAGGCAAACAAAATATTTCTTTCAGCTAGATTTATATCTATATTTGAACTTGCTATAAGCCAATCTTTTAGAAATGACCAAAACCGTTTTACTTGCTCACACTCAACGAAGAGATGCCGGATTGTTTCCGCTTGTTGATTACAATATTCACATCGGTCATTGTCTATTTTATTTATTCTATATAAAAACGATTTTGTAACTAAGATGTTATGTGTGACCTTAAATTGAAAATCTTTTAATTTAACCTCGTTTAATTGATTTAAAACAGAATAATAATGGATCCATTCTCTCTCAGAAATACCAGGTATCTCTCGTTCCCATTTATTATTTTCAATGAAAATATTAGAACCCGTCATTATGTCATAAAACCGACGGCATCCCTTTTTGTCAGCCAAAATTTGTTGCATATAGATGCTGCATCTTACATTATATTTATTCAAAATACATGTCACTTTATTGTCTTCTAATATAGTTCTCCATTCGTTCGAAATTTTTCTAAGTAAAGATTGAAAATCTAAAAACGTACCTCTCAGGTTATAGCGATTTTTTATGTCTTCAAATTCGTAAAAGTTACCATTTTCGTCAATAAGATCTGACACATGTCGCAGTCCTTTATCGTACCAGTCCTTGATGAAGAAATATTCTCCATTTAATAAATTATTATTAAACCACAGCGGGGAATTTAAAATTTGGTAAACAGATTCTATTCTAATACAGCTGCAAAAATAAGACCATATCTGAAGCAATTCTTTCCAGAATGGATTATAAAGCGTTACAATAGATTGTTTTGAATAACCGTTTCCAAATGACAGCACTTTTTGAAAGTCTATCTTAGACAGCGTAAACCATGATGCACCTTGCGAATTCTGTAGGATCCGTCTCATCCATGATACTTTTAAGGCTTTAATAAAGTAAGTTATATTTATCATTCGCAGTCTTCCAAATTTTGAGTCTTTAGAAATACTATTTCGCTTGATTCTATCTGGGCCTGAATTCCATAAGAAAGAATATAATATTTTGTTTAACTTTTTTATCAGTTCCTCGGGTGGGTTTGGTAAAGCTAAAAATAAATGTGTAAACTTCGATAAAGCTAACGATTTAATGATTGTTATTCTTCCGATTAACGTTATTTTTCTTTTCGCCCATTGTTTGCATAAGTTTTCAATTTTAGTGATTATTTCATTTGAATTAAGGTTCCAAATATCAAAAATTTCTGTGGTAAAAGTAACACCTAATATTTTGAATGGATCCTGTGACCAGTCAAGCCTTTCATTTATACAGAGTTGTACTACTGAGTGGCTCAAAGCACCAATCCATATAGCCCTTGTTTTTTCAATATTTATTTTCAAACCTGACATATTGTAAAATACATTTAAAACAGATAATGTTTCTTTAAGAGATTTTTCGGTTCCATCTAAAAATATTTGGGTATCGTCAGCATATTGACTCAAGCGGAATTCTTTACCATTAATTTTTATTCCTTTTATCGTTTTATTATTCCTTATTAACTTTCCTAAAATTTCAGCGCATAAAATGAAAATATATGGCGAAATTGGATCTCCCTGCCGACATCCCCTTTTAAGATTAAAAAATTCCGATATGTGACCATTTTGTATAATGCAAGATTCTGATCCATTTTGAAATAATTTTATCCAAGATTTTATCGATGGTCCAAAATTAAAATAGTCCAACGTTTTTTCTATAAAATTCCATGACACCGTGTCGAACGCTTTTTCAAAATCAACAGATAATACAAGTCCAGGCAAGTTTTGATGTTTAGTTTCAAATAAGATATCATAAATAAGTTTTATATTTTCACCAATGAATCTTCCAGAAATAAAACCCTTTTGATCTTCATGAATTAGAGAACTGAGTACTGTTTTGATTCTATTAGCTATCACAGCCGATGCAAGCTTGTATACTACATTCAATAAGGAAATAGGCCGCCAATTTTTCAGATAATGCCTGTTTTTATTTGACTTGGGTAGGCAAGTAATTATACCTTGTTTTTGGGTCACTGATAAATTACCTGTTCGATAGCCAGTATTTAATGATCGTAAAACGAAATCTCCAATATCAGACCAGAAAAATTTAAAAAATTCGACAGTAAACCCATCTAGACCCGGACTTTTATCGTTTTTCATGTTCTTCAAAGCTTTATTTAGTTCTGGCAATGTAATTTCTCCTTCTAAATTTTCGGCTTCACGATCTGATAGTTTTGTTTCATTTTCTCCTAATACATTACGAATAGGTTCATCATCTATATTATTATTATTATTATTATTATTATTATTATTATTATTATTATTATTATTATCATATAGGTTTTCATAGAAGCGCTTTTGACAGTTAAGGATATCTTTTGTATTTGTATGTTCATCTCCGTTATCTTCTGTAATTTTATTCATAACCTTATTAGTAAAGTGTCTAGTTTCTAAATTAAAGAAATATTTAGTTGGTTTTTCGCCAAACTCTTCATATCTTACGCGAGATCTTAACATTACTCCTTGTATTTTTTTCTTTCGGATATCTTCTAATCTTTCCTTCTTTTGAACTAAAGTGTTAAATTTATCATCGTTTATCTGCGAAAAATTTGCATTTATATCATTTTCTAGAGTTTTTATTTCTTGTTCCAATTCTTGTTCTTCCTTACAGCTTTGTCTTTTCTTTATAGAACTATATTTTATTGTATCACCTCTTATCATCATTAACAAAGTTTCAAGAAATAATTGCTCATTTATATTAAACTCTAAATCTTGATTTGGAATATTATCACCTATATTATAATTTGTAGCATATGTGTGTTTTACATCTTCAATTATCTTTTTGACCTTTTCAACGTATTGACTATCCCTGAGCAGACTATTGTTAAACTTCCAGTACCCTTTTCCCCTATCATTATTTTGAAATTTTAATTTAATTGTAATAGCCGAATGGTCCGTCCTGTATCCTGGAATTATATCAGAAGCTGTAACATATTGGAAAAGACTTTCATGTATAATAAAAAAATCTAACCTTGCTTGTTTTTTACTTGGATTTAATCTACGCCATGTATATTGCTTTTCATTTTCATGCATTAACCTCCATGGATCTATAAAATTCTCTTGGTCTAAGAATTGCAGAACCGTTTGTCTAGCCCGTGGATTATTAATACGAGCGTAATTAAAGCTATCAATTTCCGCATCAATAATCATATTCCAATCGCCACATATGATAACGTGATCATTCTGAAATTCTTCTATTTTTTGTTTCATGTATTCATAAAATTGTGGATTATCATTATTAGGGCCGTATATATTGACTAATGTAATGTCTTTATCTTCTATGTTCATATCTAACATCAAAAAATTTCCATTTTCATCATTCTTTATTCTTTTGACTTTTTGCTCAAAATTATTATTAATTAAAATCATAACCCCTCTACTGTTTGTTGTGTATGAACTAAAATATGCTTCATAACCCCATTCCGCTTTTATAAATGATTCAAGATTTTTATTAATATGAGTGTCTTGCAAGCATACAATATTATATTTTTTACATCGAACATACTGGAATAGATCCCTTCTTTTTGTGGCTACAGAAAGACCTCCACGGCAATTCTGAGAAAATATTGTGATATTTTCAACCATTATCAAAACATTGATATCCGTGAAATGCAACAGTTTTAGAATTAGTATAAATGGACACATAACATGAAAGATACAAGCAAACAAATATTACATCTAGAAATTCTTTAGAATGAAACATGATACGATTTTGCCAAAATAACATAGAACTTACCGAAAACTGTGCTTATTTTAGTTCATGGAAAATTTCAGGAAATTACACATTTTCGCCTTGCTGACCCTGTTCCCCCCTAGACCCAGGATGCCACTTTGATATGATGTGTGAATTTGAAAACCACACAAACTGACGAAAGGGCATGCTGGGTCCCGGGGGGGACACACCCAGAAATAAACTATAAAATTGTAAATAAAAGATCTTATGCACTATGCTATCATTTCTTTCAAAATAAACTTAAAATTACAAAACAATAAACAATCAATGTGTGGATATTGTTCAGCATTCATATGACAAACAAGCCCATATTTGTTTGACTGAAAAGTGCTGTTGACAAACAAATGCAAATCAGTTCAAAGTCTAATGGTTTATTTTTGCCGAAGATGGGGTGGGTTGTGAAAATATTTAGTTGCATTGTCTGGATTCTGTTAAATCAGCCAAACTGTTTTGTAAACGAAAGTGTATATATTTCTTCTAATAAAAATGCTAAATGCAGCCCCATAGTCATAACATGAAAATTTCGTCCTCCCAAATCTGAGATTTAGGGACTTCGTCATCTAAGGCATAGATGTCCTTACATCTATTAAATAATTATATTGTTTGAATATATTTGCAGGATTGTTTCGATTTTTTGTGACGCCTGTGGGTGGGGTGCTGCCTAACGTCAAAGCAGTGCAGATCCCGCAGGGTAGTCCTCCTGCCATAGAAGATACGCTTCAGACCACCGTGATCAAAACGCGATACACGTGGTACAAAACGAGATGAGTAAACGTGGATGATAACCGTGGACACCTGCCGTGGGCTAATTTGTGAATTATAAAACTTACCATCATGATGGTAATCAGGGCGGATACGAAAATATAGCAAAAGTGAGCAAAGCTCACATACCCCCGGCGGTAGCCATCAGAGGTCCTACCACTTTGAGATAAAAGCAGATTACAGAAAAAGGTATACATCTAGTCATCAAATAAATACCTAGGTGTACTGTACGCTTTTACAAAGATTGAACATCATGGCATCTTCTGGTGTAGATTTGTTTAAAATTTAAAAAAAAAAAAATAAAAAAGTTCACACAATCAGAGAGAAAGAAAAAAGGGACAAATAAAGGGACTGATAAGCAGGAGATGGCTGCTTATTTCTTACACAATACAACTCATTCCCAATGTTTATACTAAATGTCACCTTCCTAAGTTGAGCAGTTCCTGAGAAAGTTTTGACAGAATTTTCCATATTCATTATACAGGAGTGACAGATGGAAAAACTACAAAGTGGAAAAAGAATGGAAAAACAAATACTGGCCATCTGATTTTCTCTTACAGAATACACTTGGACACTGTCTAGATGTATAAAAAATTTGAAGAAGCTGGCTAAATAGGGGCTGAGAAATCTGTGACAGAAATTTCAATCAGAGAGAAAGAAAAATGGACAAATAAAGGGACTGATAAGCAGGAGATGGCTGATTCTTTCTTACACAATACAACTTGCCATATCCAATGTATGTACCAAATTTCATCATCCTAATCGAGTTGTTTCTGAGAAATTTTTGACAGAAATTTCCCTATTCAATATACAAGAGTGACAGATGGAAAAACTACAAAGTGGAAAAAGAATGGAAAAACATACACTAGCCATCTGATTTTCTCTTACACAATACACTTGGACACTGTCTAGACGTATACAAAATTTGAAGAAGCTGGCATAAATAGAAGCTGAGAAATCTGCGACAGAAATTTCAATCAGAGAGAAACAAAAATGGACAAATAAAGGGACTGATAAGCAGGAGATGGCTGATTCTTTCTTTCACAATATAACTTACCATACCCAATGTTTGTACCAAATTTCATCATCCTATGTCAAGCAGTTCCAGAGAGATCTTTGACATAAAAAAAGTTTACACACACACACACACACACAGACACATACACACACACACACACACACACACACATCTTCACAGAAAAGACAAAAACTATATACCCCCTATATACTTCGTATATGCAGGGGGTATAAAAATAGTGAGACAATAATAAAACCGGGTGATCACAGAACCAAAACAACTTGAAAATACGTAACGCAGCCCTACAGTAAATTTTAAGCAAAATCCAAAATATGACACTTTAACATAAGTAATATCTAAATGTTGGAAATAACGCGAGCAAAGTATTTTGATCAGACCCATCCTTTTTATCCCTTTTTTCCAAAGTTTTCTAAAGTCCTTACAAATGCTGTCGTTACATGTATCATGTACAATCATCAGCGCTTTTGTAGAATATTGCCTTAATATGTATATGTTTCACTGTCATTTACTTGTAAAATATCAACTTAGAAACTGATTGACCGCAAAACCATTTCTTACACGACCCGCTGTTTCCTTTGCGACAGAATTACTTTCACCTGTCATTGGTGATTTGTTTTATCGCTAGTACGTAATGTTTGGGCTCTACGTTCACCCATTAGCTATGATTATAGTATCATAATATCTTATTGTCACAGATTTAAAAAGGTACAAGTAGGCAATGATCAGAAAATGGCACAATCAGAAAGAATTTTCCACTCCATAAGTCGAGGGGTGGGAAAAAACTAATTTAAAAATGACACTTTGGTACTTATACCAAGAAAGCATATCGTAAGCCCAGTGAGCAGCCATTATTTCCCAGTAGGCGGCCACTCAGTCACCCGAACTGAACTAAAAATATGAAAACGTACATAAGGCTGAAACAGCACAAAAATTCGACTCCAAAACACAAAACAATGAGAACCACAACAGAAGTATTGCCTCGGAACGATCAGTAATATAAATTACTGAGAAGCTTAAACCGATTTTACAGGCGCCTAACCTCACCCTCATCTTCTGCAGTGGCTCAAATTTGCACAAATATAAACAATCAGTAAGAAAAATCATGTTAAGAAATATACAACATAGGTACCAACGTATGTAACATATGTAACGAAACTGATTGCAAACAATCTCTGAGGACTGGAAAAATAAGAACATCAAATGGATGTAGCGGCGGTCAAGAGTGCTGTTTCTTAATCACTCAATCATTTCACCGCTGTGTCTGGTGTGGGTTTGAGCCTCGCACTGGCCTCATGTGAGACAAGCCAAGTTCTGCTTGCGGGTGTGCCAGGTGGTTTTTTCTCGGTGTTCTCCCGTTTTCGCCCATCTACTGATTGGCCCGTCTCATATATACTGAAATAATCTTGAAAGGGACGTAAAACTGAATCAAAAAATGGATGTACTGGGAGACAGAATGCTTTATTCACAAATCGCAAGACTGCTGTACAAAAGTATGAGTAATGCATGTTTATGTATTAATGTCTTATGAAAACATCACAATTTTCAATGTCTTTGATTAACCTCGTCCCTTGTTGTCATAGCAGGGCTCACAACAGCAAGTTGAAAGAGTTTTCTTTACAAAAACTTAATATCGAACATTGACTAATAAAAACAATTTCTACAATAAACATGCTCGATCTTTGAATAATCAAAGGCTTTTTTTACAACCTATCAGATTGCGGCGAAAAGAGGGATTTTAATTTTAAAGTACATATTGCCCTATCCCTAAATGGGCATTTCATAATCATTTTGTAAGTGAGTCTATATCCCATGAGGCCTAAAGGCATATTTAAATTCTAACTAAGTCTTGTATTTACAATTTGAAGTACAACCTGTCAGCTTGATATATATATTTCAGATCTTTTCCATAAGAAGTTACTAGAGCAAGGTCTCCAAATGCCGACATGGTCCCTTTATCGATACCCTTGATCTATTAGGCTTGTAATTGGCATTAATTGGCTAAAAGTCACATGATCAGATGCGTGACTTCCAATTTCGTCATTATGACATCATCAACCACCATTTTGTTATCATCCGAGAACAGGACTGCAGGAAAAATATTTTGCGCGAGCATTTTATCGGCGCTAATAAGGTGAGTGGTATATGTTTTTAACTCGTAAAATGTTCATGATGTTGAATATTATGACGGACATGGGTTTGATGATAAAAGTAAAGTGCGCAAACGCCTTTTAAATGCTATTTTGGACTGTTTTTATTTCTGACGCAAGATTCAAATGGTGTCGATATTAGGATCAACATTTAAACACATGCTCCTATTATCGACATGCTAAACAGCTGTCAAATATTTTCAGTGGATTCCATTACCAAATTGTATATATAATGGAGAGAGAAAACTATGTTTTGTCTCATGAGGTTTCCTTCTGATTGTGTCGCGTTCGGCTCCCTCATTTTCACTATAAAATCTCTGTTTTGCCATATCAATGCACTTCCTTTTGTCATTAAGCAGTGTCCCAATAGATTTTTAAGAATCAAACAGTTGCTTTGGCTGAGTGTTAGTTCAGTTGTAATGCATGCCCGACAGTAAACAAATATGAAACTTCTGTTTTCAGTCATGTCGTCGCAAGCTGGTGCCAAAAAGCGAGTGCAGTGTACTCCAGAGAGGATGGCAATGGCCATACATATGGTTCGGTCTGGTGGTATGAGCAGAAAGGCTGCAGCCAAAGCGTATGGTGCACCTCGCACTACCCTTCTGGATAAACTAGCAGGGTGAGTACCAGAGGCCACTACACCACCCGGGCGCCAAACTGTCTTAATAAAGTCTGAGGAGGATACTTTAGTTAGATATTGTCACCTTATGGCTGAAATAGGGTATCCGCTCACCAAGGGCGAGTTTCTGGGTGAAGTGAAGCATGTATTAGACATTGATGGCAGGACTACACCTTTTAAAGATAACCGCCCTGGAAAATGTGGTTTCAAATACTTCAGAAAAGGCATCCGGAAATCACAATGAGAACCCCAATGAGGCTTGGGCACGAGAGATCCGTTGTAAATAACGAAATGATAACAGGCTGGTATGATGGTGTAACAAAGTTCCTGAAGAAGGAGGTGCCTGATTATGAGGCTTTACTTACCAGTCCTCGCAGAGTGTGTGTTTAATGCGGATGAATCTGGTTTTCCACTTGCGCCAAAGCCTGGTCGTGTGTTGGCAGAGAAAGAAGCAAGACATGTATATCAAGTAGTAACAAATACCAAAGCACAGAAAACTGTCATGGTAGGCTTTAATGCCTATGGAGAATATGCCCTGCCAATGATTTTATTCCCAGGTGAGCGATTAAGGGACGGTGGCTTGTCCGGATTCCCCGAAGCTACATACGCGGCGACCAAAAACGGATGGATGGACTCAGATACGTTTGTAGAGTTTTTGAAGAGCCTGTATCCATTTGGTAAGAGTCAGAATATACAGTTTCCGGTCCTCTTGTTTGTCGATGGACATTCAACTCACATACATGTAAGTTTGCCAGCAGCAGAGTATTATAAGGATAATGGAATTATTCTTTACTGTCTCCTACCCAATTTAACGCACATTCTTCAAGCATGTGGCATTGGATTTTTCAGTCCTATGAAATCCGTGTGGCAGGCACAGGTTAAGCAGTGGCAGGCGGAAAACATTGGTCGTTTCATCACAAAGAATGAGTTCCCCATGATATTCAAAGCCGCGTGGGAAAAGGTTGCAACTTATGAAAACGCGGCAAATGGTTTCAAAAGTTCAGGACTCTTCCCGTTCACACCCAAAGGGATTAAAATGACAAAATTTGGGCCGTCGAAGATCGCTAATAAGGATGCCAGTGATGACCCCGTCGACGAGTCATCTGATTTGACTGCTAGTAGCTCGTGTTGTTCACCCAATACTGGTATGGATGGATCACAAACACATGACACATGACTGATGTTATCACACCTGCGGGAGATCAAAACTATGCCACTGCTTCAACATCAGCTACAGATGATGATCATACACTGGAGATAAATGGTCCTGCTGCTGACTCACAAAGTATGGCTGGAGATGACATTTCAATGCCTGATCAACAGGATCCTGTTCCCAACAATACAGTAAGTGTGATGCCATCTGAGGAATCAACACAGCCAACCCATATTTCTCCTGTACCATGTGCTAGCAATTTTGTCACCATTCAGTCATCTGATTATGCAACACAAGGTCCGTTCCGTATCTCCCTGGGTCAACAGAAAAACTTTGACCCTAATCTTGCAGCTCCAGCGTTTCTGAAACTAAAAGTGCCTGAACCAAAACAGAAGAAAACAGTGCAGGGGCTTCGAGATAAGCTGCCAAAAGCCCTCTCTGGGAAAGGAGCAATTAAAATACTGCAAGAAAGAAAGCAAAAGAAAGAAGAAGAAGAAATTGCAAAGGCAAAACGCAAAGAAGAGAGACTGCAAAAACGTATTCAAATGGAAGCAGAGCGTGAACGCAAAAAGATGGAGAGAGAGCAAAAACAAAATCAGAAGAAAGCAAGAAAGGCAAACCAAAAGCGTAAAACAAAAGAGGTTAAAAGAGATTCTGTCAGGTCAGATTCAGATATCGAGAACGTACCATATATGGACGAAGACAGTGACAATTTTGAGGAGGAGTTCGATATGTGCCCCGGGTGTAGCAGGGGCGACCAACATCCATCTCGATGGGTTAAATGTGGCGAATGTTCCACGAGATGGCATTTTATTTGTGCCGATAGGCCTGACTTTGAACATTTGGATGAAAGTGAACGAAAGAGGGTTGAATTTGTCTGTCCTTTGTGCAACTAGGCAATAATCTGCAGCTGCACAAGGTTTCCTTTGTGTAACAGAATTATAGTTCAGGGATGCGTTGTAAATTATGAACCTTGTGCTTACTTTCTAACTGTGAACTCAAAATCACTTTGCAAAGTTTATGTATGCAAATTTTAAACAACGGACTTTTTGTCAAATGGTCCAAATGTTTTCTTTGATGCTTGCAACAGAAGTGTATTAATGCTGTGCTCAGATTATCTCAGATTATGTGTTTAAATGACTCCAACTTAGTTTGCAGATCTGAATTTGAAACATCTAAATATGCTTTACACCTTCTTACATGTTCAAATATGTTCTTAGAAAGTTAAATGAATTTGTTAAATTGTTGAATTATGTGTGTTATTGAGTAGATCCCGGACGATCGTATATACTTACGTCACAGGTTTAACCATTAAACATATGAATGAAATGAATTTACATGCATTTAATTTAATTTGCATTTAATTTGATCTATAGGATCAGGCATTGTTCATATATAACGGTAAACCTGTTTGCCTACTTGTACCTTTTTTGATCGTCCGGGATCTATAAACACTTTGTTGTTCAATATTTTTTTAAAAAGATAGAGGGTGTCGATAATTGGAGGAGGGTGTCGGTAATTGGTCCTGTACCATTTATATCTACGAGTGAAATAAATTGGCTAATACCTATCATGATAGGCTATGCACCAGTTGTTTCGGCCAATCGAAAACAGCTTTGCATACACTGTATGGGTGTCGGTTCAAGGAGCAAAAGTACAATCCTTTATTTTTAGTCAAAATTTTTCCTTAAGGTGTCGATATATGGAGACCTTGCTCTATTTTTTATTGTTAGATTTTCGTTAAAATTTCTAAAATAAATAACTTCTAAATTACTTGTTTACCAATTCGTAGCTTTCCATCTACGTTCCATCTACATCTTGAGAGTTTTTATATTGATAAAATAGTATCTAGAGTCTTTAAAAGTCTTCTAGCTAGTGCATTACAAGTACACCAGTGTCATGAGAATGTCCCATTTTCATTACGAGAAGGAAAATAGAACATGCACATACATATTATATTATCTGATTACAAGTTTTGCAAATGTAATATTGAGAAATGAGCCGCCGCATGGGAAAACCAACAATCTGCATAGGCGAAAACACAGGCGCAGATCAGCTTCGCAGTAACTGCGAAGCTGATCAGCGCCTTTGTTTTCGCTACACGGATAGTAAAATCCATCTTATACTGTAGATCCGGAAATGTTCGCGAGAACTTAATTTTCGCTAATATTCGCGAATTGGTTGCCTCGCGAATTCAAAGTTATCGCTAATAAAGGGCCACTATAAGCTTTATAGAACACATGGTCACTCACACGCGAATTCAAGAACTCGCTAATAATTCGGAAATAGAAAATTCGCGAAATAAAAGTCACGCGAAAATTTCCGAATTCACAGTACTTAAATACGAAATTTCAAGCATCTAGCCTGCTTCTGTGAATGTACAGGCTGGTTTGTGTCGGACCTGGCCGGAACAAAAAATGTTGGTATGCGTATGCTCAAATAGATAACAGTCTGTCATTTGACGTGGGCATGCAGTCTAATGTAATCACGCAATTTCAGAAGTAGTACAATATGGATCTTTCTTTGATTGTAGAAACAGTGGCAATGATATTTTTATGTTTTATATGAGGCGTCAAAGAACAGATTTATGGAAAAACCAGTTGCCAAACTTTGGGGTGCACTACTTGCCTAAAACTCGAAACGAAGAAACAGACACGTTGGTATAGAAACAAAAGTTGTAGTCAAGTGTAATCTGAGAAATGAAATGTGCAGGATGTTTAAAGAGTGTGCTAATCATATATATGAGCCTGTGCAAGTAAAAACCAATAATTTGGGTTTCCGACCAGGTCCGACACAAACCAGGCTGTAGTCACAGAAGAAAGCTAGAGTCTTGAAATTTTGAGTATTGGCAGGGGAGGAATTTTACTATCCGTGTAGCGAAAACAAAGGCGCTGATCAGCTTCGCAGTTACTGCGAAGCTGATCTGCGTCTTTGTTTTTGCATATGCAAATTGTTGGTTTTCTCATGGACAGGCGCATATATTTAATACAGTTTTGATAAGAATATGAGAAAATAATGTTTTTCCTAATGATACTTAATTCCTTGAACTCATTACATACCCAAACCTTTCATGTTTATGATTGCCCATGGAGCCAAGAACATACATATCTTCTGTGTAACGTCTGATCAAGTTATAGGTTAGCAATGATCAAGCACAAAGAAAGTCCCTTCCTTAAAGACAGTTTGATTAATCATAGAAAAAACAGAACAGACACTGATACAAAGAGACTACTTTGTCATAGGTGGCCACTCAATTTCTTGACTTTTAAGTATATGACGACGCTCATGAAGCTACAAACGGCACAAACTACATCAAAAACTAAACCAAATAGCACCACAACAGTAGTCGCTTCGGTATCGAGTTGAAAACTTCCTTTGTTTAGTTTGTGATAGCCTGTTGGACATAATGAGAAGGAGAATGAGCGCCAGAAAAAATCTTATATGATTGGACATTGTTCCATATTTATTACACGATATGAACATGCAACTGGAACATGGAAATGAATCCATATACAAGTACATGTATTTTAATATGATAAATTTATATTTTTTGGAACTTAAGCACAGGATACAATCAAGTCAAATGTACTTTTGCCGGTGCTTAACGCGCACGGGAGAAAGGTATCATCAAGTATAGTAGTCAACTTCCATTTTCAGCCTAGTATCTTGACTGATTTCCTTCTGATTTATTTCTAATTACTAAATCGATGATTACAGTAGCTTCATTTATCTGTTGGCGCCACGCTTTTTTTATTTCCTTGGTTTAAAGACACTTCCGTTCATTCATGCCATTGATGAAACAATTAAATTAAACCTTAAGGCAAACCTGTTATTAGTTCACACTTAGAAATGTGTTAAGAAGTCATAAAAAGCAATACACACATTAGAAAACATTAGAGCCTGTGCATGAGAAAACCAACAATTTTGCACAAGCGAAAACAAAGACGCAGGTCAGCTTCGCGGTGATCGCGAAGCTGATCAGCGCCCTTGTTTTCGCTTCACGGATAGTACAATCCCTCTTCTTTTTAAATCCGAAATTTCAAGCTTCTAGCCTGCTTCTGTGACTGTACAGCCTGGTTTGTGTCGGACCTGGTCTGAAACCCATATTGTTGGTTTTCTCATGCACATGCTCATTTTACTTTATGTGCTTCCACGTGATCGTTCTAAGCCAAGGCGTTAAGATCTAGTTATTACTCAATAAGAGGATATCTTTCAAACATTCCATTAAGTGTATGTAATATTGTTGTCACGTACCATTCAATCCTGTAAACGTTTATTAATTTATCGTCCGAAACTTACATGTATTTCAAAGTACCCAAAAAGAAGATATATTATGCACATGTATATCTGCTGCATGTATTACGTGATCAAATATACATTTTCATTTGATCATAAAGGCGTTTGTATAACTTACCCATATTTTAATTATATGAAGCAAAATAAGGAAACTGTCAATGCTTAGCACTCTACCGCTGTATTTTAGTTTTGTTTTGGCAGTTGCTTCCTATAAGTGAAATAAATGTTGCATGGAAACCGATTGAGAACGTATAATTAAATTGCATTAGCGTTTATTATTCGTCTTTATCAGACACGCTAATCTATTATCGAATTTTCTTTTCAATTTTGTCTTGGCAAGTTGGGTTTTGATGATAGGTGCACGTACGTTTTATTTACTGCTGTTTAATTGGGCATATAATTTATTTAGAAAATATTTCATAACTTTATCAAAGTTGTCTGTACAGCAAGTGCATATCGTATCTGCAGAAGACGTCATTTGTCGATAAGAGCTCGAATATTATGATTTAAGCTTACGGTATCAATATACGTATTTATGTGAACAATGCATTTGATGTATGGAATTAAGAAAAGACACAGAGATTGTACAATTTAATTTAGAGTCCTAAACCAAACACCAGGGGGGTTGGGAGGTCAGAACGTACAGCAAAAACACAACAAAATGTTACAACACGCATTAATGGCAAGTCGGCGCTCTTTCTCCGAGATAATCGTCCGGTTAGCTTCAACGACTACATGTATGGTGTAATGAAGACGCACAACAGCTGTTCGGTCACGGTTAACATGTACCATACATGTGACCAGCACTTTTGACTTAGCTACACAAGGGTCGAAATAAGTTAAACAATCTACTCACATTATACACTGTGACAGCACAAAATATTAATATATATCAAAAATCTAAATATTTCTTGGGATTCGCCATTCATGAAAAGAATCAGGTTTCTCTATACATATTTGTCGGTAAAACTCTCCCGTTCGTTAATGAACTTGAGATAAGAGCATGTTCTCGAATTTCTCGGGATTGCAGGACACTTGCCTGGCTTTCATTGCCGGTTAAGGTTTCGTTGCCGGGACACTGGTAAGGGAAAGTGCATACGGTAGCCCGTACTATCTCCCATTGAATGTTTTAAGGCTTCCAAACTGTCTATCCGTTATATACTAACCGACAAAAGAAACCTGACACTTACATTTGGATGTTTAATCGCGAAGGCAGATTGCAATAAAATACTGAAATATACAGCATGGAAGGCAAATCATTTTCACACCATTTAATTACAAAAATCGACTTTTTCAATAAAATACCTTTCCGTAACACACAAACATTAAAATAAGGGGGTCATTTTAAAATAAGTTTAAGCTGATATAAAACAACTGTTATGCATTGGTCATTGTGACCGAATCCTGAATGCCTTCAAAAAGGCATGGTTGCCGCCTAAAACGATTTCGGAATCATTAGACAATAGGAAAAGATCCTTATATACCAAACATTTCATCCCTTACAAGGGATTAAATTTTTATATAACATTAAAAAGCATGGGGTTTCTTTAGTTGGTCAGTATAATTTATCCATTTTAATACCGTTGTGTTGATTTGATTAAAACGGAGACGAAAAGTAAACATAAAAGCAGCGTCAGAGACTGCTCTGTAATTCTTGGAATGATGTGCTTTTGAACTTTGGTCTTTAAATTTATCGTTCGAACGGTATTATATATTAATAGCGTTCGAGCGCTAAAATTTAGCGTTCGAACGGCAAATTAAGCGTTCGATCGATATATCTAGCGCTCGAACGCTACCATTAGTTTTGATTCATTTCGAACATCATATTAATTGTACAAGAACATATAGTCCATGTCTCAGCAAATTTACTTATAAATTTATACACGTGATTCTCTCCAATAGGCTTGCCATATTATGAACATGCATTAATACTGGTCATCCAGAATCATGTCAGTTCTTATCCATATCGCCGTTTGTCTTCTAAAATCACGAGTGGTCAAAAGTTCAAACACATATCGATTGTAGGTGAAAATCAACAGTAAACGATTGTGTACATGCAAACAATCAATCATCGCGTCTATCCGTGTTTCCCTTAAGTTTCCATGGATTCAAATAATGAAGCTATACTACATTTTAACATTATGGAAACTTCTCTGTGATTACTTGGGAATTTCTTTAAATTACAGATTAAATATCTATTAATGAACTAAACTTTAATTTTACAAATATTTACCTTGCCTATCATAAAATAATTCTTTATTATTGCTTTTTTTTTGTTAGAATTTAGCATTTTTGACTTTTAAATTATGTAATTACATTCAATTATTGTTTTTTTCTCTTGACCACCTCAAACCTCAATTTTACTATATAAGTATAGGTTTGAAGGGGTTAAGTTTTACACGGAGATGTTTCCATGATGTATGAAAAGGAAAAATTTTGAACCATGTAGTCATGGCTGAGTTGGATGAAACTTGTTAAGTTCAATAAATACAACCATAAGCGTTTCAGTGTTAAAATGAGTCTGCAAAAGTGGTATAGTAATAAAGTATTGCAGAAACTTTCAGACTCTGCCAACCCAAACTAAGACTGTGTGGAAACTGGCTGAGGACAATAAATAGAGAATGGACTGCCAATGAGATACATCATGTGAAGAGATGACTGATAGATTTTGATTTCGCCACCAAGTGATAGAATTCCATTTTAACCAAACAAGTATGTTGTGTGATAATAAACTACAAGAGTGTCAGTACAGTTTTACCGACACAACCCCACATACTTGGCGATGTCTGCATTTTGTACATACATACATACATATATTTTATTAAAGTCTCACCTCAACAGAAAGTAAAACATACAATACAATAAGCATAAAAACATATTACTAAAATATTACTTTCTATGTATGAGTGGCTCTACTAGAGAGCTATGAGAGACTATTAAAAGACATGACTTTAGAATTAAGAACCTTCTGGATTTTCAACTCCACAAAGGAATAAAATACATTTATACAACATTTTATACACATAGAAATAAAAGGTTTAAAAGTCAAATTCTATACAGAGTATCACGTCTAAGACTAAGTATTTCATGGCAGATTTTGGCACATTTACGAATACTTTGAAAATGTTGGCAGCTTAAGATTGCAGATAGTTTCTGATCGTCTGTAAAAGAATCAATATCTAAGAACTCTGATGTAAGAGTAGCTAACATATCTTCCCTTAGAGTCTGGTAGACTTGACAGTATAAAAGCACATGCTTTTCAGATTCCACCTCTCCAGCGCAATTATAACAAGTCCTATCACTGTAATCCAACCGCTCATACCTTCCCGTTTCGATACGTATCGGGGCCACCCCACAGCGGAATTTAGCATAAGCGCTCCTATGAGATTTTGACATCGGGCATGTAAGATATGTCTCTGATTTGAATTCTTGTTTAAAAAGCCTATAAGTACGTAGTTTATTTCCCCCATTTCCATTACGCGCATCCTGCCTATTGACATCAGCTAACCACGAAGTCTTAAATTTACTAAACAGGAAAACAGCAACCTGATCCTTAATCACTCCGGGGTTAGGGGTATTATCCAATGAAATATCAGCATCCCTCAACATCGTATTTATCTGAAAATTCCAATTTTTACACCGTTGATTACCATTCCTTTCACACCATTCGAATACTTTATAGTTAATCCTGTTGATGTCCATGGATTTCAAACGTTGCCACTGGTTAAGGACCGTGGACCATTGACGTACCACTGTTGGCTTCCACCCGCAATCCCCTTGAACGGCAGCATTTGGCGTATATCTGCCCACCCCCATAAAATACCTTGCGGCACGTAGCTGGATGGAGTTAATGCAAGTGAATTGCCTTGTTCCCCAGACAGAAGCTCCATAATTTATAACACTCCATACCATAGAGTCGTATAGTTTACTGAATGTTTCAAAGTTAAAACCTCCGAAAACTTTACTTTTCGCTATGACGAGACCAAGTGCCCTATTTGCGGCTTTACATACATGTTTCGCCATTTTATCATAACACATATCTTCAGTAAGGAGTAAACCAAGGTAGATGTATTGAGGAACAATATCTAAAATTTTATCACCGCATCTGAAGGTAAACTCAGATTTCCTTTCATCAGTGGGCCGGAAGTGAACTATGTTGGATTTCTTCTGGTTAATCGCAAGATTGTTCTGCGTACACCAGTCATTTAGTTCATTTAAAAGAATTTGTAGATCATGCTCTGAGGAAGCAACTAGAGCTAAGTCGTCCGCGTACAAAAGCGCTGTAACTTTTTCGCCACCTATGTCAACGCCTATATCTAAACTGTTTAATCTCATCACCAAATCGTTCACAAATAGATTGAAAAATAGCGTAGACAAGGAACAGCCCTGCTTTAAACCGCAACCAACATCGAAGAATTCCGTTTTTATTCCATTGATACGAACGCAGCATTTCACACCGTCGTATAATGACTTGACTACATTAAACATATGTCCGGTGAGACCAAGATTCTGTAGTTTACGAAACAGGATACTTCTGTCTATTGAGTCATATGCTTTGCTAAAATCTATGAAGGCGACAAACGTGGATTGTCTTTTAAGTTTCCTAGTATCTATAATCGATGTTAAAGATATTAACTGGTCAATCGTGCTACGACCTTTCCGGAAGCCATTCTGAGAATCGTGTATAACAAAGTTTTCTGTTTCCCATCTTAAAAGCCTATTATTCAGAACATTACAGTACAATTTATAAATTGAAGGGGTAATAGTAATACCACGGTATGACGTAGGATCCCTAGGGTCATTTGTTGATGATTTTTCAATTGGATTTATTATACCGCACTTCCATTTCTCCGGTATCCTCGCGGTCTGGAAACAAATGTTGAACAGAGAATGTAACGTATGTAACATATTTTCATTTTTCCATACTTCCGCTGGTATTTCGTCTAGACCTTCGGCTTTATTATTTTTCATTTTGCGTAGTGCCAGTTGTATTTCATTTAAAGATATTTCTCCGTCTAGGTACCCGTCATTTTCATTTCTATTTATAGTAGAGTCTGAATTAATTTCACGTAGCTCCGTTGAAGATGCTGCGTTGAGAAGTTTACAGAAACTGTTTCTCCAGGTGTCTAAAACAACCGACTTCTCGTCCGATACGCTTCCATCCCGTGTAATCACTTCCATTGGAATATTCTTGCGTCTTTCTTTTCCAATACCTATTTTTCCAATTTCTTTCCAGAAAGTACTATGATTGTTCTGTGTTACCAAGCTTTCAATATCATTTTGTTTAGACCTCAGGTATAAACGCTTTGCTCTTTGGCATTCTCTGTTGAAATGTTTTCGTAGTTGGGTATAAATAGAACGGGGATGGCTCCTGTTTCTTGATTTACACTTTAACATTATTTTCTCTGCCTCACATAAATTATTCCAGAGGACCGTTAATTCTTCGTTCCACCATGGTTTTCTGGATCGCCTATGTTTATTATCCGTAGCTACGCTAATCTTGATTTTCCTGTGCTCTAATTTATCCTGCATTTCTGTTTTAACTATTGACACTTTTTCCTCGTAAATGCCATCTATGTCCTTTTGATTCGATACCCCCGACTCGAGTTTATCTATACATATATTAAGTTCACTGGCACAGTCATTTAAAAAGCCTTGTGGGTAATTGCGGGAAAACTTCACAAACGATATTTGGTTCTCGTTTTGCTTTACACTAGCCTGATGCCGTATTTCTATTTTAACCTCCCATGTGAGAAGCGAGTGGTCCGGGTGTGAAGTAGAAGGGTCGATTATCCCAAGTAAGTTAGACCTATTAAACAAGTCCTTCTCTAGGTGCACCCTGAATTCCTTGACACGATCTAGAGCTTCATAAGGAATCAGGCAGTAGTCTACAACCGAGCTGCCTTGAGTCCCAACATATGTATAGCCATTTTCTACGTGGTTTCTACCGTTCAGAATACAACAGTTTGTTTCTATTAGGAAATTACACAGGGTTTCACCTTCTTTGTTTATACAATAGTCAATGACGTCTCGCTCTGGTAAGTTATCCACCCCTGGAATATAATCCTCTAGATTCCCACATCGTGCGTTAAAGTCGCCGCATATAAAGAAGAACTTGTCTTTACACACTGAATGCACCTGATACATAAGTGCATCATAGAATTCGTTTAAGTCTATGGCTCTTGTTGAATCCGACGGCGGAACATAACATACACAGGAGTAAAAGTAACTAACGTTGTTTTCAATGAATCCGTATTGTCAATCAGTAAAGGAATTTTATGAGATATATTTATTGTTATACCATGTAACATCGGATTGCACATAATTGTTCTAAGGCGAATGTCCATGAGGTACAATTGTATTAAACAAACGTCCGTAGTAAAATAAATTTTCCACGGCAAAATTACCTCAGATTCAACATCACTTCCCCTGACATTTGAGTTTTAAAAAAAAATCATGAATAAATTTTAAAAAGACCAGAAGACCAATGGTCCTATAAACGCTCACCTGAGATCTGGGATATGCGACTTAAGTTGATTTTGCCGTTAAATAGGTCAGGGGCATCCCAGGGTCATGATTTACATAAACGTTGTAGATGCCGCTTCCTGATGCTTCATGCCATGTTTCAAAATCATAGGCCTTCTGGTTCTGGAGAAGATTTTTTAACGTTTTTGCTATTTATAGCCATGGCGGCCATCTTGGTCATGTGACCTTGACCTTTTATAAAAAAAAATCATTCCCCCTTCCTAACCATGCTCCACATAAAGTTTGGCTTTAATTGGTCAAGCAGTTTCAGAGGAGTATATGTTTGAATATTTTGGTCATATACATGTATATAGCACCGGGGCATGGGCAGACAGCCCCCTGGTTGAAAATTATTCTCATAAACATAAATCCTCTGCCCATTTGCATACTCCAAGCAAGTTTCCCCCCATTTAATTACAGTTTACTTATTTTTCCCATTCAAATGCATAAGCGACCCAAGTTGGCCTTGCCGAAACAAGGTCAGAGAAGAAGATATTTGAATATTACAATGATATACGTGTATTTAGCCCCGGGGCACAGGCAAACAAACCCCCTGGGGCCATTTTTTTTTTCATAAACATATATATTCTGCCCATTTGCTCATTCCCAGTATGTTTTCTGCAAGAAAATGACATTTTTCCATTTTTCTCCATTCAAATGCATTGGTGACCTAAGTTGACCTTGCTGTAAAATAAGTCAAGGTCATTCCAGGGTCACGATTTATACACGCTTTGCAGAGCTCCTTTCACTGATGCTTCATGCCAAGTTTCAAATTCATAGGCTTTCTGGTTCTGGAGAAGAAGATTTTTATAAATTTTGCTATTTATAGCCATGGCGGCCATCTTGGTCATGTGACGTGAACCATTTATATAAAGATTCCCACTCCAAAAACCGAGGTGGGAAAAAACCAAACTAACAATCAAGAAAAAAGTACAAGTAGGCAAAGATCGGGAAAAGGCGCAATCAGAAAAAGACTCCCACTCCAAAAACCAAGGTGGGAAAAAACCAAACTAACAATCAGGTACTTATACCATGAAAACACTTCGTAAGCCGAATGAGCAGCTATTTTCCCAATAGGTGGCCACTCAGTTACCTTAACTTAACTAAAAATATGCAAACATACATAAGGCGCCAACAGCACAAAAATATTTTAAACACCAAGACATAAAACAAAAAGAATTACCACAGAAGTATCGACTTGGAACGATCAGTAACACAAAGTTACTGGCGGGTTTAAATCGATTTTACACGGCCGTAACCTCACCCTCAGCTTCTGCAGTGGTTCATAACATTTAGTTAGTTCTTCGGTCCTCGTGGTGAATCTCTAACTAGTAAATGAATCATCAAGAACAAACAAATAAATCATGATAAACATCCTGATGAATGTACTTTATACCATGAAACATTTCATGAAGTTTGGCTTTGATTGGCCCAGGGGTTTCAGAGGAGAAGATCTTTGAAATTTTGGACGACGACGACGGACGGACGCCGGAGCATGGCCACCCTATTAGCTAACCTTGTGAGCCTTCGGCTCAGGTGAGCTAAAATATGATGACTGGATGACTTCACTATGTTCTTTGCTTTTACCTGCAATGATGATTAGTTTATTAGCCCGGTAACAGGTGTGCATTCTTACAGTCCGCCCATTGAGATGGAAAGAAACTAGTAAATAATCTCATTAGAATATTTGATAAAATGCACATAATAAATAATTGAATCATCATCCGCTTCCAGTTAAAACAGCATTGGAGAAATTACGAAGGCTACAACACAATAATATTCTGTTTTATGTATCTTTTTCAGTGTCGAATGAGATCCCTTTTCACGAGAGACGTTTGGGAAGCTCGAAGAGTTTTAGTATAAAATATGCATTACA
This sequence comes from Rugalucina vietnamica, assembly GCA_964017185.1. Classification (NCBI taxonomy): domain Eukaryota; kingdom Metazoa; phylum Mollusca; class Bivalvia; order Lucinida; family Lucinidae; genus Rugalucina; species Rugalucina vietnamica. Next base: position 43,582,027 of record OZ024870.1, read on the forward strand.
TGTAAGAGCAGCAAAATAATAATATATAAGCATGTATTTCACTGTGCAATACGGGAGCAGGAATACTTGCTCCATTCAAATAACATTTCGAATGAAACATGCCAAAGACACGTCAGTACACGTCAGTATCAGTATGACGTCAATAAACGGTCAGGCGTCATTTTAATCTCTGGGAATGTCCAAACAGACACCATTTTAGTAACCTTATTTTAATTTTCTACGGGCTATTTTTACATCTTGAAGGGTATGTAGTTTTGACAAACACCAATAAAATTACCTATCCAAAGATTCTCACTATAAGCTCTATATGACACATTTTAATTTACCCTTTTCTCAACACCTTGGGTCGATAGAAAACGTTTGGAATTTACCCATGATTGGAAAGAATACTGTGGTTAATTTATGTCTTGAAGTGAAGCAAAGCTTTATTATCAGCTCTTTTAGAAATTAATTTCATGAGACGTTGTATCAAGCATCTAACGGTTATTGCTGGAAAGCAGATATCCCCGACGGAAGCATTAATAAAGATGTATCGGAAATAAAGGAAGTATCACAGTGTGCTTTCGATGCTGCTGAGATGGATAATCGCACAGTGGTCCAATTACTGTAGTATTAAATGATTCTCATAAGTAATCGTTTGTCGGGAAAGACAGTAATGTGTACAAAGACAATGTTAAAGTGGATTGTTTCCAAGATCCCCTCCCATGCAGTAAAGCTGCATATTAGTTTTAAGGCGTCAAACCAACCTAGACATCCTTTAAAAAGACAATGGTGTGAAAGCTGACCTTTACAGTTTTCTTTAATATGCACTTTAAACAACAACAACAGCAACAACAATAATAACGAAGATAATAATGATAATAATAGAAATAATAACAATGATAATAATAATAAATAATAATAGATGAGTAATTTTATGAAAGACATGTTAACTTTCCAGTATGTATCTCTCTCAATCGCATGGTTATACTTTGCCTCGGATCAGCTTTCACCATAGTAAGAAACACTGAAGACACAGATACAGATATACATTCCGCAAACACGCCCATGTAATATAATGACTTTACCGTTGTTCAAATTGAAACTTTTCAGTAGAAAATTTGATATTTTTTTCTTATTTTTGCTTAAAACATACATTGTGGGTACACGTTACAACCGCCTGCAAGCCACAATCTATGTTTTGGGTGAAAATAGGTATACCTGCATACCCCAGTCTTGCTATGTAAAAGTGGGATAGGGTATATATTATACGGAAATGTTGTCCTGATGTTGAATTTCGTTATTTCGCCTCAACAATTTTAATTCTCCACGTAGAATCAACAACCATTTTTCTTGAAATAAATCTCGGCAAAAGATCGAAAAGCAATTTTCAAAGATTTAATAGAAATATTAGCTGTTTTACGAGACAAGTGTCACAATTCAGTTAGATGATTCCAGCATGACGCTAAAATGATATAGTGGCACATCAGACCTTGTCATAATTAACTTGTCAAAAGAATAATCGTATCTCAACCATCAGCCAATGCGCGGAATAACAAACACAATATGCGGATTTTTTTGTTTTATATAGTCCCAAGCAAATACAATTATTATTTGTGGGAAAATTTAGAAAATATGTATCAGAAAGTGATTTATTTGTAATGAGACTGAGGCAGAAGACATGCAGTTCTTCAACCTCTTAGACAGTGTACGGACGAGTGGTCATGCTAAGTAAATACATGATCGACACATTTTCAGTTAAACAGCTGTCCCTAAATTGCAATATTCGCGCCCCTAATACGACTTGATAACAGCTTTCTGGATAGGACAACAGACAACTGGCTCCGCAATCCTTCCTATCCATAGCTTTATTTTGTCACTGTTTTCTTAAAACCTGACAAATACTGTCGTTAACATGTGCAAAGAATACAGTGGTGTCCAGTCATCGATTTTGCAGAATTTGCCTCAATATAGATATTTTCTTTACTCGTCAGTTAGTTGACAGAATCTCAGCTATCACTCTGATTGACCACAGTTCAAGCATAGATGTCGTCATGTCGACGACTGCTCGTGCTTTGGCTCACGCATACATTACAAAAAAAATAAACAGCCCACTGATTCCATTTCGACAGCACCACTCTCCTCTGCCACTGGTGATTTGTTTTCTCGCTATAGTGCTCAATGCCTGAAGCCAGAATGATGGAGAGTTCTCTGAACCATTTCAGGTGACAAATGGGGTACAACAGGATTGTGTGATAGCAACAACACTGTTCAGCTTGATGTTTTCTGCCATGCTGATGGATGCATTTTAGGATTGTGATACTGGTTAAATGGCAAGTTATTCAACTTAAGAAGATTGCAAGCCAAACCTAAGGTGTCGACAGATGTGCTTAATGAGCTCTTCTGGGCTTATGGCATGGGTAAGAGTTCCAATTCAGAGGCAAAAATGCCAGAGGCAATATATCAGGTTTCACATGTGTATCATGTGATACAGTAACTACCACCTTACAATCAGCACAAAAGACCGAGGTTGTACACCAGCCAGCACCAGGAAAGCCGTACAATGAACCAACCATCACTGTGAACAAGAATTGAAAGTCTTGGATAAATTCACCTACCTGGGAAGCTCTCTCCAGAGCAGTGTACATTGATAATGAGATCACTGTCAGAACTGCAAAAGCCAGTGCGGCATTTGGCAGACTCTGTGCAAATGTCTGGCAGTGTAATGGAATCAAGCTTGACGCCAAGCCGAAATTCTTAAAGGCTGTGGTACTGCCAACAACCTTATATGAATGTGAGGCCTTGGCAGTATAACAACGTAATGCAAAGAGGTTTTATCATTTCCACTTAAGCTGTAACAGAAAATTGTTAAAAATCATATGGCAAGACAAGATCACAGATACTGAGGTCCTGAAGAATGCGGGAATGCAAAGCATGCATCCAAAGCTAGTACAGCTGAGATAGACATGCCTTGTCATAAGAATGCACGATGAGCGACTTCCAAAGAAGGTTTCTATGGATGAAAAGCGCTCCCAAGGCGCAAGAAAAAATCTACAAACACATCCCTCAAAGCCTCCCTGAAGGATTTCAACATGCTATTAGTCTTTGGAACGAGCTACATAGGACCGATCGAAGTGGTGCTAGCTCATCAAGAATGAAGAAGCTTTTTATGAAAATAAGAGAATCCGTGAAGCTGAAAGAAAGCACAGAAAGCGCAAAGCCAGAGGTGAAGCTGAAAGAAAGCGCAGAAAGCGCAAAGCCAGAATCAGTGGGCCAACACCAGTCTCTTCAACAATGATTTGCTCTACTTACAACAGATAGAGCTAAGATTTGCCTAGTCAGCCATAAAAAATCACCGACATACATGAATCTTATTTTTAATCAAGGAATACATAATTATGGTTTTTCTCCTTGGTGAGAGACGACCGACCAACCTGTACCGACCACCCTGTATTTAATTGTCTTGAAAACTGACGTCAAAGTTATGCATTATGCACGTTAGTAGTACCTACAAAACGCGATGCATTTGATTAAGATTGTTCGGACATTGGTCACGCATATCATCGTTTCAAGCAATATGTCGAAGTTGAGACTGAGGTTTAATGGTTATCGTTATATTTTGGGCCAAAAACAAGAGCAAATAACTTCAAATACTGAAAATAAATATGATTTAAACTCAGTTATGCGGTAGCCAAGATTTCATAGAATAAAAATACAGGGAAATTCTAAAACATATATTACATGTACTCTGTACATGCTATTTCCGCTTTTTTATAGTTTTCAATTGATAAAGTCGGTATGTTCGAAGGTACATGTTTTCGCTTTGAGGTTCAAATGATATTGTAATTACGGTAAGGAAATAGAACATGCACATAAACGCCATTGCATAATTGTGAACAAGATTAATACTACCTGATATTTATTGATGCCGAAAAAAGATAACAGTCTGCCATTTGACGACATCATGCAATTCTAATATAATATTGCAATAAATACATGCTGTTGGACATGATTGTTATGTTGACTTAAAACTCGAAAAGAAGAATAAGTCACATAGAAAAATTTAATAAAGAAACAATAGCAGCAGTGGTGCTGATGCGCTATAACATAGATATTCATTTAATCACATTTTCAGGATCAAAATTAAGCTTTGAATGAATCACATGGTCCAGACTTGATGCGATTCATACTTCTCTGGTATATCAAAATATTGAGGAAACAAATATATTGCATGATGAATTCCATCTGTATGATGAGGATATGAGAAATTAATGTTATTCCTAATGGAACATAATTCCCTGAACCATTATACACTTCTACCTCTCCAGGGTTCTGATTGTCCATGGGGCCATGAGCAGAGAGATCGTTAAATTACGTTTGGTCAAGTGAAAGGTAATCAAAGATAAGGAACTGTCTCAAACGAAAACAAAAACCTCTCCTAACACTGGGCAACAGTAATTGATGTATAGAGTAAATATAATATTCAAACTTCATGACTTTACATAAACTGACCATTTAGGGTTTCCATGGGGCTGAGGAGAACTTATGAGAAGTTTCTGTCACATTCTGACAGAATTTCGGAATTTTGAAATTTTTACTTTATTTTTATCTTTTCTGCAAAAAGCCTGCATTCTGTTTCTGCAATCGAGATCAAAACAGATGCAACGTTGCAGTTACACCAGAACATGCAATGTCACTTCATTCAATTGAAATAAATGAATCATATAAACTGTGCCTGGTTAGGGGATAACATACAGTTGTGGGGGCATAGTGTTTTAAAAGCATACATTTCTGGTTTTGGTTTTATTACCGCTCTTACCTAAAAGGATTGTTAAAGCCCGACAAGGCTAAAAGTTTAGACAAAGTTCAAGTTTTGCTATCTTAAACACCGCAAAGGTAGCGAGAAGATTCGATATTCTTCAAATTACTTAGTCGATGATTATGTCAAAAATAGCTTCCGTTATTACTGGCGCAACGATGCTTTAAGACTATTTGTCCATTCATGCTATTCATGAAAGAAAAAAAATAAACCTTCGTGCTACATGCTGTTATTTAGCACTTAGAAATACGTTAAGAAGCCATAAAATTTAGTACAAACATTATAAAACAGTTAACTTTATGTGCTTCTACGTGATCGTTCTAAATAAAGGCATTAAATCTAGTTGTTACTCTATTAGAGGATATATTACGAACACTCCTTGAACAATTTGTTATGTTTTGTCCCGGAACGTTCAACAGACTTCCTTTAATTAGTTGTTTTATTTCATCCGAAATTCTACTCAAAGAGAAGACATTTAAAGACACATATACCTACAACATGTAAAGACCATATTCATCAAGAATTTGGTGATCTGATTTCAATTTTGTTGGTCTCTCTCTCTCTCTCTCTCTCTCTCTCTCTCTCTCTCTCTTATTCGGTTTTAGGTCCCTTTCAAGATTATTTCAGCTCATATGAGACGGGCCAGTCAGTAGGTGGGGCGAAAACGGGAAACCCCCGAGAAAAAAACACCTGGTACAACCGCAAGCAGAACTTGGTTTGTCTCACATGTGCACCATGTGGTGCATTTGTTGGTTTCATATACCATACTTTAATTTAAGCAAATGAAAGAAAAACAACATTGGTAAATAAGGAAAAACAATACCTATACTTTGGTAAAACGCCACTGGTTCACTGTTGTGGTGCAATGCGATGACGAAAGGGATAATAATCACTAATTCCGGTGCATCGTTCATTCTTCAGCAGTCCACCGATATACTTCATTTTTCTTCCGACACTAGCTGCCCTTGATTTAGATATTAGTTACTAAATAAACAGTTTGAAAACGTTTGATTAAATTGCTCGTGTGTGTTTATTATTCATATTGATCATGTTAAAGGCATTTTGGAATTTACTTCTCATTTTTGTCTAGTCAATGTGGTTTTATAATGTAAAAACAGCATATTTCAGTGCAAATTAGTTTTATTTCCTGCTGTTAAATTGAACATATAGTTTTATTCAGAAAATATTTCATAGCATAATTACAATTTTCAGTACACCTAGTGCAATTCTTATCTAAAAGAGACGTTATTGTCGATGGGAGCGCAAACATTATGATTTACTGATGTTTAATCTGTGTATCATACTAAAATTAGATACAGTGCAATACATTAGAAAGCCTATGTAGCTGTATGCTACTTTTAAGACGCAAAACAGTTGTGCGGTAACCATTAATGCGACCAGCATTTTTTTGCTTTGCGAAATAGTGTATGAAAGAAGTAATACGTTCTCATATCCCTTTGAATGTTTTCCTTGCTTCCAAAGGATATGTTTATATTTCATTCATTACCATATTGAATGAACTGGCATGTCTTTGTTAGATATGGAGAATTTTCAGGGACAGGTTCTACTTCGAGACGTAACGTCAAAGATATTGAAATTCCAATCTTAATATCAAGACACCCTGCGCGAAATGCTATGCCTATTTCATAAAAGCCGGAAACTAGTTATACAATTTACCAATAATCGGCAAATCCGATCACCGATGATAGTGATACAGTTGGGATGGAATCCATGAAAAATCTATTCACTAAGTTCAGTTTTTAGTACCCATTGTCTCTTGTCTGCTTCACGGTTTGGCAGAAAACAAACAAATATGAGCTTGCTTACGCTATAAACGGATCAATGATTGATGATGTAGAACAATGTTATGAGTTTTGTCAATCTGGTTATCTTCTGTCACGGCTGCACAGACCGAATTAACTCAGTTAAGCCTGGCGTTCCTAAAATGGAACATAGGCAAACAGAATAGCCCCAGATGTGACGCCGCAGAACGCGGCGTCCCATCCGGGGCTATTCTCTTTGCTAATAGAATTTTCATCGAAAAATTGAATGAAATTTAAAAATCAATCCTGACGCCTCTAAAAATGAAAGTGGACTCAATCAATTCGACAAATATGGTTTAAAACTGACCTAGTTAAACGACCGAAGATAGTTGTTTTTAGTTCTTATGAATTCTACAATAATTGTGCAGTAGAGCAGTTCAAGTTTCATGACCTATTATTAGTAAGTACCTGCTAGAAAAATCTTTAAATGGTAAATATAGTTAATAATCATTTTCCTGACTTCATTAATGTTTCAAGGAAAGCGCATTATAAACGGTTATGGTCATAATTATTACCTCTATAAAAGATGATATCTAAGGAGTATAACGCTAGGAACAAAGACTTTTAAATGTTATGAGTATTCATAAATTCTCTTTGTCCTAATGTCAGTTAGATTAATTATTTTAATTACATAGAATATATCGTGACATATTTACTTTTTACTTCTAGGTGTATTGTTGACCTACTGCTTCCATTCTTTGATTTAAGTCCTAATCAATACGCGCACAAGTACGTGTATGTCAAAGCAACTGTTGCAAAATTAATTTGTGAACAAAGCCGAACAAATTTAAACAAAGCGCATGAAATAGATTTTATTTATCTGACACATGTCTCTGATAAACCTATACCGAGGGCAGTAATTTATTTCTTCTTTATAATAAAAACAAAAAAATATTGGATTATTATGTTGTAATAAACTTGCTTGGGCAATCCAAAGGTGAAAGAAATGAAACAAAAGGAAATATAAGTGCTTAAATGTAACGTCAAAAATGGCGCCCCGCCTTGAATAAAGAATTACAAATAAAATTCGAAATGTACATGTACGTATATGGTAATTTTAAGACTTGCGTACCACAGAAAAGCACACAGACATGTTTTAACTGACATACATTCTTTCGCATTCACAAATTACTCGGGCTATAACTTGCCAAATGCCTTGTATTTCGCTAAATGCCACAGAGGTCGTGAATGAAAATTTAAATGATATCTGTGGAGATAGTTGTTATAAAATTACGAAATTTCTGTCTGTGAGTTTGGCAATTGTCGCTGCGGTTCTAACTTGCACCCACAATCTATGTTAGGAGCGAAAATAAGAAAAATATGAAAACTTTTCTACTGAAAAATTTCAATTTTACAACTTCAGAAATATCCGTATATTACATGGACGTGTTCGTAATGTACTTTGAATTTTCAGGACGGTTGTTTGGTTATTATTATGTGTCAGCTATTGCTATTGTTTAGATTTTGCATTCGAATACTTGTTAAATGATAAATTTTGAAAAAGTAAGTAATAATCAGGATATGGCGCAATTAGTTCCAAATGGGTATCATTTGAACATGGCCGAGTTTAGAATTCCTAAAGGCGTTGCGAACTTCTGTTCCTTGGAGAAATTTTATTGTTTTTTCGTATTATTATCATCATATTGAAATATAGACGGGTTTAGCTTATCAGCAAAGAAAACTGATGAGACTTAATAATAAGACTGTTATAACCTTTGTATTGTTGTAAGCTCTGTTGTTTATGATTCATTTCATTAAGTAAACGTTCTCTTAAATTCTGTAGAGAGCCACGCAGGTGTATTAATAGGTGTATAATCCCAAAGCCTTGCGTACCTGTGACGAGGCTGAAAATAGTTTCATTCAACAGAAATTGCCAAATGGTCTTTCTTGTAGCCATATTGTCGTATCTATTATGCATAGCTGTCTGCTGCCTAGGGTTAATTAACAGGCACTGTAGGTAATTATTTCCGGTGATCTATTCAAAAATTTGGCATATCAAGACTGGTTTTCTTACTGTTCACAAAATACACGAGAAAAAAATTCGTAGGCACTAACAACGTCAAGTAAGTTTGGCGCTTGATAAAGTGCCCATGTCCCTTATATTCCGGTCTGGCTCCGTGAAATGATGTTAATAGTGTTCTTAGTATGTCGGTTTGTCCAAACTAATTGGGCTTATTGGCTTTGGTAATGGTTCATGGGCATATCTAATGAAATAATTTGGATAACATATTGGCCTTGATCAGATTATTACGAATGAGAAGCAAAACATACGCAAAACTGTATTAACATGGCCAAACCCTGGCTTCGTACACGTACATAATCTATTTTGAATACAATAGATAAGTGCAACATCCAGGGTTTGTGTAATGATACCGCACTTATCCTTAGCATTCATGGATAAAATAAAAAGCCTTTTCCTTACCGAGGCCATGGATACACAGTGGTGTTCAACCAAGAGTAGGCAAACAGCAGATACACCTTCTTCCAAAAGTTAGAATGCCATGATCTTAATAATCTCCCTTGAAAGGTCAGTACATGTACTTTTATTGTTTAGAACAAGTTAACTTTCTTACAATTACAGATTTCTCTGAGAAAGTCATTGTTCTTAACGCACATTAATGAACTTGAAATGGTGTCATTCCGGGGACAATTTTGATTGATCGGCTAATGTTATTAAAACGGAGAAGAAAAGTGAACATTAATACAGTGTTATCGAGTACTTTTAACCCGTGATATTTAACTCTTAACTTTTTATGGGACATAGGCAAACAGTATAGCCCCGGATGTGACGCCGCAGAACGCGGCGTCCCATCTGGGGCTATTCGTTTGCTTAGAGAAATTTCATCGAAAAAATAGATCAAAATTTAAAATCACACCTTAAGCCCCTAAAAATGAAACTGGACTCACCCGAATGATAATGATGGGAAAGTCCATTCGTCAAATATGGGTTAAGGGCTGTATTACGCTGACAGATTACGCTTTATTTATGCTTTAGAAAATACATCTAACCATTCCTATAAGTAAGTTGATTAGTGCGGACTTCATGTGTTTGATTACATCAACAATTATTTTTGCAAAAGTCCTTTTCAATAACATGTTTGTGTTTATTAGTGTTATCTAACAATAGAAAATTTGGTATTAATTCAGTGGTTTTAGTGATGAGCGTTTGCCATTTGTCAAGGAAGCTGAATACATGAATACACAAAATGTATCTCATCTCCTGTTTCATTTTAATTACAAATAGTACATACGCTGTCCTGAACATATTTAAAAGTTGTGATGTTGTTTTTGGTTTCAAGACCAACGCTATCTAGGTCTGACCTTGAATTTCAGAAGATAATATCTGTCTTAAATGGCAGAGCAAATTTACGTATTATTACATACGAAGAAACACGTGATTCTCTTCTGTCTATTTGTAGGCCTCCTTTAAACATGCTTTAATACTGTACTGGTCTTCAAGGACCATGTCTCTTCCTATCATTAACGCCGTTTGCCTTTTGAAATCACATGTGGTCAAAGGTTCAAACACAAATCAATTGCAATTGGGGAACAACAACTGATAATTTTGTATAATTATGCAATCGGCCAATTATCGCGTGCTTCTGTTTCCTTGGCTTTGGATAAAAGTCACCATATATTCCAAACTAAAGCACACTCGGCCTCTTCCTTTTTTTAAAATGAAATGTTTAAGATATCAATGGTAAGGGGCCACAGCAATCAGAACTAAATTTACAATCAGGTAGTGATACAAAGAGAACACAGCATTAGCCGTGTGTGCAGCTAATACCATAAAGGTGTACACTCAATTATCTGAACTTCACTAAATGTATACCAGAGGACCATTGGTCCTGAGAACGCTCACCTGAAGCCTGATCCTGCAGTATTAAGTCATCATGAAATGACCTTGACCTTGAATACTCACACACCTTTATTGAATTCATAAGTTGTCTGCATCTGCAAAGTTTCAGGTCTCAGGCTGCAATAGTTTCCAAACCCAGTGATTTATGAGAAAACCACAATTTTAATTTTGATATTTAAATGACTTTGGGTCAAGGTCAAGAAATGACCTTGGCCTTCATTAATTACTTACCTTCATTGACTCCATTGGTTGTCTGCATCTAGCAACTTCCAGGTCTCAGACTGCAACAGTTTCCAAAATATCCATTGTTCCCGCCTTTTCCTATGTAAAAGCCTATGTTTCCAAAATTGACCTTGCCGTAAATAGGTCAAGGTCATCCTATGGTCATCATTTGATCAAACTAGGATGGGCTGGAGTCCCAAATGCTACATACCAAGTTTCGCGAAAATTGGCCTGCCGGTTCTGTAGAAGAAAATTTTTGAGTGTTTTTTACCATATATGGGCGTGGCGGCCATCTTGGTAATGTGACCTGGATTTCGCGATCAAACTTTCGTCTCCCCTACCCATGGATGCTCCACATAAAATTTCACTTTGATTGGCCTAGCAGTTTCAGAGAAGAAGATCTTTGAAAAGTGTGTATGGACAACAGACTGGCCAAGGTCAAGAGATGACCTTGACCTACATTAATCACATACCTTCATCTACTCCATTAGTTGTTTGCATCTACCACTTTTCAGGCATCAGGCTGCAATAGTTTTCAAAAAATCCATAGTTTTCACTTTTTCCCATGTAAAAGCCTATGTTTCCAAATTTGACCTTGCCGTAAATTAGGTCAAGGTCATCCAAGGGTCATCATTTTATCAAACTATGATGGGCTGAAGTCCCCGATGCTACATACCAAGTTTCGTGGAAATCGGCCAACCGGTTCTGGAGAAGAAGATTTTTGAGTGGTTTTTACCATATATGGGCGTGGCAGCCATCTTGGTCATGTGACCTGAATTTCGCGACTAAACTTTTGTCTCCCCTACCCATGGATGCTCCACATAAAATTTCACTTTGATTGGCCCAGCAATTTCAGAGAAGAAGACCTTTGAAAAGTGTGTATGGACAACAGACTGGCCAAGGTCAAGAGATGACCTTGACCTATATTAATCACATACCTTCATCTACTCCATTAGTTGTTTGCATCTACCACTTTTCAGGCATCAGGCTGCAATAGTTTTCAAAAAAAATTTCCCATGTTAAAGCCTATGTTCCAAAATTGACCTTGCCGTAAATTAGGTCAAGGTCATCCTAGGGTCATCATTTTATCAAACTATGATGGGCTGGAGTCCCAAATGCTACATACCAAGTTTCATGAAAATCGGCCTGCCGGTTCTGGAGAAGAAGATTTTTGAGTGGTTTTTACCATATATGGGCGTGGCAGCCATCTTGGTCATGTGACATGGATTTCGCAATCAAACTTTACTTTCGTCTCCCCTACCCATGGATGCTCCACATAAAATTTCACTTCGATTGGCCCAGCAGTTTCAGAGAAGAAGATCTTTGAAAAGTGTGAATGGACGACAGACTGGCCAAGGTCAAGAGATGACCTTGACCTAAATTAATCACATACCTTCATCTACTCCATTAGTTGTTTGCATCTACCACTTTTCAGGCCTCAGGCTGCAATAGTTTTCAAAAAAATCCATAGTTTTCACTTTTTCCCATGTAAAAGCCTATGTTTCCAAATTTGACCTTGCCGTAAAATAGGTCAAGGTCATCCAAAGGTCATCATTTTATCAAACTATGATGGGCTGAAGTCCCTGATGCTACATACCAAGTTTCGTGGAAATCGGCCCACCGGTTCTGGAGAAGAAGATTTTTGAAGGGTTTTTACCATATATGGCGTGGCGGCCATCTTGGTCATGTGACCTGGATTTCGCGATCAAACTTGAAATGCCACTACCCAAGGAGGCTCCACATAAAATTTCAACTAGATCGGCCAAGCGGTTTCAGAGAAGAAGATCTTTGAAATTGTGGACGACGACGACGACGGACGGACGACGGACGACGGACGGACGCCGGATCATGGCCATCCTATAAGCTCACCTTGTGAGCCTTCGGCTCAGGTGAGCTAAAAAATCCATAGTTTTCACTTCTTCCTATGTAAAAGCCTATGTTTCCAATTTGACCTTGCCGTAAAATATGTCAAGGTCATCCAAGGGTCATCATTTTATCAAACTATGATGGGCTGAGGTCTCCAATGCTACATACCAAATTTCGTGGAAATCGACCCACCGGTTCTGGAGAAGAAGATTTTTGAGTGGTTTTTACCATATATGGGGGTGGTGGCCATCTTGGTCATGTGACCTGGATTTCGCGATCAAACTTTTGTCTCCCCTACCCATGGATGCTCCAAATAAAATTTCACTTTGATTGGCCAAGCAGTTTCAGAGAAGAAGATCTTTGAAAAGTGTGTATGGACAACAGACTGGCCAAGGTCAAGAGATGACCTTGACCTATATTAATCACATACCTTCATCTACTCCATTAGTTGTTTGCATCTACCACTTTTCAGGCCTCAGGCTGCAATAGTTTTCAAAAAATCCATAGTTTTCACTTTTTCCTATGTAAAAGCCTATGTTTCCAAATTTGACCTTGCCGTAAAATAGGTCAAGGTCATCCAAGGGTCATCATTTTATCAAACTATGATGGGCTGAAGTCCCCGATGCTACATGCCAAGTTTCGTGGAAATCGGCCCACCGGTTCTGGAGAAGAAGATTTTTGAAGGGTTTTTACCATATATGGGCGTGGCGGCCATCTTGGTCATGTGACCTGGATTTCGCGATCAAACTTGAAATGCCACTACCCAAGGAGGCTCCACATAAAATTTCAACTAGATCGGCCAAGCGGTTTCAGAGAAGAAGATCTTTGAAATTGTGGACGACGACGGACGACGGACGACGGACGGACGCCGGATCATGGCTATCCTATTAGCTCACCTTGTGAGCCTTCGGCTCAGGTGAGCTAAAAAAGCATAAAACAAAACTCCAATAACAATCATAAAACAAAAAGAAAAAACAACAGATTTATCTGAAGATCCCCTGAAGAATTGATGGATGTTTGTGCCTCTAGGCAAACCTTATTAAGTACTGACTGACCATCAGATTACTGGCAGCTGCTCAGAATGTCTAAGCCTTCCCTTGAAAATTGGTTAAAGGCCAACCCATACATAGATATAAGCCGTCTTGGTTCACTTGGGAGGTTATATTTTGCAAGCACATTGTGGGTGGAAGACCTACAAAATGAAAGCAACGTCCCGACATGACCATAGCTGTTGGCTGGGACGCAAAGCCACAAATCAGACTCAAAACAGATGACAGAAGTGCCACCTAAGAGGCTTTATTGCCAGTTTAACGGGACCCAGCCTCTGCCAGACTTATTGTTTATCAGAATCTCAAAGTCGTATCAGAAGCTGTTGTGTGATATTACTAATTATTCTACACACATAAAAATCTTATAGATGTGCGATGTACATGTATGTATCTTGCAGATTCACAGAACCGAAGACTATACGGGGTCTGTCCCAGAAATACGTAGACATTTGTGATTAAACAGTAATGTGTCTGCAGAATTTCATGAAATTTATACGATCTGTTTGCATACATCTAACAAACATTTCGTACAAATATGAATGAATTCGTCCCTCACACAACAGATTTATATTCATTTATCCCAAGAAGGGTAGGTGTCTACGGCGCACGTCAAAAACACTGTTTTGAAATTCATCAAGATCAAATTCAACAGTTCCTGTTATTGCGATTTAAGGTGATATTACACAATTCTGACTATCAGTTGCACGAATAATTATGTAAGATAAGGTTTTGAAAGTTTGAAATAATTGCTACCATCAGTGTTGATTTTATAGAAATTTTCTTAAACCTACTGCAATTAATTTATTGGAAAATAGTGACGTAATGTAAGTTTGGCGGCGCAAAATTAGACCTTCCCCAAGCTTTACTTTCCAGTTAAGTATATTTAACAAAATTAATTTATAAAATCGACCTTCTATTATGTTATTAATAATCCTGTGATGATTCTGTATACATATTTTCTTTAAATATTCTAATTGCATGTTTCTTGTTGTCATTTTAAACAAGCGACATCTTTTTGTTTTATTTCAGTCTAAAATAAAATTAGTGTTCCCTCATATAAAATTAAACTGATCATGCTATTTATCTACTTATCATTTATAACTCAAATTATTGACTATAATTTTAACTAAGAAGACTTAATCAATGCTTAGATGACAATATTCATCACCATTACGGCTCTAATAAAGAGACTGCACACAAAACATTTAACCACCCCTCCACAAAAACGTAGCAAAATGAGTTTCAACGTGCTCCGTAAATGCCGATACACCATCATATAAATCTCCATAACTTTTGCAATTTGTAAGCGTTTGAACTAATATTTTCACAGATTGCTCAGTACAAATGTAGTTTAAAAGCATGAACATATCTTTCATTTTCAACGAACCGTTCACGAAATATCAGACATCTTTATGATTTCCCGGGACAGACCTCGTATTATGAGCCACGTTATGAAAAAAATCGGAATTTGCCAATGCGAAAACAAAGGCGCAGATCAGCTTCGCAGTAACTGCGAATCCGGTATTTCAAAGTTCTAGTCACTTTCTGTAGCAGCACAGACCGGTTTGTGTCGGACCTGGTCGGAAACCCCGAAGACCGGTTTTCTCGCGTGACAGCAATTTTTCTAGATGAAATGCCAAAAACAGCAACGAGATAACATACATCTTGTAAGGAGATGTAAGATACAACTTTGATTTTGCAACCCAAGCATGCAATATCTCTATAACTTAGCAAGTACGGTGTGTTTCGTGTCAGCACTAAGCTATGATAATAAACTGTTTTAAATCTGATTATTAGATAGTCAGCACAGTTTTCACCAAGAGAACCGAACTAAATGTTGTTAGCCACTGCAGAAGCTGAGGTTGAGGTTATAGCCATGTAAAATCGATTAAACCCACCAGTGATTTTATAAACTGATCGTTTCAAGGCGGTACGTCTGATGTGGTTCTTATTGTTACATGTTTGGTGTTGATGTTTGTGCTGTGCACCTGTACATGTCCAAAATGTTTTTTTTTTAAGTCGTGTATTCTTTCCAGTCTGGATCTGTCTGAATTGGCGACATGTCTATTCGGCTTCGACAATTTTGATTGTATACAAAACATCAAGAAATATTGTTTGAAATATCTCTGCAAAACGATCAATAAACAATTATCAAAGATTTAATAGAAATATAAGCTGTTTAACGGGGCAATTGTCGCAATTCTAGCAAGACGCGCGCAGGAATGATATAGTGGCACATCAGACCTTGACAGACCTTGTCATAATTAACTTGTCAAAAGAAAAAAACGCACCTCAACCGTCAGCTGATGCACAGTAAAAGGCAAATATTCTATAAGCGAAACTGACAGTTTGTTTTTAACAATTCAACCTACAACTAAAGTTATTGTTCTTGGGAAAGTAATTAAATATTCATGATAGGGGACTTCTTGTGAGTAAGCTAGAAATTATGCAGGTCTTTGGGTGTTTCGACATTGTGCGAACGAGTGGGTATGCTAAGTATGCCATATTTTGATTATATCGCTGAATCACAATAGCCACTTTAATGGGATATGGTTCTTGATGAGGTCTGTAGTTCTAACAACACGTTTTAAGCACAGTATCTTTCCAAATAATATATAAATATCGAAGTATAACACTCGTAAATAACATATAAAACAATTTTGGGTATTGAATTTGCACAAAGATAGTCTAAAAGACAAATTCCTAAATGAGGCAAAATAGTAAAAATATTGTTTAGAATTTGTCTCCAAACATGCATGTTTTGAGTACTCATGAATATTCTAACTGATCTCAATGGGCGGAAAGAAAATATAAAATATACTATGGATGAAACGTAGCATGATATTAGCTGTCTGTCAGTGTGAAACAGTAAACTAGACAACTGGCTCCGGGATCCTATTGATATGTTGCTTTATTTTGCCAAATTGTCTAAGGTCCTAAGAAAACCAAATACTATCGTTATCATGTTCAAGCATGTTCAAGCAATCGCGATGTCCATCAGAGTATTTGCAGAATATTGCCAAAATTTACTCTTTATTCTACAGTACGTTTACAATTTCTAAAAGTGTCAAAGTTTTTCTATACTCTAAAGCTGACAGATACACGTACCTTGTAATGTAAACGACTACTCGTGCATACGCTCACTCATAAGTTACAACTTTGTTTTTAAACGACCCTAATTACTTTCCGACAGAAGCACTTTCACCTGTCACTGGTGATTTATTTTCTCGCTAAAGTGCGCAATGCATGGAACCCACGCTTTCCATTAACTGCGATTACAGCATCAAAACGTCATATCGTCGCAAAAACGACCGTATACAATATATTCGCAAATCGTCAAGAGCCTTCGGCTGAAAAGACACCGTTTAGATAGCCATTATTCGTTTAAATAACATGATGACACCAGATTCAATTTTTTCTTATTGCTTAATTGCTGATTACAATAAGTTCCGTTATCCCTTGGCGCCACATAGTTTGGTATCCTTGATGTAAAGACAATTCCGTCCGTCCATTCGTGCAAGTCATGAAACGATCAAATTAAACCTGAAAGCAAACATTTAATTAGTTCTCACGTTAAGAAGTCATAAAAAGCAGTAAGAACACAAGAAACCATTTTACATTATGTGTTTACATGTGATGGTTCTAATCCAAGGCGTTAATATCTAGTTATCACTCAATTAAAGGATATCTTTCAAACACTACTTTAAGACTCTGTATTTGAGTGAGTGAGTGAGTGAGTGAGTAAAGTAAGTAAGTATAATACATGTAAAGGACTTTGAAATCGCCTCACTGTACATAGGTTATCATTTGCTTAAAACTTTTTTAAAGTTGAGCGGATGTATAAGATAAACATTGTATCGTGTACCTTAGCACGGTGAACAATATTTATCCATAAAAATCTATAAAGTTTTGTTTGCTGCTTTGTCTGCTACAGCTGTTTTCACAGACGTTCTCGAGACGTAAGAAAACCTTATTCTATTGTGTACATATTACCATAGAGACATATACCAACAGTTTGAAAAAAAGATGGCAGAAGTTCACCTGTACATCCTTCGGCAGCCCTTAAAAGTCTCCCCGTACATCATTCATAGTGCAGATTATGTTTTTCTTTTCGTACAATGAGATCAGCTAGCGTATTCTGAGGAATCAGAAATTCATTATCGGTTTATATGCATTTTCTAACCAACATTTTATATTTTTGGCACTGTTTGGACAGTATTTCTCTTTGGCTCCATTTTGTCGAATCTAAAGGGTCTCTGAAGAGGCTTGAGTAGCCGCCAAAACCGCGGTATGGCCCATCCCGTTTCTCATTAATATGCTCACTGATCTTAAAGGACCTCAGTTTTATTTTTATTTTGTAGCTTTACTAGATTTTATTATTTGATATGGCATAACTAAAGCAAAATCCTAACATTATAGGTATCTTAGTTTTCTTTTTACCATTGTTTTCTATGATTTGTGAACGCGTGGCATTAATATTACACCTAAGTCCTTTTATGATCGTTTATTAAAATGCATTTGAGTTTGTTATTGGTCTTGATCGCGATAAAGACATAATTTTCGGAATACTTTTCATTTTTTGACTTGGCAAAACATTCAATAATGCTCAAAAATATATATTTCAGTGCACATTAGATCTTTTCATGCTGTTTTATTAGGCATATATTTTGATTTGGGATATATTTCATAACATAATTACATTTACCGGTACATCAAGTGCAATGCTTGTCTGTAGGAGACGGCATTTGTCGATGGGGGTTTAAACAATATGAATTACGTTTGTTCTATCAATAAGTCATGATATAAATATAATGTTTGCAGAGCCTCTGTTGTTATTATGGTCTAGCGTCTCAGTGAACGTTTTTCAGACATGTCAGACACAGGTCCACCGCTTGTTTGATATGAACCAGTACAATGGGGTGTAAATGTTTTCCTCAATATCACAACTTAGTTCAAGTGTCGCATCATGAAAACATGTCCGTGTAATGTATACCCCCTTGAACCCCACTTTTATATAGCGAAACTAGAGTATGCAAGTGTATACCTGTTTGTTTTCTTTTTATAAATAAAATTAAAACTGATATCCTTTCCATCAAGGAAACATCTGTTTTCACAAAGTGTTTCATAAAAACGTTCATTTTATTGTATTTAGGCATTAGTTACAAATTTCAAATTTCATTATCTGTTATGATCGCCTCATAGAGTCCATCCTAACAGATGTCCACAACTTATCATATGACGTCGCTGTTTTCCAGTGGATAACGTCATGTCATAAAAATCATATGGCCACACGTGTATTAACACTTTTGCGGGAATACGTAACGTCATTGACGACGTCCGTAACAACAATGTAAATTTTCATTGAAAATATGTCCACTTCGAAGGCGATAAAATCCTATTTTAAAAGTCATATGATAAAACGAATCTTACACTCGTGGTCATTTCATATGAAATTTATTAAACTCGCCGAAATTTCATATGAAATGACCACTCGTGTAAGATCCTCTATATATGGTTTATGGATTAATATTAAAATTATATCCTTATTCCTACCCCTGATTTCCCCCATTTTTACTATAATACATGTATATTAGGTGCAAATCTGGAGTAACTTTCATACGGATATGTTTCCGTGATGCAGAGGAGTGAGCATATTAATGAGGAATGGGATGGACCATACCGTGGTTTCGGCTACTTAACTTTCGTGTGACCCTTTAGATTTGACAACAAGGTGCCAAAGAGAATTTTTGTTATTTTGCAACTTTCAACAGGGTATTCGATACAAAGACTAGTATTATCCAAATGGGGCCAAAGATATTAGATGTATCTAAACCGATCAAAATTTTCTGATTTCTCAGAACACATACACATTCCCTGCTCTCAAAGGACCAAAAGAAAAATATAATATGCAAAATGGATTATGTACGGGGATAAAATCAACAAGTAGCTAATCAATTGCTCGGTGTCAAGTTCCTCCGAAGTCAATGATCCTCTTAGGTTATAACATGCTTAAATGTATCCTCTCTATTTCACGTCTGTTTTCGCTACAGACTATTCTCAAGCGTGATTAAAATTAAAATATTATGACAACGCGTTTAACATTTATGTCTGTGTATCTGGATCGTGCAGGAACATGCACATGAAGAAGAGCATGTTTTATGGCAGTCTAATCCCCACAGCCGTATTCAATCTCGGCTATATAGACTGGGTTGTGGCTGCCCTAGTTATACACACCAAAGACAGATTTTATAGACGACATTCTTATGTTCTCCTACAGTATTATTCAATAACTGGTACAAAAGAGCAGCGTGACAAGGCATCGCGTTCGGGTTTCATGACCTAGGTGCGTGCTCGGAATATCTTTAAATGGTAAATAAAGCTAATAGTTATTTTCTGTTACATTAATGTTTCAAAGAAAGTGCATTAATTGCTGTTATGATAGCAATTATTACTTCTATAAAAGACGATACTGAAAGAGCAGAACGCTACGAACAAAAGCACTGTGTATTTATAAATTCTGTTTGACCAATGTGTGACACAGTAATGTTCATATATGAACGACAAAATTAATCATAAATATATGAACCTGGAATAACCTGGTATGTAAAAACACAGATATCTCCACCTGTTGATATTTGGGAACGCTTCGAAAAGTTTTGTTACAAAAAGGACAATAGAAAGATACCAACGCATTGCCCATGCAATATACAGAGAGTTTTAAAGTTGTAAAAAAGTAGAACTGTTTTGCTATTTTTCTTATTTTTGCCCAAAACATACATTGTGGGTACTCGTTAGAACCGCCTCTGTGGCGGTTCTAACGAGTACACACAATTTATGTTTTGGGACAAAAATAAGAAAAAATAGGTACAGTGTATACCCCTGCATAGCCCTGTTTTGCTATATAAAAGTGGGATTGAGTGGGTACACATTTCACAGATATGTTTTCTAGATGGTATACGAAACAAATATTGCATATGTTACTTGTAATCGTCAGATGATGGTCTTTTTAACAAAGGCTCGAAAGCAATTAATGATGATAACTTGTATTTTTTTAAATATGTCTTTGAAGTATTCGATATTTTTAATATATTGCTAGTGAAATTGCCGTGCGTATCTTTCCGAGAAATCATGGCGTATGTAAAAGGGGAAAGGGCGTCATAGTATGACAGAATCTATAAAACTTGATAGAACAGCAGACCACGATCGTATGTTATTTACAGCTAAACTAACTGAAAACCAATAAAATTATTGTTATATTCAAAGTTAAATGTTAAACGTATATTGATTTGCGTGTCTCTGGAGTAAAACGATAAGATTAAATTAAAGTATAGAGAAAACAGACAAAAACACATCAACTGATGTTGTTATGCTGACAGTTTGATGGAACACTGAAAATATTTCAACTTTAAATTAATTAAATCAAAGTGTCGGTTCACGAGAACCGAACAACTAACTAAATGTTGTGAACCATTGTAGAAGATGAGGGTGAGGTTAGGCGCCTGTAAAATCGATTTAAGCCCTCCAGTAATTTTATATTACTGATCGTTCGAGGGCGATACTCAGTTGTGGTTCCATTTGTTTTATGTTTTGGAGTCGAATTTTTGTGCTGATTGAACCGTATGTACGTTTTCATATTTGGGCCACAACGTGAGAAAATGTACCTTCGGACAATTTTTAAGTATAAGAAAAACAAAGTTACTTTGAATGTTTAATGTTTCTTGAGTCTATTAGTCTTTATTTGACAAGATTATTTAAATTATTTTGTGAGTTATGACCAATTTACTATATGAAGCCCACAGACGTCATTGTCCTGAAAAATGACGTCAAAATTGCGTAATGCATTTCTGCAAGCCAGTAGAGCTTATAAAACTCGATGCATTTGCTTAAAACTGCTTATGCACTGGCCAGAACCTATTGTTACGATAGAAGCATGCTATCCTTACAAGCAATCTGTCGTAATTATTTTGTCTATTTTTATGATGTTGCGGTTGCTATGGTTACCGTTTAACGATAGATAATGGAAAATAACGTGTATTATGGGCTAAAACAAGGGCAGATAACTCCAAATATTGAAAAATAATATGTTCTTAAACTCATTCATTTGGTAGCCCAGTGTTCTAAGATTACAAATACAGTGTTATTCTTAAAACGTATATTACATCATTTTTCCGCCTTTTGCTGCTTTCTACCGGTAATGTCAGAATGTCCGAAGGTACATTTTGTCGCGTTGAGGTTCATTTTTATTTAAGTTCGGGTAACTGAGTGGCCGCCTATTTGTAAATAGCTGCTCACTCGGCTTACGTCATGTTTTCTACATGTAAGTATAAATACCTTATTGTTAATTTCATTTTTCCCACCTCGGTTTGTGGAGTGGGAATTTCTTTCTCACGGATCGCGCCTTTTCCTGATCATTGCCTACTTGTACCTTTTTTTCGAATATTTGAAACGTGACTAAAGGAAAAGTGAAAAAAAACCCGTGCAGTAATAATAAAACATACATGTATTTGGTTTTCAGCTTTGGATTTCTGGGAGATCATATTTAAGTTTTCGCAGTATCTATTTATCATACAGTAATACAAAATACTGAAACACAAATATTATGAAAATAACAGAATTTATTGCGTTTATATCATTTTAGCAAGTTACCAAAACATTTTCAGGTGAGAAGAGTCCATCAAATGTTTTTTATCGTATTTTCATACACTACCACTCCCATATTTGTACTCATCATATGCAAGTAAGACGTGCGTACTGAAACGCGTATATGTCAATAGCTAAGTGTAATAATTTTAATTAGTAAAGTTAACGATCAAATCGTTACGTAAGTCATTACGCGTAATTAAGGATGCATTTTTAGAAGCCTATTTACGCCAATAAATAATATGAAATAAAGGCACACTGCCTTAGCCGCAAACACACACGCTAAAACTTTTGTAAGAAACGGTTACCGTCATCGTCAAGTGAAGTATTGTCAATTTGGTGTGACACCAGTAAACGATTCAGACTCAGTGTCAGTGGGAGAATACCAGACTATTTTGATTTGATTTGAAGGAGATAGTTCTCAGCTCCCTGCTCCCTGATTCACCATTAAGGTGGGTGGAGGTTGGAGGCATGTAGGCAGGTAGGTAGGTAGGTGGGTGGATGTAGGTGGGTTGGTTAATAGATGTAGGCAGGTAGGTAAGATTGGTTGGTAGGTGGTAGGTCGGAGGGTGGGGGAAGACAGTTAGATGGTTGGATGGGGGAAGGTAGGTGGGTGGATGAGTGGAGGTAGGTAAGTAGGTGGTAGGTAGCTAGGTAGTTAGGGGTGGAAGTACGTAGGTAGGTGGGTGGTGGATGTAGGTAGATTAGTAAGGTATGTAGGTAGGTGAGTGGGTTGAGATAGATAGGTAGGTAGGTGGGTGGGGGTAGGTAGGTGTGTGTGTGGGTGGAGGTAGGTAGATAGGTCGGAAGATAGGTAGCTGGATGTGATGAATGGGTGGTGGGTGTATGTAGTTATATAGGTAGGTGGATGGGTGGGGGTAGGTAGGTAGGTAGGTAGGTGTGTGTGGGGGGTGGAGGTAGGTAGGTAGGTCGGAATATAGGTAGCTGGATGTGATGAATGGGTGGTGGGTGTAGGTAGGTAGGTAGGTAGGTGGGTGGAGGTAGGTAGGCAAGTAGGTGGGTGGAAGAAGGAAGGTGGTAAGGTAGATTAGTTGGTTGGTAGGTAGGTAGGTGAGTAGGTAGAAATGAAGATGGGTTGTTAGAGGTAGGTATTTATGTAGGTAGGTGGCATGTAGGCAGGTAGGTGGATATGTGGGTGGAGAAATGCGGGTTGGGTCTGTTTGTAGGCAGGTATGTAGGTTGATGAGGGTTTGGTGAGTCCTAGTGAAGGATCTCCGACTAAAAGCCGAAACGACTGTTGGGACCGAAACGACACGTTGAGTATCTGACAGGTCAGTCGATACTAATTGGGCCGAAACGACCTGTTACAAATGTTTGGGGTGTTCGAATCGAGAGAGAAACTATTCGCACCCGAAACTCCTTTTGTGGCTCGGTTTGCTCGGCTCGAACCTGAAACTGAAAAAAAATCCCGGTAAACCGTGTTACCTAGAGACCAGAGATCGTCGTCTGAATTTGTAAATTTTGCTTTTAATATTTTTTCACAGTTTTGTAAACAAATTTGATCTGAAATAGGACCGATTGAAGTACGTTTCACAAAGAAAAATGTATAGTCAAGAAAAGAAAAATAAAGTACAAATTTCCCGACATCTGAATTACGGACGAAAATGCCCGTACACAGAATTTACCTTCCGGTTTAAGCGATCAGCAATTGTTGTTGTTGTTGTTGTTGTTGTTGTTGTTCTTGTTCATATGTGTACACATGTAATCTTAAAGCAATTAAAAAGATCAAACACACAGGATACGCGGCAATGAAACACCAGTTACGCTGAGATTGTATGGTAATATCAAAATGCACTGTTTTGCATTAGATTAAAAGAATATCAAAATCGTTTTAAATTTAAGACCTGCCATGTTAAATGCTTAACATACTTCACACGAAATAACATTAAAATATGTCCTGTTAGCAGTTATATCTAATGTTTTAAGAGAAATAGTTCATCTGACCGTATACTGTGTATTTATTTACGGGGAAACTCTACGGCTACATTAAACAAAACTCAAACTGGTTAGCTTCTAGTTGAATTCGAGGAGTCATGCGTTAACTACACATTTTAATCACGTAAAACTACATGCGTTAACAACACGTAAAACTACCTGTCAAACCATTTAACAGCCACGTTATACCAGTTTATTTTAATTTTCGATCATAACAAAATCAACCGGTCAGTACTTAAAGGTGACGCGCGAAGTTCGTACAAATTTTAAAATAATGCTTGCTGTATCAGTAAAAACGCAATTACAAACTCAATTTCGACACAATATGTATGTTTTATATATCAAAATAATCCGCCTCACATGGACAATTGCATCACAACAACCATTTATGTTTTTGATTGCGCAAATTATAATAAGATACAAATAAAATGCAATTTTACGCCAAAACAGCGTGTCACGCGTAACAAAAACGCATTTCAAAAAAGGTTCAAAAACGTGTATCTCCGAATGTTTTTAACCAAATCCCATCAAAATACGGCGGGATAATGACAATACATGTAGATAATATTGACATAATTTTAGTAAACTTCGGACAGCATTTCCATTTTGGCAGTTAAAAAACTGTCGGTTCCAAAAGTGTCACGCTTTGGGGAAAATCAAGGGTGCACTTGAAAATAAAATAAAATATTATTACACAAATGTAACGAGTAAGACAATTTTATACCAAATAAATGCTCATAAAAAGCTGATTGAAATGTATGCAGAAATTCTTATAAAACTTCGAATATTACCCTCTTATAAATGTTTGCTTTGGGCTGAAAAAATGTCACACGTGCGATTTTTGTGTTGTTTTTGAGTGGGTTATCTTCCTTATTGTAAAATAAAGAAACTTTAATGTTAAAAAACAAGACATACGATACTATCACTAAAATGCTCATTTTCTAAGCTTTAAAATCATATTATTTTCATTGCCGTGCGACAAATAATGTAATTTTTATAAATTATTTAATAAGGCTGCGTCTTACGCTTTTATATTCATTGTCACTACGCTTACATGTACGATGCGCTTAAGCACGCGTAGTGTATCGGCAATCTGAATGGCTGAAAATTTATATGCGTAATAACTAAAGCTTTCGTGTTTTGAAGTTTTTTTTCACTAAGTACATGTAAATATCAATGCGATCTGCGGTAACTGTGTAACCAAGTTCGCTACACTCGTGCGTTCAAGGGACTAATTTCTCCCCCATCCGAACCCCCTGGTGAAATAATGTCATTTGGCGTGTCACCAGTAAACTATTCAGATTCAGATTCAGGTATGTAACGCGTAATTGTGCGTTGTCAGCCTTACGAACCTAATACGCACACAATACGCTTATGATATGCGTAAATGGAGTACAAATACGCGAGCGTGTCATTTGTTGCATTTTAAATCAAGTGTGTAGGTAATAAGGTGTTTAAGCATGTGCATGTACCCTTTTTTTTTCCTGGGCGAGACCAGTACTATGAGGTTGTCTGGTTGGTTTTGTTGTCCCGGGAGCACCCGAAGGCTCAACCGAGTAGAAGGTTGTTTTTGTTGTTGTTTTAGGAGAAGCCCGGGATCGAACCTGCGACCCCTGGTTTACAAGGCGAGTGACGTATCCACTGCACCACGGACCCAGAATATCAAACCATTATATTTTATTTTCATATACATGTATGGTTCAATCCAAACTAGGATGTCTGGTTACAAACGTCTATTAATAGAGTGGACATATTCAGGTTTAAGTTGAGTATTTATCTAATGGCTGAAAATGACAAGAAAAGGATAATCTAATTTTATACTGCATAAACCTAATGAAATTGAATTAAGGAAAGCATGGAGAAAACGCCCGCACTTCCACTCCTCAAACATTACTAGACCATATCCATGACAATGACACCCTCATTTTAAGCACTTAACGTAGACAATGACTTAAACGTCAGCTATGCTGACACACAGATACATAGCTAAATATTTCGCCCACAAAAAGATACACACAAAGTTTTGTTTGATTTAAGAATACCTGAAAAGAAATTAATAAAACATAAATCACTTAATTTTGTCTGTAAAGTATAGACCTAGGGTTTAGTTATATTATAAGACTGTTAACGTTATGCTGTGCCTTTGTACTCAGCTATATGAAATATAATTCAATTCGCTGCCCGAGAAATTCTGTAAGAAAATATTTGACGTCATCATAATACAATCAGTGCCATTTATCCATGCCAAGTAAAGAATTTCACGGTGATATGCACGCCCTTCGATGAAAAAAAGGCAGATGCGTAATTTTGGAATTCGAACATAACTGCTCCTCATTGAATGCAATTATAACGAAAGAAACATTCGGTAGAAGCACTAGTCTACTCTATAGGAACCTACCACCGTACAGAAAACAACAATGACATGCAAAATTGGTCATGATCAACAAAATTTTATTATTATGGCTGTACAGTTCATAAGCACTTTTCATATGCAAACTGCGGCGGGGTAAGCAGCTGCAGTTTCGAGCAAAACGAAAACATAGAAAATGTCGTCATAAAAGTGTTGACTGATACTTTTCTCAGTACTTTTACTAATGATTACATGTAGTTGTCAAACGATCTCCGTCAAAGGGGCCTGTTTCATCAACACGTATGAAAAACTGCGCGAGTGGCAACTGCGGAATTCGCGAGTACATGAAGTTCTTTCGGTAGAAATGCAGTTGGTGTTTGGAACATTTTTGTAAAAACAATGAAATATTCAGTTGGAGAAGGTCCTAAATCAGTGATCCTTTACAAACTGACAACAACAGCCAGATTACTGGATAAAACTTAGGTCATGTACATGTACTGATGAGACCAAACCAGTGCCTTATTTTGCAAAGTGATCGGCGTGACTGCCAAATACAGAGTACGCAAACCATTTGAATTTAAGACAATGTCATTATTGGACAAGCATGTCTGAGACGACCAATATTTAAATATTTCATATGAAAAGTAAATAAGAACTATAAAAGGAAAACGATATATGGCTAGAATCCGATTACAAAGTGACATATATAAATAGGTCCTCTAATGAAAAAAAATATCAGGAAGAAATAGATCACATTTATTCTATTACTGATGAAGCCGAGAGATTAGAAACTAGATTCCAGAAGCTGTTGCGTCATGTATATATCATGTTTCACTGATGCGGAAACGGGGGATATAACCCGTATTTAAACTATTTCCGTCCCCGATCTTCTTTCCACAAAGCTCGAGATAAACCTCTTAAATAGGAGATAAATCTGTCCAAATAAAATAACTGTATATTCAGCTACACGTTTAACCTGCTCGGAGAACACCCCATGTATTAAACGAGACGTTTATCGAGTTTATTATTGGTTCGTGAGCTTTTCGAAAATGTCGTATATAAATCGGCTTAGAAAAGTAGATGGTATCGTCTAGCGAAGGTTTAAGAAGTACTAATAAGTCATCCTTACACGAAACTGAAGTCACCTTTTGTCGTTGATGAGGCTTACCGCATGGCAGACTTAAAGGTTACATAACAATTATGCTGGAGATAGTGGTGTCTGTTTTTTTTTTTTTTTTTTTTTTTTTTTTTTTTTTTTTTTTTTTTTCACACCTTGTGTCTAGGATGAAATTTTTAATATAAGGGCTTGTGCCTCCAGGCAAAGCTTCTACGCTTCTGCCTGTCCATCTGATTATTGGTTAACCAATCAGGCCTGAGCCTGCCCAGTAAAATCATCCATGATACATATAAGCCATACTGGCTTAGTTAGGTGGTTATATTTGAAACATTTTGTGGATGTCATGACGTCCTCACTTGGGTCACAAGTCCCATAAATGGAGGCAACGTTCTGACATTACCATAGCTGTTGACTTGGATGCTAAACCACAACATAAAGATTCAATATGCATGTATCGTGTCTTCTGTGGTCTTTGCATAAACGGTTTGATCTAGGTGCGGCTTATACGAAATCAAAAGACTTACAGACCGTAAGGTCAATTTATCTATACTAGTGTCCATTGAATCATGAGTTCAGATATTTTATCCTCTTTGATTAAGTCTTTGCCGTCAATATTAGTGGCTTTTGGCCTAGATATCTAAGCTTGATAGAAAAATGGAGTTTTCATGGTCGAAAGAAAGATTTATTGCAAACATTATTGAAGAATTTACATAAGTCGCTAACGTGTGAAGATGCCCTTACAAAATGACTTTAGATTATGAGACTTCGGTATGGTCGTAAACATTTGGTAAGGGGGGGGGGAGGGGCAAATGAACACTAAGAAATA
Source organism: Rugalucina vietnamica (assembly GCA_964017185.1). Classification (NCBI taxonomy): domain Eukaryota; kingdom Metazoa; phylum Mollusca; class Bivalvia; order Lucinida; family Lucinidae; genus Rugalucina; species Rugalucina vietnamica. The sequence continues at coordinate 43,610,533 of OZ024870.1, forward strand.
AGATACTTTAAGAACAGTGAGCATATAAATGGGAAATGGAGATGGACCATACCTTTTTTTTTTTTTCTTTTTTTTTTTTTTTTTTTTTTTGATATATTTTAAATATAATGTAAGCTAAACTGTTCGTCCCTCTAATAATTGGTTTAAAAAGTAAGTCTAAAATCGTTGGTATTTCAAGATTTAAGAGCTGGAAAAATGTACAAATGCAGCAAAGCTATTGGCGTAAATAATAAATATATGGGTTACCGGACGGATATACCTAGCAACGTGACGGCATACCAATATCTCATGTTACACCCTATGGGCGGTTTGCCTTTATTACGTCAGGGTGAGCATTTGTCACCAACATGACCGGCATATGTACCAGCCGGGTTTCGAACCCGCAACCTCTAGGCTGCTAAGCGAATATGCTATCCATTACACCACCGCGGCTGTCATCATTACATCTGTAAGCTTCGCATTCGATTAAGGTAATTGAGTTTTCATCTTTAGGAAAAAAGCTTTTTCTGTTTACCACGTCTTCCTCTTGCATCTTTTTCTAATTTTGATATCATGTAGATGCTGTTTGGGGTTCAAAGACTGGTGTTGATGATTGTGTAAGTCCCGATACATTACTTATTTGTTTTAGTTTTAAAAAATGTATTAGATCTACATAGTATGGCCCATCCCCTTTCTCATTAATATGCCGCTGCTCTTGAATGATCTGAAACAGTTTTGATTTTCATTCCATAGGTGCATGTGTAAAGTATCAAAATGCGGGGCAAAATGCATGGTTAAACCAAGTCTACTTACATCACAATTATTTTATTAAATGCAGAAATAAATGTGTAGCTGTACATCATGCTAATTTTATTCATTTGAAATATGTTAAAAATGGTTTTACCCCTTCCCCATCCCTACTTACACTGGATATGGACTAACGTCAAAAATTATCTTTAGGAATGCTCTGAAAAATGGCATAGGAATGCTCTGAAAAACGGCCGTTTGCAGCAAGTCATTCCAAATTGCCTCTACTTTTATCACTGGCATGTTGTAAAGGGTAAGGACTGTTTTCCAATGGAGGCGTGAGTTCGAATTTTCAAACAACGATCGATGTAGTTCTTACTTCTTATGTGAACCATTTAATGAAAATTTATCCCATTAAATTCAGCTCAAAATAATTACAACAATGAAGAATTAAAATAACGAAACATAGCATTCAATGTCCTTCTAAAAAGTAACAACATATGGTACATATGAAAATAGAAATAGCCTAACATGTGAATTTCCGAATGACATTTCTCCTCTTTTCACAATTTATTTTCCTTCCAGAAAAATTGCAGATTCTTATCGTCAAGTCCGACAATTAATGGCGTAATCCTGCTTCCTGCTGTGACTTTGTTCTATACATCAACCTTTACGAAAACATACCCATGCAATATACAGTCTAGAGATATGTATAGTTGTAAAAAATGAAAATTTTCAATAGAAAATTTTGATGATTTCCTATTTTTGCTCAAAACATAGATTGTGGGTACACGTTAGAACCGTCTCGTCGAGGCGGTTCTAACGAGTACCCATAATTTATGTTTGAGAGCAAAAAAGCTGGGGTTATACTGTCTCGCCATGTTTCACGAGTATTATATGCTCTTTATTTTGTTTTCTCATGTTGTTTACTTTTGTAAACCTGAGATGTGGAAATAAACTTGTAAACTTGTAAACTTGTAACAAAATACTTGTGCCAGCCCTGGTGTGTAATTGAATCTGCGGTTTACTCTTAGTTCCACGCACAAAACAATTAAGTATGATTACCATTAATTGGATATTATGTTAGTTCTGGGAATCGTGTTAATCATTGATGGAATCGTGTTAATTGATCAAATCAAGAATTATCATGATGTCTGACTCGTAAATTTTGGAAATAAACTGTTCTAAGAATTTCGTCTCTTATCGCAGAGAACCAATCATTGTAACATAAAGCTGAAAAATAACCATCGACGTCTGTTCAGAATCTTTTTTGTCTACACGATGCCGCGGTTATTTTTGCATTTGCAAATCGCATTTCTCAAACGATCCGAGAAGCTCAAATTGAAAGGTTATCTGTGCATCTATATTATTTGCATCTAAAATAATATATATATATAAATCTCACGAATTCATTACGACATTCTAGTGATAGTAATTTTGTGTCAACCGATTGCTCGCATCATACATAATTTCACTGTAGTGCCCACAGGCATGCTTATTTATGGTGTTATTCCATTATTGACGTTAAATATATAAGCCACTACGTCAGAATAAGGTACAAGAAGGCAATGATCACGAAATGGCGCAATCAGAAAGAAATTCCTACTCCACAAACCGAGGGGTGGGGAAAACTAAAATGACACTTAGGTACCAAGAAAACATATCGATAGCCAAGTGAGCAGCTATTCCCCAATAGGCAGCCATTTAGTTACCCGAACTGAACGAAAAATATGAAAACGTACATAAGGCTCAAACAGCACAAAAATTCGACTCCAAACCAAAACCATTTGAACCACAACAGACATATCGCATTGGAACGATCAGTAATATAAAATTACTGGCGGCACAGGCGCCTAACCTCATCTTCTGCAGTGGTTCACAACATTTAGTTAGTTGTTCTGTCCTCATGGTGAATGTCTACTAGTCAATGAATCATCATGGACAAACAAATTAATCATGTTAACCACCCTGATGAATCAAAAACGAGGACTGAACAGATTCAGTAAGCTGCCCGACGATGGAGATCCCTGGGCGCTGAATAACTTACTGAAACTCAGAGCAAAAGGAAAACACCAGAGCAAAAGAAAACCAACAGTTTTGCAAAACCAAAGGCGCAGATCAGCTGTGCAGTAACTGATTCAGTAAGCTGCCCGACGATTGAGATCCCTGGGCGCCGAATAACTTACTGAAACCCGTAGCAAAAGAAAATCAACAATCTGCATATACAAAACTAAAGGCGCAGATCAGCTGAGCAGCAACTGCACAGCTGATCAGCGCCTTTGTTTTCGATACACGGATATTACAAAAATTATCTTCTCCCTCATTGATTACCACATTCTAGTGACAGAGAATTTCGTCACCTAATTACATGCAGGGCGGATGTGACGTCGTTGTTAATGGCCGCAATTAAAAATCGCTCTTGAAAAAAATAAAGAAAAATCAACATTCAAGACGCTAGCTCGACAGTAAAATCGGAAACAGATATTTTTTCAAGTCTTCTTTATAGACTTTTACTCAAATTCAGTGTTAAAAATGAAATTCAGTGGAGGAAATTCGAGAAAAATGAGGTAAAAATTTACATTGTTATGCCTCCTGCACAACCGTTGTCAACCGTCATATACTTCTTCACAAAGTGACTTAATCTGTACAGTTTGATAATCGCAGCTGTATTGTACATTATTATAATATTGCAAAAGTTCCTGAAAATTGTGCTTATATCTCACATTTGTTCTGAATGATGGAAACTAGCTCAGTGGGCGAAGCTGCTTGCACTCAAAATAAATTTGAGGAAACTGAGAAAACATGAGTTGAACGTTAATATGTCAAACTGCACAACTTCAACAGTGTCTATTATCTCAATATCGGATTCAGCGACAGATACATCAAGTCTCATGCTGGTAAACAATGATCTTTTAGAGGGAACAATATACAGGACGCATGTTTCTGAGACCAAAGTTGTCATTGAATTTTTGACAAATCTTTTTATATGAAAGTTTTCAGAAGAAGGTCTACTCCGATTACGCTAGCAGTGTAGAAATCGATCCAACTAGTTTCATTTCTAAGTGCACAACTCATGTCATATGCCATTTGAAGCTTGACAGTCATTTCAAATCAGTCGAACTCAGCGGCCTTGGTTCTAAGATTTGGAGAGAAGAACGCTTCCCTAAAATTACACAGTCCCTATTCAAACATGTAATGGAAGAAATGGACAGTCAGCTTGAGAGCCAGAGTCAACGTGAGTATTTATCACAGGGCAGTGGGGATTCCGGTGTCCAACAGAGCGGGCCGATTTGCGATGAACTGCATGTTGACTCAAATGACGTAAACGCCGCGCTAAATTGTAACGTCGCATTGAGCGGTAACGTCGCGCTAGATTGTAACGCATCGACGAGCGCTAACGTTACGCAGCAGACCTGTAACGTTCACATACCTCCTACTGAAATGGTTTCGAGGACAGTTACACAGACACAGCTTAGTCATTCGGAGGACATTAAGACAAATAAATCTTTCACAGCAGAAAACATTACCGAGTCTTATATGCAACAACGCCAAGAATGCAAGCCAGCACCCATGGATGACGGAATTTCGACGGAATTCGGTCTAGTTCAGATGCCCGTTTTTACATCCACACCAATAGCCCCTCGCCAGGATAATTCAGCTTATAGCGGAACAGCTAGCAGTAACATCTTTTCTATTTTCGGCAACATCGACCGGCTTGAACGCGGAATCAAAGCAATTAAAGCAATTAAGAACGAAATACTTCATCAAATGGAATGTAAACTCATCGAGTTGAGAACGTCGGTTGTAAACATGATTGAAAATGTAGGGAGAAACAAGTCGTACGCAGACGTCAGTAGATCTCCTAGCTCTGTCCAGGGGATAGAACAGCACTCCTTAAATGGCACTCGTACCCGGCCGGAAGCGAGTTACATAGATGAAGGATACGGGGACCAGTCGGGTAACATTACCAACAGAGATACATCACAGACGAACCTGAAAACACCTTACACTCCAGAAACTACGGACAAACGACAAAGCACAACAAACAGGCCTACACCTCAACCTATTCCAGTTCACACGACTAACAGGAATACACAGAACTTGCGTCAATCTACAAACGTATCTCATCAGAATAACTGCCGAGGAAATACGACGCCACGTCATAACCGGACTTTGATTATTGGTGACTCTATTCTGAAAGGGTATCAACTTCAGAGGCCTAAAGAATGGAATTAGAATCTGCACCAGAAGCGAGGCGAAGATCAGTGACATATGGGAGGAAATATCTGTTTATGACTTGAAGTCTTTTAGCAATATCATCATTTGTGTAGGCGGGAACGACTGTTCAAGTAAAGTAAGCATTAAAACATTTGAGGAATCATACGATCAGCTGATTGGTTTCATCAAGAGCGATAACAAGAACTGTACAATATACCTCAGCAAAATTGTACCAAGAGGAGACACCGATGTGGCGGAATTCAACAACTCGATACAGCGTCTTTCCGACCACTGGACTGTACATCAAGTTAAATGTATTGACGGGACGTCAGATCTTTTCTTCGGTCAAAACGGTTTGCCATCGCCCAGATATTATACCCAAGATGACATTCACCTATCCAACTCCGGAACCAAACGACTACTAGATTAACAGGCACGTTGACATGGTATCGGACTTCAGCCTATGTGTGTTCAAACGGTCAACCTTCCACAACAAGCGAAATGCGAGGCCGGGAACCAACTTCAGGGTAAATTATAATGGACATTCAACACAAGGGAACAGAGGGTGGGGATATCAAGATCAAAGACTGAATGACAATCGAGGTTGTTACGGCTGTGGAATGTCAGGACATAAGTATGCCGATTGTTGGTTTTCCCAATAGGAAATCGGCACAATAGCCGACAGTGGACTAATAGTACGGTACATGAAACTGAAACTTGGCGATAAAATGCACCCATAAGGGGAAAGGACAAACTTGGTCTCAAATGAAAGCTTATTACGCCTGCTATTGATTCCCGGTTGTCGTAGCTTTCCAAAAGTGTAGCGTCATATTAGAAAAAGGAGAGATAACTCCCTACTATTTCGACAGACAGTTGTTTTCGTTAGAAAAAGTCATATAATTTTTCATGGAACAACGTGAACTTCCAAGTTATATAATACAAACTTGTATTTTGCGGCGATTGGTCGCTGTTTAGGTTCCTTGAACGTCAAGACGATGTTATTACGTAACATCACGTAATATACTCATAAAATCGTTGTAAATGAATATTATCAATTTAATTTGCGCAATCCATATACATAGTTTTGAAACGAATTTTCTTTAGTCGTATAGATAATTTCAAAAGCTTTTCAGTCATATAAACTACGTTTCTGTACAATTTTTATTAATAATTGAGCTACATCACTTTGAAGAGTATGGCATCCCCCTTTAAAAACTTGCACATTTCAGTGAATAGATAATGGGGGTACACAAAGAAAATGGACCATATCTCGGTTGTTTTTTATCCTAGATCAAAGAACTTGGTCTAAAGCGGAGACATATTTCTGATATCTTACACTGAAAAAAAAGTTATAAGAGGCCACTTTTCAAACTTATTTTTAATTTATAAGCCATGTTCAAAATTGAATGATTTTTTGCCTAAAGACGTGTCTTTCAAGTACGTAAAGTTGCAAAGTGTTCACAAATAATTTTTCTTTCACTAAACGCGTTTTTCGTGTAAAAGTGCAAAATCAATTGGTTAAAGCGCACAATTTATTGAAATTAGGTACGGATGTCATAAAAGGGGCCATTCCAGGTTGGAAAAACATCAGACATTTGAAGTTTCTTAACTTGAGGATTTTTTACGCATTTTTAAAAAATCGCCTTTTTCGAGATTTTTGGAAAAATCAACAATGTTCCACATAACCATGTTAATCTCTGTTAAATTCACTTTATGCGGCATGGAAATGAGAAACATACCTCAAAAGAGCTGTATTATACGATTTTCGAGGACAAACAGGTCTCGACGACCAAAATAACACAATCTGTGGACGATTTTTTAAATTTTCAAAATCTAACAGAGTCAAGTATTAAACATAAATAATCGTTGAAAATTTCAATGCCATGCTGCTGCTAATAATGCAAACGGAGAAGAACAAAGTTTGTATGCAAATTGCATACAAAAAGCTGAATTCCTGTTATTCACATTGCTGTCTTCTTGCATTTACAAAACTTAAACGAAAATTCTTATTGCAGCAACACATTTAACATGATTTTTATCATACATCATAGCAGTCAATAACACTTTCAAATAAATTAAAATGTAAAACACAACGTCGTAATATGACATTTAATTTGATGTTAATAAAGTGTGACTTTTTGACTTTTTTTACTCATGCTTCGTCTGTGTGAAAAGTATCACACATTTTGGAATGCAGAAACTCACAGAGCCACTGTAAGACATTGGTTTATTCATATGATCATGAATTGTAATTGATCGTGTTTTACTTTCTGAACTAGAAGGAAGGAAAAAATATAAGGCGGCCTCTTATAACTTTTTTTCAGTGTATGATAAAAAATGTATATTATCTAATTTGCATATTCATGAGTATTAATTAATTCATCAAAATGACAGTATAAACCATAAAAAACAATAAATGAACTTATTTCATACATAAACTATTACTATGACACATTGTTATTGCACCGAAAGTACCATTTGACAAAACTGTTGACTTCATGCACCTAAATGAAAATTATTTTATTAGCATTTTCATGAATATTAATGAAAATTTCAAAAATCAGGAACAACTAGGGGAAAATTTTTACCATTGAAGACTTTGGGGCGGGTATATTATCTACCTTGCACTCTTAGACATATTTTCATTGCGGTCAGTTTTGTCAGAAGAATACCAGACTGCCCAAATGTATTGCCTTCAATCCTGAACACATTTATACGATGTAATTTTTATAGTTTCCCAATCCACCCAAAATGTGATCATAAATAATGGAGGTGCACTTACTCATATGCCATTAACTGCATTCTCCAGAGAAGATTATTGTTTTTCCAATAGTAATACACGGACAGAAAACCTTTACATAAATACATTTCAATATTCAAATCACTGATTTTGCATATTCATTAAATAAATAAAACATAAGAAAATCTGTACAATATGGGGAAATAGTTACAAAGTCACTCGAATCTGAGCTGTTCATAAACATAGAGCACTGAAATTAGTACCAAGTGAATGCTATGTCACAGTGATAGATCATCCTCATGTCTGATATAAGACACACCTGCTTTTCTTTTTCATGAATATTAATAAAAACTTGATATTGGAGCGAAAAAATAAAATAAAATAAACGGGAATATCTACCAAATGACTTGTTTCTCAGCAACCCAAAACCCTAAAGTGCTGAAATTGGTATCAAACAATTGCTATAGCAAAATTGTATCACTCTATTCTACAATGTCTTAGTCATTTAATTTTTGTTTTGATTAATTTTGTAGAAATTGGAGAAAAATACAGAAAAATAAAGGGGGTATACATATATTACCACACCCATCTGGGCTACTGATATACCCTGAGAGCTGAAATTGGAATAAATGGTTTGCTAGGACACTTGACTATAACCAAATACTAAGAAATATAAATCGGCGAACTAACGTATTGTTCAATTGTTAATAAAGCTTAAGAGTGTTGAGAAACATTACTGAAAAATGAAAGGGTATATCAACAAATTCCTTATATCTCAGCTAGTAAAAAGCCTCAGATTTTTGTGAATGGTACCAAATGATTGCTATGGCATTTTGCTATAACCATGTATTAAGATATGTTGATCAGCTGAAATACTTGTTGTTTTTATTTGAATAAGAAATATAGATATTAGAGAACATCACAGAAAATTGAAGGGGGTGTACAAACCAAATCACTTATATCTCAGCTACCAAACGCTATAAAGTGTTAAAAATTGTATCAAATACTTGCTAGGACAATGTGCTATAATAATGTGATAAGATATATAAATCATCTGACATTTTGTTGTTCGAATATTGATTGGAACATTAGATATTGAAGCAAACATCACCAAAAATAGAGGGACTATACCAACGAAATCGTTTATATCTCAACTAGCAAAACCCTTAGAGGGTTTTAAATGGTACCAAAGGATTTCTAAGGCGATGCACTATTGCCCTGCAGAATGATGTATTGACCACTTTAGATAGCATTTATGGAATGTTACGTAATACTTCAAAGAATGTAAACATAACAGAAAAAATAAGGTTGTGCTCAAACAAAATCATTAGTACATTTGTTTTTAACTAATTAATATTGTAAATCTGGCCATATAGCAAAGACTAGTAGTCATAGAAATTATTTGATGCAATTTTGAATAACTTGATGTTTACAAATGATAAACAGGTGATTTTGTAAGTTTGTAAGTGTACCCCTTCAATTTTTCTCGATTTTTCACATATTTTTGTGGTTTTCATGAAAATTCGTGAAGCAAACATTCATATGATCATTAATAAAATTAAATGTGTATAGTGCATTGTCGTAGCTATTATCTAATACAAGGTCTAATTCTCTAGAGTTATTACTAGCTAAGATACGTGTGGTTTTATAAGTATACTGCCTTATATTTTTTCTGCAATATCTCTCCGGTTTCTCAAGATTTTATTCATAGTCATGAAGCGAAAGTCAAATGACATATTTTATAGTGCAGGGTGTATCATATTGTCTTAGTAATATTTTACACCAATTGCAGTACATCAGAACTTTTGGTTGCTGAGATACAAGTCATCTTGTAGGTATACCCATCTTATTTTCAAGTTTATTCTCACCAATTTCAATTTTTCATTAATATTCATGAAATTGAAAATCAGGCAAGGCTTATATATTACCATAGCATATATTTGATACTATTTTCAGTGTTCTATAATTGTGTACAGCCCAGGTCAGGTCAGTTTAACTGCTACTGTAACATGTAATCAGTACTACCTGTTGTCATGCGGTGCAGATGGGGCTCGTTAGCCTTGAAAGGCAACTCATCTAGGAGTTAAGCTAGTTCTCTACACAAAAATCTAGCTGGGCAGGGGGAACTCATTAGTCTTGGTTGACAGTCCTCCTAGGAGTTTACAGGTCTCTAAACAAAACCTAAGAAAGGGTAGATGGAGCTCTTCAGCTGTGGCCAGCAATTCATCTAGGAGAAGGAACTCCAAAATCAAGTCTGTGTGTCTGGATATGCAAAGACTGTTTCGGTAGATGGAGCGGAAGAAATCACCTGATTCAACGTTTCAGAAAGCGATACAGCAACATGTTGTGGAACATGCAGAGCGTGACAAGGCACTAAAGATGTTACGGTCATCCACTGCATCTAAACCCAACTCCATACGTCTTGACCTGTGTCTTGCCTCTGGGCGCAGCTGGGCGAGGACTAGAGAGTGAGGTTGACGTTGCGCACCTCTTCCTCACTATAATCCAATTTCATAGCGCATGTCATCTTATTTCTCAACACACAAGCACTTGCATACACAACAATTTCATCACACTTGCACCCACATACCTACAAAGTCCTGTGGCGATGGGCGAGTGGCGAAGCAGCAGGTGTAGGACACACTGGGAGCTGTAGTTGCAGACCTGCACACAGGCGGCTCAGTTCTAATGGTTGTTTTCTGTGAGGAGAAGCAGTAAGCAGAATTCGGCAGTCGGCTGAGCGACTGAGCAGACCTATTTAGGACCGCACTGCTCACTCCCGTAGCATGGGGAAGGGGCTAGAAAAGGTGCCCTAAACAATTGCCTGCTTCAAACCCCCTGGCTGGTTAACCGCGATCAGTGGGGATCCCCTTAAGCGGTCGAAATACAAAGAAAAAAGCTAGAGTAATCCCCTTACGGATTGGCGCATGGAATGTGCGTACTTTAATGGACAATGCTGGGTCAGATAGACCACAGCGTAGAACGGCCCTTGTGGGCAGAGAACTTGGGAGGTATGATATACAGATAGCTGCATTGAGTGAGACTCGGTTCGCAGATGTTGGGGAGATCAAAGAAGTTGGTGCTGGATACACCTTCTTCTGGAGTGGACGCAAAAGTGAAGAGAGGCGTGAAGCAGGAGTTGGCTTTGCCATCAAAACAGAACTTGTTGGTAAGCTGTCAGGATTGCCAAAAGGCATTAATGACCGTCTAATGACATTGAGACTTCCTCTCTCAGGCAATAAACATGCAACTATTGTCAGTGCTTATGCACCCACAATGACCAATCCAGATGAGGTCAAGGACAAGTTCTATGATGACCTAGACAATGTTATTTCTGCAACACCCCGCACAGACAAGCTTATCCTTCTTGGCGACTTTAATGCCAGAGTGGGTACAGACCACCAGACCTGGGAAGGAGTTATGGGTCCAGAAGGGGTTGGAAAGTGCAACAGCAATGGTCTCTTGCTTCTCAGGAAGTGTGCTGAACATGACCTTCTAATCACCAACACAGTCTTCCGTCTACCTAATAGGAACAAAACATCCTGGATGCATCCCCGTTCCAAACACTGGCATCTCATAGACTATGTCATAGTGCGGAGAACAGACAGGCAGGATGTTAACGTGACAAAGACTATGTGTGGTGCAGACTGCTGGACAGATCATAGACTGGTTGTCAGCAAACTCAACCTAAGAATACAGCCTGCGAGGCGACCTCAAGGCAAGAAAGCTCCTAAGAGACTGGATGTCTCAAAGCTGAATAAAGACAGCATGAGACAAGATTTCTTAACAGACATTTGCAACCAACTGGATGCAATGAATCTCAGTTCAGAGGACCCCGAAGAAAACTGGACAGTTTTCCATAAAACAGTTCTTTCTTCAGCTGCAAGCACCTTAGGCCATCCATCTCGCAAACATCAAGACTGGTTTGATGAGAATGATGACAAAATTCAGAGGCTTCTTGAAGAAAAGCACCGATTGCACAAGGCACATCAAGATGATACTAGCTCAGTATCAAAGAAAGCAGCCTACAGCAACATTTGTAAGACAGTTCAGACCAAGCTTAGGGACATGCAAGATTCCTGGCTGAGGAAGAAAACAGAAGAAATTCAGTCTTTTGCGGATAGAAAGGACATGAAGAAATTTCATGATGCACTGAAAACCATTTATGGTCCAAAGAGTTCTGGAGCCACCACATTGCTCAGTGCAGATGGTAACTCTCTTCTCACAGATAAAGAAGCTATCTTGGAAAGGTGGGCAGAACACTTCAATAGTGTGCTTAATCGACCATCAAGCATCAATGAGGATGCAATCGACAGACTTCCACAGATAGAGTGCAATGTTCTGTTAGATGAATTTCCTACCGTTACGGAAACAAGAAAAGCAGTTCAACAACTATCATCTGGCAAAGCCCCAGGTGCAGATGCAATTCCTGCCGAGGTTTACAAGGCTGGGGGGCTACCCATGGCAGAGAAACTGACAGAGTTGTTTCACTGTATGTGGAGAAAGGAGGCTATCCCACAAGAATTTAAGGATGCATCCATAATCCACCTATACAAGCGGAAAGGAAATCCTCAAGTCTGTGACAATCACAGAGGCATCTCCCTCCTATCAATTGCTGGGAAGATACTTGCAAAAATTCTGTTGAATCGTCTGAATGTTCATCTTGATCAGACGGGACTTATCCCAGAAAGTCAATGTGGATTCAGAAAAGACAGAGGGACAATAGACATGATCTTCACAGCAAGACAGCTTCAGGAGAAATGCCAAGAACAGAATGTAGATCTATACATGACGTTTGTTGACCTCACCAAAGCTTTTGACACTGTTAGTCGTGATGGACTCTGGAAAATCATGGCCAAGTTTGGCTGTCCACCCAGATTCATAGCAATGGTGCGGCAGTTTCATGATGGCATGCAGGCACGTGTGCAAAATGATGGAGAGTTCTCTGAACCATTTGAAGTAACAAATGGGGTCAAACAAGGCTGTGTTCTGGCACCAACACTGTTCAGCATGATGTTTTCTGCCATGCTTATGGATGCTTTTCAGGACAGTGACACTGGTTTTCGGAAATTTCCAATCAGGTACCGTTTTGATGGCAACATATTCAACCTCAGAAGGTTGCAAGCCAAAACTAAGGTCCAGACTGATGTGCTAGATGAGCTCCTCTATGCAGATGATATGGATAAGAATGCCAGCACAGAGGCAAAAATGCAAAGAGCCATGGATCAAGTCTCACAGTCATGTGATAACTATGATCTCACAATCAGCACAAAAAAGACAGAGGTTGTACACCAACCAGCGCCCGGAAAGCCATATAATGAACCAACCATCACTGTGAATGGGCAAAAACTGAAAGTTGTTGACAAGTTCACCTACCTGGGAAGCACTCTCTCCAGAGCAGTGCATATTGATGATGAGATCACTGCCAGAATTGCAAAGGCTAGTGTGGCATTCGGACGACTCCGTGCAAATGTCTGGGAGCGAAATGGAATCAAGCTTGACACCAAGCTGAAAGTCTACAAGGCTATGGTACTGCCAACCCTCTTGTATGCATGTGAGACCTGGACAGTATACCAACGCCATGCAAAGAGACTTAACCATTTCCACTTAAGCTGTTTGAGAAAGTTGTTAAAAATCAAGTGGCAGGACAAGATTCCAGACACAGAGGTCCTGACGAAAGCAGGGATGCAAAGCATGCATACAGTCTTAAAGCTAGCACAGCTAAGATGGACTGGCCATGTTATAAGAATGCCTGATGCGCGACTTCCAAAGAAAGTTTTCTATGGAGAACTACAGGAGGGAAAGCGCCCTCAAGGTAGCCAGAAGAAACGCTACAAAGACACCCTCAAAGCCTCTCTGAAGGATTTCGAAATACCAATGGGGTCCTGGGAACAGACTGCACAGGAGCGATCAAAGTGGCGAGGTCTCATCAACAAAGGGGCAGCTCTTTATGAAAAGAAGAGAATCTGTGAAGCTGAAAGAAAGCGAAGAGAGCGCAAAGCCAAAACAAATGTGCCACCATCAGACTCTATGACATTGACTTGCTCTACTTGCAACCGACAGTTTAGAGCCAGAATTGGCCTAGTCAGCCATCAAAGAACTCACCAACACACATCAGCACTATTCAAGAAATAATGTTGGTCTTTCTCATTAGTGAGAGACGAACTATCACAGCCCAGGTAAAAGTGTCAGATCCAAGTATTAATGTAAAACCAATCTTAGTAATTTTGTCAATTGTTAATGGAGAAATAGCAATTTAGTAGGTTCACACCGTTCTAAAGAATCATATTATGGGTAGAAAATAATGGAAAACTTGTTCCGTGCGACAAGCTTGTCTACATATGATTTTTCTACTCTGTATGCAACATTACCACATAATCTAATCAAAGAAAAACTTCTGGATTTGATAGAGTGGACCTTCAAAAGGGCATTAAAAAACTATGGTTCACTTTATTTGGCATGTAATGACAGAAAGGCTTTTTTCACTTCCTCTGACCAAAGTCGGTATACACTTTGGTCATGTCAGAATGTATGCGACGCCTTATCCTATCTCCTTGATAATATTTATATTAGATTTGGGACCAAGTTATACAGACAAATTGTTGGAATTCCGATGGGTACAAATTGCGCACCTCTCGTAGCTGATTTATTTTTATACTGCTACGAAAGAGATTTCATGGATTCTCTTAACCATGATAATCAAGCTGATGTTATCGAGGCTTTTAATTCCACATCTAGGTACCTCGATGACTTTTTGAACATTGACAATCCTTATTTTGAAGGTATGGTCAATCAAATTTATCCACCTGAACTTCAGTTGAACAAAGCCAATATCTCAGATACTGAAGCCCCCTTTTTAGATCTACATCTTTCTGTTGCAAATGGATTTGTTTCTTCTAAAATTTATGACAAGCGCGATGACTTTGATTTTGATATAGTAAATTTTCCTTTTTTGGATGGTGACGTTCCTCGTCGTGCTTCTTATGGTGTATACATTTCGCAACTTATTAGGTTTGCTAGAGTCTGCAATCATGTTACAGACTTCAATGCTCGAAATAAATGTTTAACGGCAAAACTTCTCCAACAGGGCTATCGGTATCATAAACTTCGAAAAACATTTTCTAAATTTTATCGTAGACACTATGAATTGATTTCCAAATATAATGTTGGGTTAAAGACGCTTTTAAGTGAGGGCCTTTCGGAACCTGAATTTTATGGTGACTTGGTTTACAAATTTAAGAAACTTAAAGGAATTAATGATTTTTCTTTTCAGTTCAGAAAAATCATAACACGTTACAAACGTATAGGTTATAACTTGAATGTTATGCGACAGTCTGCAGGCTTAGTTTTTAACCCGATCATGGTTGATAACTATGCTGCCTTCTTTAATTGCACGCCGGTGGGTCGGGCGTCAGACTCTATGATGGCCCCGACATAAAGCTATTCATTTTAGTTGGTTGGGGCCGGAGCTTCTTGTCTGTTGCTTGGCCCACCGGGGTCCAACTGATGTTTTTGAATAACTAGGTTATTCGGCGCCCAGGGATCTCCATCGTCGGGCAGCTTACTCAGTCTGTGAGTCCTGGTTTTTGATTCATCAGGATGTTTATCATGATTTATTTGTTTGTTCTTGATGATTCATTGACTAGTTAGAGATTCACCACGAGGACCGAATAACTAACTAAATGTTATGAACCACTGCAGAAGCTGAGGGTGAGGTTATGGCCATGTAAAACCGGTTTAAGCCCGCCAGTAACTTTGTGTTACTGATCGTTCCAAGTCGATACTTTTGTGGTGGTTCTTTTCGTTTTATGTCTTGGTGTTTGAAAAATTTTTTGTGCTGTTGGCGCCTTATGTATGTTTTCATACTTTTAGTTAAGTTAAGGTAACTGAGTGGCCACCTATTGGGAAAATAGCTGCTCATTCGGCTTACGATATGTTTCATGGTATAAGTACCTGATTGTTGGTTTGGTTTTTTCCCACCTCGGTTTTTGGAGTGGGAATCTTTTTCTGATTGCACCTTTTCCTGATCTTTGCCTACTTGTACCTCTTTGTAATTTTATGTCATTCCAACGTTTTGCTACCAGGGACATATTTTTACATTTTGGTGGTCCCTCTGAACAATTTGATATACATGAGGAATCGATCTACAGTTATAAGGTAGATCTTATATCTATTTACCAATGCAATATTTTTAGTGACAGATTTTCCATCACTTTCCCTGATTAGTCGATGTTTAGATAAATATTAATGGACATGTAAATGAGATAATCTTATTCAGGTCCATGTTATTAGCAAATGTGTCAAATGGTATCACTGGTACAATAGCAACGTGCAGCAATAATGGTTTGGGTCTGAAATATTTGGGGTTTGAAAGCTTTTCTTTTTAAAATTATTGATATTTTCTTGATGTTTCAAGAATATGCATTAGGTAAGTTGCATTAACCAGATGGAAAAAAACTTTATTTAAGCTCTTAACTGAAACCAGGCTCGTGGTCTGGGGTTACTAGTAGTGGCAATAATATTAATTTAGTATTTTACAGTCAAAACAAAAATACATACTGTCTGGTGTGGGTTCGAGTCCCGCTCTGGCCACATGTGAGACAAGCCAAGTTTTGCTTGCGGGTGTGCCATGGGGTTTTTCTCGGGGTTCTCCCGTTTTCGCCCACCTACTGATTGGCCCGTCTCATATGAGCTGGAATAATCTTAAAAGAGACGCAAAACTGAATTTAAAAAAAATACATACAAAATATTGTATTTCTAAGTGTTATGGTATAGAGTTATCTCCCGAATTAACGATATGACGGTACACATTCCGGACATGGCAATAGGAATAAGAGAAAGGAGGGACAATAATCTTTTATTTGACATACTTTTTAGCACTCTGTTGCTATTTCTAGCCGAGGTGCGAGTCATTTTTTGTAAGTATACTGTTTATTTATTTTGTTTTGCTTTTTTCTGCAGTAACATCTTTTCTATTTTCGGCAACATCGACCGGCTTGAACGCGGAATCAAAGCAATTAAAGCAATTAAGAACGAAATACTTCATCAAATGGAATGTAAACTCATCGAGTTGAGAACGTCGGTTGTAAACATGATTGAAAATGTAGGGAGAAACAAGTCGTACGCAGACGTCAGTAGATCTCCTAGCTCTGTCCAGGGCATAGAACAGCACTCCTTAAATGGCACTCGTACCCGGCCGGAAGCGAGTTACATAGATGAAGGATACGGGGACCAGTCGGGTAACATTACCAACAGAGATACATCACAGACGAACCTGAAAACACCTTACACTCCAGAAACTACGGACAAACGACAAAGCACAACAAACAGGCCTACACCTCAACCTATTCCAGTTCACACGACTAACAGGAATACACAGAACTTGCGTCAATCTACAAACGTATCTCATCAGAATAACTGCCGAGGAAATACGACGCCACGTCATAACCGGACTTTGATTATTGGTGACTCTATTCTGAAAGGGTATCAACTTCAGAGGCCTAAAGAATGGAATTAGAATCTGCACCAGAAGCGAGGCGAAGATCAGTGACATATGGGAGGAAATATCTGTTTATGACTTGAAGTCTTTTAGCAATATCATCATTTGTGTAGGCGGGAACGACTGTTCAAGTAAAGTAAGCATTAAAACATTTGAGGAATCATACGATCAGCTGATTGGTTTCATCAAGAGCGATAACAAGAACTGTACAATATACCTCAGCAAAATTGTACCAAGAGGAGACACCGATGTGGCGGAATTCAACAACTCGATACAGCGTCTTTCCGACCACTGGACTGTACATCAAGTTAAATGTATTGACGGGACGTCAGATCTTTTCTTCGGTCAAAACGGTTTGCCATCGCCCAGATATTATACCCAAGATGACATTCACCTATCCAACTCCGGAACCAAACGACTACTAGATTAACAGGCACGTTGACATGGTATCGGACTTCAGCCTATGTGTGTTCAAACGGTCAACCTTCCACAACAAGCGAAATGCGAGGCCGGGAACCAACTTCAGGGTAAATTATAATGGACATTCAACACAAGGGAACAGAGGGTGGGGATATCAAGATCAAAGACTGAATGACAATCGAGGTTGTTACGGCTGTGGAATGTCAGGACATAAGTATGCCGATTGTTGGTTTTCCCAATAGGAAATCGGCACAATAGCCGACAGTGGACTAATAGTACGGTACATGAAACTGAAACTTGGCGATAAAATGCACCCATAAGGGGAAAGGACAAACTTGGTCTCAAATGAAAGCTTATTACGCCTGCTATTGATTCCCGGTTGTCGTAGCTTTCCAAAAGTGTAGCGTCATATTAGAAAAAGGAGAGATAACTCCCTACTATTTCGACAGACAGTTGTTTTCGTTAGAAAAAGTCATATAATTTTTCATGGAACAACGTGAACTTCCAAGTTATATAATACAAACTTGTATTTTGCGGCGATTGGTCGCTGTTTAGGTTCCTTGAACGTCAAGACGATGTTATTACGTAACATCACGTAATATACTCATAAAATCGTTGTAAATGAATATTATCAATTTAATTTGCGCAATCCATATACATAGTTTTGAAACGAATTTTCTTTAGTCGTATAGATAATTTCAAAAGCTTTTCAGTCATATAAACTACGTTTCTGTACAATTTTTATTAATAATTGAGCTACATCACTTTGAAGAGTATGGCATCCCCCTTTAAAAACTTGCACATTTCAGTGAATAGATAATGGGGGTACACAAAGAAAATGGACCATATCTCGGTTGTTTTTTATCCTAGATCAAAGAACTTGGTCTAAAGCGGAGACATATTTCTGATATCTTACACTGAAAAAAAAGTTATAAGAGGCCACTTTTCAAACTTATTTTTAATTTATAAGCCATGTTCAAAATTGAATGATTTTTTGCCTAAAGACGTGTCTTTCAAGTACGTAAAGTTGCAAAGTGTTCACAAATAATTTTTCTTTCACTAAACGCGTTTTTCGTGTAAAAGTGCAAAATCAATTGGTTAAAGCGCACAATTTATTGAAATTAGGTACGGATGTCATAAAAGGGGCCATTCCAGGTTGGAAAAACATCAGACATTTGAAGTTTCTTAACTTGAGGATTTTTTACGCATTTTTAAAAAATCGCCTTTTTCGAGATTTTTGGAAAAATCAACAATGTTCCACATAACCATGTTAATCTCTGTTAAATTCACTTTATGCGGCATGGAAATGAGAAACATACCTCAAAAGAGCTGTATTATACGATTTTCGAGGACAAACAGGTCTCGACGACCAAAATAACACAATCTGTGGACGATTTTTTAAATTTTCAAAATCTAACAGAGTCAAGTATTAAACATAAATAATCGTTGAAAATTTCAATGCCATGCTGCTGCTAATAATGCAAACGGAGAAGAACAAAGTTTGTATGCAAATTGCATACAAAAAGCTGAATTCCTGTTATTCACATTGCTGTCTTCTTGCATTTACAAAACTTAAACGAAAATTCTTATTGCAGCAACACATTTAACATGATTTTTATCATACATCATAGCAGTCAATAACACTTTCAAATAAATTAAAATGTAAAACACAACGTCGTAATATGACATTTAATTTGATGTTAATAAAGTGTGACTTTTTGACTTTTTTACTCATGCTTCGTCTGTGTGAAAAGTATCACACATTTTGGAATGCAGAAACTCACAGAGCCACTGTAAGACATTGGTTTATTCATATGATCATGAATTGTAATTGATCGTGTTTTACTTTCTGAACTAGAAGGAAGGAAAAAATATAAGGCGGCCTCTTATAACTTTTTTTCAGTGTATGATAAAAAATGTATATTATCTAATTTGCATATTCATGAGTATTAATTAATTCATCAAAATGACAGTATAAACCATAAAAAACAATAAATGAACTTATTTCATACATAAACTATTACTATGACACATTGTTATTGCACCGAAAGTACCATTTGACAAAACTGTTGACTTCATGCACCTAAATGAAAATTATTTTATTAGCATTTTCATGAATATTAATGAAAATTTCAAAAATCAGGAACAACTAGGGGAAAATTTTTACCCTTGAAGACTTTGGGGCGGGTATATTATCTACCTTGCACTCTTAGACATATTTTCATTGCGGTCAGTTTTGACAGAAGAATACCAGACTGCCCAAATGTATTGCCTTCAATCCTGAACACATTTATACGATGTAATTTTTATAGTTTCCCAATCCACCCAAAATGTGATCATAAATAATGGAGGTGCACTTACTCATATGCCATTAACTGCATTCTCCAGAGAAGATTATTGTTTTTCCAATAGTAATACACGGACAGAAAACCTTTACATAAATACATTTCAATATTCAAATCACTGATTTTGCATATTCATTAAATAAATAAAACATAAGAAAATCTGTACAATATGGGGAAATAGTTACAAAGTCACTCGAATCTGAGCTGTTCATAAACATAGAGCACTGAAATTAGTACCAAGTGAATGCTATGTCACAGTGATAGATCATCCTCATGTCTGATATAAGACACACCTGCTTTTCTTTTTCATGAATATTAATAAAAACTTGATATTGGAGCGAAAAAATAAAATAAAATAAACGGGAATATCTACAAAATGACTTGTTTCTCAGCAACCCAAAACCCTAAAGTGCTGAAATTGGTATCAAACAATTGCTATAGCAAAATTGTATCACTCTATTCTACAATGTCTTAGTCATTTAATTTTTGTTTTGATTAATTTTGTAGAAATTGGAGAAAAATACAGAAAAATAAAGGGGGTATACATATATTACCACACCCATCTGGGCTACTGATATACCCTGAGAGCTGAAATTGGAATAAATGGTTTGCTAGGACACTTGACTATAACCAAATACTAAGAAATATAAATCGGCGAACTAACGTATTGTTCAATTGTTAATAAAGCTTAAGAGTGTTGAGAAACATTACTGAAAAATGAAAGGGTATATCAACAAATTCCTTATATCTCAGCTAGTAAAAAGCCTCAGATTTTTGTGAATGGTACCAAATGATTGCTATGGCATTTTGCTATAACCATGTATTAAGATATGTTGATCAGCTGAAATACTTGTTGTTTTTATTTGAATAAGAAATATAGATATTAGAGAACATCACAGAAAATTGAAGGGGGTGTACAAACCAAATCACTTATATCTCAGCTACCAAACGCTATAAAGTGTTAAAAATTGTATCAAATACTTGCTAGGACAATGTGCTATAATAATGTGATAAGATATATAAATCATCTGACATTTTGTTGTTCGAATATTGATTGGAACATTAGATATTGAAGCAAACATCACCAAAAATAGAGGGACTATACCAACGAAATCGTTTATATCTCAACTAGCAAAACCCTTAGAGGGTTTTAAATGGTACCAAAGGATTTCTAAGGCGATGCACTATTGCCCTGCAGAATGATGTATTGACCACTTTAGATAGCATTTATGGAATGTTACGTAATACTTCAAAGAATGTAAACATAACAGAAAAAATAAGGTTGTGCTCAAACAAAATCATTAGTACATTTGTTTTTAACTAATTAATATTGTAAATCTGGCCATATAGCAAAGACTAGTAGTCATAGAAATTATTTGATGCAATTTTGAATAACTTGATGTTTACAAATGATAAACAGGTGATTTTGTAAGTTTGTAAGTGTACCCCTTCAATTTTTCTCGATTTTTCACATATTTTTGTGGTTTTCATGAAAATTCGTGAAGCAAACATTCATATGATCATTAATAAAATTAAATGTGTATAGTGCATTGTCGTAGCTATTATCTAATACAAGGTCTAATTCTCTAGAGTTATTACTAGCTAAGATACGTGTGGTTTTATAAGTATACTGCCTTATATTTTTTCTGCAATATCTCTCCGGTTTCTCAAGATTTTATTCATAGTCATGAAGCGAAAGTCAAATGACATATTTTATAGTGCAGGGTGTATCATATTGTCTTAGTAATATTTTACACCAATTGCAGTACATCAGAACTTTTGGTTGCTGAGATACAAGTCATCTTGTAGGTATACCCATCTTATTTTCAAGTTTATTCTCACCAATTTCAATTTTTCATTAATATTCATGAAATTGAAAATCAGGCAAGGCTTATATATTACCATAGCATATATTTGATACTATTTTCAGTGTTCTATAATTGTGTACAGCCCAGGTCAGGTCAGTTTAACTGCTACTGTAACATGTAATCAGTACTACCTGTTGTCATGCGGTGCAGATGGGGCTCGTTAGCCTTGAAAGGCAACTCATCTAGGAGTTAAGCTAGTTCTCTACACAAAAATCTAGCTGGGCAGGGGGAACTCATTAGTCTTGGTTGACAGTCCTCCTAGGAGTTTACAGGTCTCTAAACAAAACCTAAGAAAGGGTAGATGGAGCTCTTCAGCTGTGGCCAGCAATTCATCTAGGAGAAGGAACTCCAAAATCAAGTCTGTGTGTCTGGATATGCAAAGACTGTTTCGGTAGATGGAGCGGAAGAAATCACCTGATTCAACGTTTCAGAAAGCGATACAGCAACATGTTGTGGAACATGCAGAGCGTGACAAGGCACTAAAGATGTTACGGTCATCCACTGCATCCAAACCCAACTCCATACGTCTTGACCTGTGTCTTGCCTCTGGGCGCAGCTGGGCGAGGACTAGAGAGTGAGGTTGACGTTGCGCACCTCTTCCTCACTATAATCCAATTTCATAGCGCATGTCATCTTATTTCTCAACACACAAGCACTTGCATACACAACAATTTCATCACACTTGCACCCACATACCTACAAAGTCCTGTGGCGATGGGCGAGTGGCGAAGCAGCAGGTGTAGGACACACTGGGAGCTGTAGTTGCAGACCTGCACACAGGCGGCTCAGTTCTAATGGTTGTTTTCTGTGAGGAGAAGCAGTAAGCAGAATTCGGCAGTCGGCTGAGCGACTGAGCAGACCTATTTAGGACCGCACTGCTCACTCCCGTAGCATGGGGAAGGGGCTAGAAAAGGTGCCCTAAACAATTGCCTGCTTCAAACCCCCTGGCTGGTTAACCGCGATCAGTGGGGATCCCCTTAAGCGGTCGAAATACAAAGAAAAAAGCTAGAGTAATCCCCTTACGGATTGGCGCATGGAATGTGCGTACTTTAATGGACAATGCTGGGTCAGATAGACCACAGCGTAGAACGGCCCTTGTGGGCAGAGAACTTGGGAGGTATGATATACAGATAGCTGCATTGAGTGAGACTCGGTTCGCAGATGTTGGGGAGATCAAAGAAGTTGGTGCTGGATACACCTTCTTCTGGAGTGGACGCAAAAGTGAAGAGAGGCGTGAAGCAGGAGTTGGCTTTGCCATCAAAACAGAACTTGTTGGTAAGCTGTCAGGATTGCCAAAAGGCATTAATGACCGTCTAATGACATTGAGACTTCCTCTCTCAGGCAATAAACATGCAACTATTGTCAGTGCTTATGCACCCACAATGACCAATCCAGATGAGGTCAAGGACAAGTTCTATGATGACCTAGACAATGTTATTTCTGCAACACCCCGCACAGACAAGCTTATCCTTCTTGGCGACTTTAATGCCAGAGTGGGTACAGACCACCAGACCTGGGAAGGAGTTATAGGTCCAGAAGGGGTTGGAAAGTGCAACAGCAATGGTCTCTTGCTTCTCAGGAAGTGTGCTGAACATGACCTTCTAATCACCAACACAGTCTTCCGTCTACCTAATAGGAACAAAACATCCTGGATGCTTCCCCGTTCCAAACACTGGCATCTCATAGACTATGTCATAGTGCGGAGAACAGACAGGCAGGATGTTAACGTGACAAAGACTATGTGTGGTGCAGACTGCTGGACAGATCATAGACTGGTTGTCAGCAAACTCAACCTAAGAATACAGCCTGCGAGGCGACCTCAAGGCAAGAAAGCTCCTAAGAGACTGGATGTCTCAAAGCTGAATAAAGACAGCATGAGACAAGATTTCTTAACAGACATTTGCAACCAACTGGATGCAATGAATCTCAGTTCAGAGGACCCCGAAGAAAACTGGACAGTTTTCCATAAAACAGTTCTTTCTTCAGCTGCAAGCACCTTAGGCCATCCATCTCGCAAACATCAAGACTGGTTTGATGAGAATGATGACAAAATTCAGAGGCTTCTTGAAGAAAAGCACCGATTGCACAAGGCACATCAAGATGATACTAGCTCAGTATCAAAGAAAGCAGCCTACAGCAACATTTGTAAGACAGTTCAGACCAAGCTTAGGGACATGCAAGATTCCTGGCTGAGGAAGAAAACAGAAGAAATTCAGTCTTTTGCGGATAGAAAGGACATGAAGAAATTTCATGATGCACTGAAAACCATTTATGGTCCAAAGAGTTCTGGAGCCACCACATTGCTCAGTGCAGATGGTAACTCTCTTCTCACAGATAAAGAAGCTATCTTGGAAAGGTGGGCAGAACACTTCAATAGTGTGCTTAATCGACCATCAAGCATCAATGAGGATGCAATCGACAGACTTCCACAGATAGAGTGCAATGTTCTGTTAGATGAATTTCCTACCGTTACGGAAACAAGAAAAGCAGTTCAACAACTATCATCTGGCAAAGCCCCAGGTGCAGATGCAATTCCTGCCGAGGTTTACAAGGCTGGGGGGCTACCCATGGCAGAGAAACTGACAGAGTTGTTTCACTGTATGTGGAGAAAGGAGGCTATCCCACAAGAATTTAAGGATGCATCCATAATCCACCTATACAAGCGGAAAGGAAATCCTCAAGTCTGTGACAATCACAGAGGCATCTCCCTCCTATCAATTGCTGGGAAGATACTTGCAAAAATTCTGTTGAATCGTCTGAATGTTCATCTTGATCAGACGGGACTTATCCCAGAAAGTCAATGTGGATTCAGAAAAGACAGAGGGACAATAGACATGATCTTCACAGCAAGACAGCTTCAGGAGAAATGCCAAGAACAGAATGTAGATCTATACATGACGTTTGTTGACCTCACCAAAGCTTTTGACACTGTTAGTCGTGATGGACTCTGGAAAATCATGGCCAAGTTTGGCTGTCCACCCAGATTCATAGCAATGGTGCGGCAGTTTCATGATGGCATGCAGGCACGTGTGCAAAATGATGGAGAGTTCTCTGAACCATTTGAAGTAACAAATGGGGTCAAACAAGGCTGTGTTCTGGCACCAACACTGTTCAGCATGATGTTTTCTGCCATGCTTATGGATGCTTTTCAGGACAGTGACACTGGTTTTCGGAAATTTCCAATCAGGTACCGTTTTGATGGCAACATATTCAACCTCAGAAGGTTGCAAGCCAAAACTAAGGTCCAGACTGATGTGCTAGATGAGCTCCTCGGCATAGATGATATGGATAAGAATGCCAGCACAGAGGCAAAAATGCAAAGAGCCATGGATCAAGTCTCACAGTCATGTGATAACTATGATCTCACAATCAGCACAAAAAAGACAGAGGTTGTACACCAACCAGCGCCCGGAAAGCCATATAATGAACCAACCATCACTGTGAATGGGCAAAAACTGAAAGTTGTTGACAAGTTCACCTACCTGGGAAGCACTCTCTCCAGAGCAGTGCATATTGATGATGAGATCACTGCCAGAATTGCAAAGGCTAGTGTGGCATTCGGACGACTCCGTGCAAATGTCTGGGAGCGAAATGGAATCAAGCTTGACACCAAGCTGAAAGTCTACAAGGCTATGGTACTGCCAACCCTCTTGTATGCATGTGAGACCTGGACAGTATACCAACGCCATGCAAAGAGACTTAACCATTTCCACTTAAGCTGTTTGAGAAAGTTGTTAAAAATCAAGTGGCAGGACAAGATTCCAGACACAGAGGTCCTGACGAAAGCAGGGATGCAAAGCATGCATACAGTCTTAAAGCTAGCACAGCTAAGATGGACTGGCCATGTTATAAGAATGCCTGATGCGCGACTTCCAAAGAAAGTTTTCTATGGAGAACTACAGGAGGGAAAGCGCCCTCAAGGTAGCCAGAAGAAACGCTACAAAGACACCCTCAAAGCCTCTCTGAAGGATTTCGAAATACCAATGGGGTCCTGGGAACAGACTGCACAGGAGCGATCAAAGTGGCGAGGTCTCATCAACAAAGGGGCAGCTCTTTATGAAAAGAAGAGAATCTGTGAAGCTGAAAGAAAGCGAAGAGAGCGCAAAGCCAAAACAAATGTGCCACCATCAGACTCTATGACATTGACTTGCTCTACTTGCAACCGACAGTTTAGAGCCAGAATTGGCCTAGTCAGCCATCAAAGAACTCACCAACACACATCAGCACTATTCAAGAAATAATGTTGGTCTTTCTCATTAGTGAGAGACGAACTATCACAGCCCAGGTAAAAGTGTCAGATCCAAGTATTAATGTAAAACCAATCTTAGTAATTTTGTCAATTGTTAATGGAGAAATAGCAATTTAGTAGGTTCACACCGTTCTAAAGAATCATATTATGGGTAGAAAATAATGGAAAACTTGTTCCGTGCGACAAGCTTGTCTACATATGATTTTTCTACTCTGTATGCAACATTACCACATAATCTAATCAAAGAAAAACTTCTGGATTTGATAGAGTGGACCTTCAAAAGGGCATTAAAAAACTATGGTTCACTTTATTTGGCATGTAATGACAGAAAGGCTTTTTTCACTTCCTCTGACCAAAGTCGGTATACACTTTGGTCATGTCAGAATGTATGCGACGCCTTATCCTATCTCCTTGATAATATTTATATTAGATTTGGGACCAAGTTATACAGACAAATTGTTGGAATTCCGATGGGTACAAATTGCGCACCTCTCGTAGCTGATTTATTTTTATACTGCTACGAAAGAGATTTCATGGATTCTCTTAACCATGATAATCAAGCTGATGTTATCGAGGCTTTTAATTCCACATCTAGGTACCTCGATGACCTTTTGAACATTGACAATCCTTATTTTGAAGGTATGGTCAATCAAATTTATCCACCTGAACTTCAGTTGAACAAAGCCAATATCTCAGATACTGAAGCCCCCTTTTTAGATCTACATCTTTCTGTTGCAAATGGATTTGTTTCTTCTAAAATTTATGACAAGCGCGATGACTTTGATTTTGATATAGTAAATTTTCCTTTTTTGGATGGTGACGTTCCTCGTCGTGCTTCTTATGGTGTATACATTTCGCAACTTATTAGGTTTGCTAGAGTCTGCAATCATGTTACAGACTTCAATGCTCGAAATAAATGTTTAACGGCAAAACTTCTCCAACAGGGCTATCGGTATCATAAACTTCGAAAAACATTTTCTAAATTTTATCGTAGACACTATGAATTGATTTCCAAATATAATGTTGGGTTAAAGACGCTTTTAAGTGAGGGCCTTTCGGAACCTGAATTTTATGGTGACTTGGTTTACAAATTTAAGAAACTTAAAGGAATTAATGATTTTTCTTTTCAGTTCAGAAAAATCATAACACGTTACAAACGTATAGGTTATAACTTGAATGTTATGCGACAGTCTGCAGGCTTAGTTTTTAACCCGATCATGGTTGATAACTATGCTGCCTTCTTTAATTGCACGCCGGTGGGTCGGGCGTCAGACTCTATGATGGCCCCGACATAAAGCTATTCATTTTAGTTGGTTGGGGCCGGAGCTTCTTGTCTGTTGCTTGGCCCACCGGGGTCCAACTGATGTTTTTGAATAACTAGGTTATTCGGCGCCCAGGGATCTCCATCGTCGGGCAGCTTACTCAGTCTGTGAGTCCTGGTTTTTGATTCATCAGGATGTTTATCATGATTTATTTGTTTGTTCTTGATGATTCATTGACTAGTTAGAGATTCACCACGAGGACCGAATAACTAACTAAATGTTATGAACCACTGCAGAAGCTGAGGGTGAGGTTATGGCCATGTAAAACCGGTTTAAGCCCGCCAGTAACTTTGTGTTACTGATCGTTCCAAGTCGATACTTTTGTGGTGGTTCTTTTCGTTTTATGTCTTGGTGTTTGAAAAATTTTTTGTGCTGTTGGCGCCTTATGTATGTTTTCATACTTTTAGTTAAGTTAAGGTAACTGAGTGGCCACCTATTGGGAAAATAGCTGCTCATTCGGCTTACGATATGTTTCATGGTATAAGTACCTGATTGTTGGTTTGGTTTTTTCCCACCTCGGTTTTTGGAGTGGGAATCTTTTTCTGATTGCACCTTTTCCTGATCTTTGCCTACTTGTACCTCTTTGTAATTTTATGTCATTCCAACGTTTTGCTACCAGGGACATATTTTTACATTTTGGTGGTCCCTCTGAACAATTTGATATACATGAGGAATCGATCTACAGTTATAAGGTAGATCTTATATCTATTTACCAATGCAATATTTTTAGTGACAGATTTTCCATCACTTTCCCTGATTAGTCGATGTTTAGATAAATATTAATGGACATGTAAATGAGATAATCTTATTCAGGTCCATGTTATTAGCAAATGTGTCAAATGGTATCACTGGTACAATAGCAACGTGCAGCAATAATGGTTTGGGTCTGAAATATTTGGGGTTTGAAAGCTTTTCTTTTTAAAATTATTGATATTTTCTTGATGTTTCAAGAATATGCATTAGGTAAGTTGCATTAACCAGATGGAAAAAAACTTTATTTAAGCTCTTAACTGAAACCAGGCTCGTGGTCTGGGGTTACTAGTAGTGGCAATAATATTAATTTAGTATTTTACAGTCAAAACAAAAATACATACTGTCTGGTGTGGGTTCGAGTCCCGCTCTGGCCACATGTGAGACAAGCCAAGTTTTGCTTGCGGGTGTGCCATGGGGTTTTTCTCGGGGTTCTCCCGTTTTCGCCCACCTACTGATTGGCCCGTCTCATATGAGCTGGAATAATCTTAAAAGAGACGCAAAACTGAATTTAAAAAAAATACATACAAAATATTGTATTTCTAAGTGTTATGGTATAGAGTTATCTCCCGAATTAACGATATGACGGTACACATTCCGGACATGGCAATAGGAATAAGAGAAAGGAGGGACAATAATCTTTTATTTGACATACTTTTTAGCACTCTGTTGCTATTTCTAGCCGAGGTGCGAGTCATTTTTTGTAAGTATACTGTTTATTTATTTTGTTTTGCTTTTTTCTGCATTTTGATGTTTTCATTAATATTCATGAAACTAAAATCTCATGATTGTATACCTGACTGTTTGTGCAAAAGTTCATTGTCTGAGCATTCATTGAAAAATTACTTTCAAAACCCTATGTCTAATAACAACCCATGTACATGTGTTTTTGTAGGTATAGTCCCTAAATTTTTGCATGCTTTATCTCGGATTTTACTAATATTTATACATATGCAAATGAGACGATTTTCCTACAGGTCCATGACATTATAGAACTTGTCAATTTATATAAGATCTTCCGGTGCAATAAAAATTCGACATAATGGTGATTTTGGTCTTAATTGATTTACTTTTTTATTTTAAATGATTTTGAACATGCTTTGTTATAACATTTTAATAATTTTATCAGTTATCATGAATATACAAATTAGATAATTTGCATAACTTACCCGTAGATAAAAGGAGGATGCATACGCTTTAGAATGAGACCAAGTTTAGTGATCTAACATAACTAATAGTGGAGATATGGACGATTTAGCATTATGCACCCTTTGGAATATTGCATTTTATAAGATTTTAGTACAGAGTTGTCTCCCCATTTTACAATATGACGCTACACTTTCCGGACACTACGGCAACCGGCAAATGAATCAAGAGATGATAAGCTTTAATTTGAGACTAATTTCAACCTTTCCCTACAAAGGTGCATTTTTCGTTCGATTTAAGCATCGTACAGGATTCATGTACCGCACTATAACTGCGGATGATAATTTGAATCAACTTAATATTTTAGAATCTTTATGTTGTGACTGTGATAATTTTGAATGTTTTTGCTGTTCTTCAAATTCATCGTTTCAACCGCCTGTTAATCACCATAATAATTCTGAAGATAGTAATATGAATCTAAACAAATCTAAAGATACAATTAGTGACTCAAACTTGACAGTTTGTCATGAAAATAGGTTTAATGCTTTGCAAAGTACACACGTTTCATGTAACTGTTTTATTGAAAATGATGTTATAACTAATGATTTTCTAACAAATGCATTTGAAGCGTCGTTATCACATTCAGACTTACGCACTATAAATATTGATCAAAGCCAAAATTCAGAGACAAGCTTAAATAATTTCACTAATGTTACATTTTGTGATGATTCTCAAAACCGACTCATTCCTCAAGCGTGTTTTTCTGTTTCAGGAAACAATGAAATTGTTTCTAATAAGTCAAATCCGTCAAGTAATGATAGTAAAAACGTTTGTTCAATCAAGTTAGATAGCAAAGGCATAAATATTGGTCACTTAAACGTCCAAGGAATTTGTGGTGATAAAATGGCGAAATTTTCAGAAATTAAATTGTTATTAACAGATCCTGTAAACAGCAAATTACATGTTTTTGGAATGAGCGAGACAAAGCTGAAAGAACATAAACTGAATGAGGTTTTCAAAATTCCAGGTTACCAATTACCTTTTAGGAAAGATAATAAAACAAATGGCGGTGGAGGAATAATTGTCTATGTACGTGATGGTATTCTTGCGAAAAGAAGGAAAGATTAGAAACAAATGATATTTCATGTCTTTGGATTGAAATTTGTCCTAAAATAGGAAAATCATTTTTAGTTGGAAATATGTATCGACCACCTGACTCACGAATTGAATTTAACGATAGATATGAGGAATTTATACATGTTGTTTCAAACCAAAACAAGGAATTCATATTATTACAAATAGGTGATTTTAATAGAAATTTATTGAATCCAGAAATTGATAGGGATTGGGGAAATTTTACTTCGTCTTTGGGCCTCACTCAATTAATAAGTGAACCCACAAGGGTAACACAAGAATCACAAACATTGATTGATCATATATACACAAATAATGAAGAAACAATAAATTCTGTCTACGTTGAAAAAATGTGCATAAGTGATCACTTTGCTGTTTTTGCAATCGAAAATCACATGCATCAGTTTGTAAAAATAACCATCAAGCAATTACATATCGGTCTTTTAAAAACTTTGACGAAGCTAATTTTCTTTCTGATTTGAGTTGTGTCCCTTGGGATATATTAGAGCATTTTGACAACATTGATGATATTGTTAGCATTTGGAAATCCCTATTTCTAGAAATACTTGATAAAAATGCTCCGATTAAATGTCATAGAGTCAAAAGTAAATTTCAACCAGAATGGTTAACTCCTGAAATACTTGATTGTATGAAAGATAGAAATAAGTGCAAATTAAACGGAAACACGTCATTATACCAAGAACTGCGCAATAAAGTAACAAATATGATTAAAACAGCGAAGACTAAAACATACCAAACTAAAATTGAAGAAGGAAAATCAGACCCAAGAACTATTTGGAAGTTGTTCAAAGACTTTGGAATGAAAGGTAAAGGAAATAGTGGTGAAAATAATCTTGGAATAAAATGTGAAAATGAACTAATTACAAAGGAATCAGAATTGGCAGACATTTTAATAATTACTTTGTAAACATTGCTTCCAAACTTAAAGAGCCAATTGTTGATTCGGAATTTGAGGAGTTAAATATGTTTGTGCAATCAAAAGTTCCAAATAATGTTGAATTTGATATTCCTTTTACTAATGTTGGATTTGTAAGACAATTCCTATCAAACTTAAATGTAACTAAATCTACGGGTTTGGATAACATAGGACCGAAGATTCTCAAACTATCTGCTGATATTATATCTCCAAGTCTCGTATCGATCATAAATAAAAGCATAATTTCTGAGTCATTTCCCAGTATATGGAAAGAAGCAAAGGTTAAGCCGCTTTTCAAATCTGGAGATAAAGATACAGACCCATTTCTCAGACCCATTTCTATTCTTTCCACTTTATCCAAAATTATTGAAAAATGGGTTGATTTAAATTTTTCCTCATTTTTGAACAACTTTAGTTTGCTTCATAAGTCTCAAAGTGGTTTTCGCGCTAAGCACTCTACAGAATCTGCTTTGATTCCTATTATGGTAGATTCTTGGCTAAAAGCTTTAAACGCTGGCAAACTAGTTGGTTGCGTAATGGTAGATTTCTGAAAAGCGTTTGATCTTGTTGATCATCAAATTCTATTGAAAAAATTACAATCTTATAAATGCAGTAATTCTTGCTTATCCTGGTTTAAATCATATTTATTTCACAGAACCCAGCGTGTTGCTATAAACAATGAATTGTCTGAGACGTCAAAACTCAGTTGTGGAGTCCCTCAAGGATCTATTTTAGGTCCATTACTATTTTTACTTTTCATCAATGACCTCCCCTTATCTTTGCATGGCACATCTTTTGAAGATTTATATGCAGATGATACTACCATATATGAGCAGCATTCTGATATGAAAACTCTTCAAAGCAATTTGCAAAAGTCCTTAAACGCCCTTCATGACTGGTGTAGGAAAAACGGAATGGTTTTAAACACTTTAAAGACAAAAGTGATGCTTATCACAAGTAGACAAAAGCGAAATAATTTACTAGAAGACAAGTTGCCTCTTAAATACAATGATATAGATATTAAAATGACCACAAGCGATAAGATATTAGGTGTTTATGTTGATGAAAATTTTTCATGGAATGATCATTATCAGCATGTGTCGAAGAAAGTCTCGTCTAATACTTGTGGCTTTTAAGTAAAATTAAAACTTACTTATCAAGGGAACACAGACTTTTATTATACAATTCTTACATTAAACCGCAGTTTGATTACTGTAGTGTGATCTGGAGTAATTCGTCAAACTTCAACATTGATAAAATAAATAAATTGCAAAGAAGGGCATGCAAATTAATTTTATTACACGAGTACGTAAGTTTAAATGAATCACTTGAGCAACTAGATATCCTATCTTTCGATCAAAACGTTTTCCTTACTAAGGCTAAAATTATGTACAAGATCTATAATAACTTGGCCCCCGGTTACTTGCATGAAATGTTCCAAATGAGGAACGTAAACTTGGACAGCACAGTGTCAAATTTAAGATCAGTAGCAAACAAACACTACGTTTCACCTCAGGCAAAATGCAATTTATTTAAAGGAAGCTTATCTTTTTCTGGAGTTCTGATATGGAACAGTCTTCCGCTAGACATAAAAAAACCCGTCGTCCCTGAATGTATTCAGCAAAAGATGCGCTGAATGGATTAAGTATTAAACAGATATTTTGAGTCTTTAACCTCCACCGCCATAACACATTTTATCCATACATCCATCTACATGTACATGTATGCTTTTTTCAAGTTATTGTTCATGATTTTTGTATGTAAAATGTAAATATGATCAGTTTTCATCGTAAACATGCCGCGTACAATTATTCATGTATTTCTTAACATTGTTGTTTTCACCCAGTATGTTAATATGTTGTTATATGTTAACTGGTTATAGAGGGCCCCAAGGAAGATTGGTTCCTACCAATTTGGTCACCCTCTTTAAATAAAGAATTTACTTACTTACTTACTTACTTACTTACTTACTTAGTACGCAAAGTCTGTATATTTTGTTTCGCTGTCGTGCCCACATATTGACGTTAATTATTTGAGCCACTGCATCAGAAACCCAACAATCTGCATATGCAAAACCAAAGGCGCAGATCAGCTGTGCAGTAACTACACAACTGATCAGCGCCTTTGTTTTCAATAGACGGATATTACAATTCCTCTTCTACTCAAATCCAAAATTTCAAGCTTCTAGCTTTTTGTGCATGAAAGGGCCAGTTTGTGTCGGACCTGGTCGGAAACCAAGATTGTTGGCTTTCTCATGCAGAGCCTCATATGATACACTAAGCAATGGTAACAATCAAATCAGGATCATTACATAGTGAGTTTAACAGCAAGTTATATGATCCTGAACATTGCTAGAAATATTTAATATTGTATCTTATTTTGAATGCATTAGCCCATAGCAGACTTCCTGTTAACATTTTCGTTGACATAAATCTCAAAGATATGTACTAAGCATTACGAAAACTTGCCCATGCAATATACAGAGATTTTTTAAGTTGGGGAAAAAAAAGAAATCTTTCAGTAGAAAAATTCTGATATTTTTCTTATTTTTGCTCAATACATAGATTGTGGATACAAGTTAGAACCACCTCGGCTAGGCGGTTCTAACGAGTACCAACAATCTATGGTTTGAATCATAAACAAGATGAAATAGGATTACCTCAGTCTGTGAACCCCGGTTTTGCTATATAAAAGTGGGGTACAATGGGGTATTTATTTCACAGACATGTTATCCTGATGTAAGGCATTGATAGCTTTCGGTGATTTTTTTTTCAGTAGTGGAAACCAATACCGGCATATACGACTTGTTTTGTAAACCTCCAGTTGTTTTAAACCCACCAGAAACATTTGACCTACATGGTACTATGACATCGAATGATAATCTAAAGTATTTAAAGGTACTTCCATGTACAATAAAAATATAATTTCGTATGACCTTTTTTCAGCATTTATAATTGGATAACTTGCTTTCAAAGATGAAAGTATCAGTCCTGTCGAGTAAATTCAATACTCCCTAAAGCCCCTAGAAATAATGGAAATCACCTAGCACCTTGCCCTTCTATGCTCTTTTAGTGGACAGTCTTCTGATTTCAGGTCTACTTGGTCAAGGATGGCATTTTGTTATATAAACATAATCTCATAAATGTTTTCTCCTATAATCAATCATTGCATGTAAATGAAAGCATGCCGATTTCTTGCTATTTGTTGATACATGACTTCGTTTGACAGATTAACTAACGAATAAAGAGTCTTTGGAAAATTAATAACAAAAAGGTCATTGGCCAAATCAATCACAGTAACAATGCCTTATATTATGATTTGAGCCTGTGCATGAGAAAACCAACAATTTGGGTTCCGACCAGGTCTGACACAAACCGGCCTGTTCAGTCAAAGAGGATAGTTAGAGACTTGAAATTCTGGATTTAGACAGAAAAGGAATTGTACTATCCGTGTAGCGAAAGCAAAGGCGCTGATCAGTTTCGCAGTTACTGCGAAGCTGATCTGCTCCTTTGTTTTCGCATATGTAGATTGTTAGTTTTCCCAAACAGCGGTTCATTTAATATGAATTATTATGAGCCGGTGCAGTTGATGTCTGTGTTGACGCAAGAAAAGTAAACGACCGTGTCCTTTCCGTTGAATCACCCGATATCCCTTTAAACTGCATATAAATGATTCGGGCATTGGGATAAATGTTTGGGATCAATTTTAAACTAATTTGGATGAAGAGCAATGGCAGAAAAATACAAATTTCTCAGGCGTCACTCTGTCGAAACTGTATTACTTCAAGGCTTGGTACAAAGTTGGTAATTGTCCTGAAACTGGGAGAATGAGCTATCGACTGCTCGTTGTGCACCGTTTAAACTGAAATTACGCTGAAGAATTAACTTTCTTTATCAATCATTTTCAGGACAATGGCACTGAAAACCATGATCAAAGCATTTATGCTGACATTATTTCATGGCCACAATTTATCAATACAGTTGCAGGTTTGGAAAAGACGTGAAAATAATGAAATCATGTCGCTTTTGTATCCGGAAGTTTAAATACATGTATATACATAAACGTGTATATGTATGAAAGCCGTAAGTTTCCGTAGCAACAAAAGTTCTTATCTGAGTGGATTAAAAAAATTCTGCACATGCTTCTGACAGAAACATGTATACAAAGGCCAGCCATGATCCCCCTAACAGTTTCTGAAGAGAAATTATTTTAGTATTTTTTTTCTCCAAAATGTACCCTTTTTAGGGACCCTATAACCAATCAAAATAAGCGATAAGGACAAATGTTACACGAAACGTTTTGGCTTTGGGGCCATTGTCCTGAATAAATCCTCAATTTACATTTCTGCAACAAAATTCAAATATCTCCAATGAAACAGCCGAAAATGGCATTTCATACAAAATAAAATAAAGTAAGTATTACTTCCTCCTGTAGATGTTACATGAAAGCAATCAACTTTACAGCTAAGCTTCAGAAGAGAAGTTGTTTGAAAATATTGAAGACGGACGGACGACGGGTACCTGCCTATCCTTTAAGCGCACCGATGAGCCTTCGGCCTAGGTGAGCTAAATGACATTTTAATTCTCAGAATAAACTGAATGATTTCATCCTTCACTTCAAGATTATGAAGCCATGACCGCTTTAAAAACAACATATACTAAGCATAATGAAATGTCAAAATTTAGTTTCCTTATGTTCTATCAAGCTCTGGACAAATTCAGAATCAGTTGCATTTGTTTTTCTTATTTGTGAAGATATCATAATTAAAGGATCCCTGGTGTTGTGCCGTG
Source organism: Rugalucina vietnamica (assembly GCA_964017185.1). NCBI lineage: Eukaryota > Metazoa > Mollusca > Bivalvia > Lucinida > Lucinidae > Rugalucina > Rugalucina vietnamica. Next base: position 43,646,677 of record OZ024870.1, read on the forward strand.
TGGCGGCCCTAAAAAGTCTCCCCGTACATCATCCATAGTGCAGATTATATTTTCCTTTTGATCCTTTGAGATCAGCGAGGGTATTCTGAGAAATCAGAAAATTATTATTGGTTAAGAGTCATTTTCTAACCAACGTTTAAATATTTGACTCCATTTGGATTTTACTAGTCTTTGTATCGACTACCCTTTTGAAAGATGTAAATCACAGTCGTAATCTTTGGCTCCATGTTGCCGAATTTATAGGGTCACTGAAGAGGCTTAAGTAGCCGAAACCACGGTATGGCCCATCCCCTTTCTCATTTAATATGTTCACTGCTCTTAAAGGATCTCAGTATTATTTTTATCCCATATGCATTCTGAGTATCGAGAGTTATTCGATTGGGAGCACAAACTTGCTTAAAATGGTAAACGTACCAAACCAGAATGGCAACAATTGCACCATTAAAATTGGCAATGGACAATAATTCACAACAAAAGCATCATGAATTCCTAAGCTAAAATCGAACAATGTATTTAAAACTATTTTTCTGAGTATTCATGGCGTCAGAGAACAGGGTAACGGCGTCTACAATATATCGAGTCTATCAAATTTACAGATTTAAACCGAAAACGGCAAAATACAATCTTTTTAATTTGCAGCCAAACTGCAGTAAATCAAGTTGCATCAATCTTCGAGCAAAACGTATATTGATTTGCATGTCTCGTGAGTTAAAGATAAGATTAAAGTAAAAGAATAAAGTTAACCATTGAAATCAATTCTGAGAACAGACACTATCACATCAACTGGTGGTGTGGTTATGCTGACAGTTTGATGAAGCAATGAAAATATTTCAACTTAATTAAATTCAACTGTCAGCACAAACATTTGAAACGTGACAAAACGAAAGTTTAAAACCTTGTGCAGAATGATAAATCACAGTCAAGTTCTGAATTACCAGAGGACCAATGGTCCTGTAAACGCTCACCTGAAACCTGAGATATATACCAATAAACTTGTTTGACTACAATGGTAATATACATGTATATAACCCCAGGGCCAGATCAGAGCAACCCCTGGAGTCAAATTCTTTTTCAAATCATTAAACTCCAGTCCATTTGCCAATTTACTGCAAGTTTTGCCCTTCAAATGACATTTCAACAATTTTCCCCATACAAATGCATGGGCGACCTAAGTTGACCTTGTTGTAAAATAGGTCAAGGTCATCCAAGGGTCACAATTTATATAAAATTTGTAGAGCTCCATTGCCTGATGCTTCATGCCAAGTTTCAAAATCATAGGCCTTCTGGTTCTGGAAAAGAAGATTTTTAAAGGATTTTGCTATTTATAGCCATGGCAGCCATCTTGGTCATGTGACATGACCATTTATATATACTTTCATTCCCACTTCCTAACAATGCTCCTCATAAAGTTTGGCTTTGATTGGCCAAGCAGTTTCAGAGAAAAAGATCTTTGAATATCACTGTAATATACATGTACATTTGTATATTGCCCCGGGGTGGGGGCAGACAGACCCCTGGGGTCCAAATTTTTTCAGAATCATCAATCTTAAGTCCACTTGCCCATTTCCTGCAAGTTTTTCCGTACAAATGACATTTTAACACTTTTCCCCATTCAAATGCATAAGCGACCTATGTTGACCTTGCTGCAAAATAGGTCAAGGTCATCCCAGGGTCATGATTTATATAAACTTTGTAGAGCTCCAGTCACTGATGCTTCACACCAAGTTTCAAAATCATTGGCCTTCTGGTTCTGGAGAAGAAGATTTTTAAAGGTTTTTTCTATTTATAGCCATGGCGGCCATCTTGGTCATGTGACCTTGACCATTTATATAAACTTTCTTTCCCCCTTCCCAACGATGCTCCATATGAAGTTTGGATTTGATTGGCCAAGCGGTTTCAGGGGAGAAGATGTTTCATTATTATGGAAATATACATGTATATAGCCCCGGGGCAGGGGCAGACAACCCCCCAGGGGCAAAAATTTTCCATTAACATTAATCTTCTGTCCATTTGCCTATTTCCAGTAAGTTTTACCCATTAAATAACATTTTCCCATTTTTTCCCATTCAAATGCATGGGCGACCTAAGTTGACCTTGCCGTAAAATAGGTCAAGGTCATCCTAGGGTCATGATTTATATAAACTATGATGGGCCCACGTCCCCAATGCTACATACCAAGTTTCGTGGAAATCGGCCCACCGGTTCTGGAGAAGAAGATTTTTAAAGATTTTTGCTATTTATAGCCATGGCGGCCATCTTGGTCATGTGACCTGGACCATTTATATAAACTTTTGTTCCCCCTTCCTAAGGATGCTCCACATGAAGTTTGGCTTTGATTGGCCAAGCGGTTTCAGAGGAGAAGATCTTTGAAATTGTGAACGACGACGGACGCCGACGGACGACGGACGACGGACGCCGGAGCATGGGCATACTATAAGCTCACCTGTGAGCCTTCGGCTCAGGTGAGCTAAAAATGCACTTTTGAAATGTTTGCAGACGCAAAAAAAATATTCCTCAGGAAACGGTAATATCAGTACAACTGAACCAGCGTTCTGTTAGATAAGCATGCATGCAGTAACTTAGCACAGACTGAAGTGTTTGAATACATAGCATCAACCAACGTAATACCATGACAGTAATTGTTAGGCCTAAAAGTGTCACTTACATATTCGCAGACGAGGCTGTTTCATTTATACTCATGTGTCTGCATGTCCACTTTGTATAGTTTGGTGGTCATATTATATAATTGTTGCCCTTGAGTGAGGGTGACATGACAATTTGTTCACCCGAGGCAGGCAATATTGCCCTCAGGCGAACTGTCGAGGATGAACAAATCGTCATGTCACCCTCACTCATGGACAACAACAATTGTTTCATTATACCGAACCATTTTTTGAAACAAATTAGTGATATGCCATATGACAAACGCATGTGACTACATGTGCAACTTCTCATTTAGGTGGATATGACGTCAGAGGGTAATATGATCATGCCACATGACAGAATAGCACCCTCCACGTGCACTGTAAACAAAAGCATGTGATTATAAGTGCACCTGCACTTTTTAAGGCAGTTAAGACGTCAGAGGGTAATATGATCATGCGACATGACAGAATAGCACCCTTTGCGTGACCTGTTCTGGACCAGTCAAAATCCACACTCAGCCAATGAATATTTATGAGGTATAATAATATGTTTTCGCATCTCGTTGTTTTGTAATCATTCAAATTTTAACGAAAGGCGATTAACAAATATAATTATAAAATCACGTTGTGCCAGAACCAGAATCAGAATCAGAATAGTTTACTGGTGAAACGTCAAATTGACAATACCACACCAGGAGGGACGGGGCTTGACTGGAGGGGATTAGTCCCGAGCTCTTACAAGAGAAGTAAATTTAGACACACAATCATCTGACAATTCAGCAGAGGAGATCAGAGAATCAGGGAGCTCATTCCAATCTCTAATAGTCTGGGGGAAAAACTGTGTAAATAGGCATTTGTACTTGCTGAATGTATCTGAAATGCCAAGGAGTGTAGATTCCTACAACGCCTATTTTTGGGGATAAGGTCATCCGTGGGTATTTTTGCTCTCCCTTTTAGACCTTTGTAAAGCAATATAATTATATTATCCTTCCTTTTTTCTGCAGGGATTCTGCCAATCGCTTTATCTAGCCATGTGTCCTGTACAGATAAAAAGTGAACATCAAACTATCAATATCTTATTTCCATAATTTGAAGAACGTTTGTAGGTAATGTGATCTGCTGAAACTAGACGACATAATGACTCCTTCGTCGGATGCTATCATAACGAAAGAGGCACCTGGGTATGCAGTAAAGGACTGAACTATTGAAACTGTTAACGGTCTAGAAAACAATAATGTGCAAACTTGGTCAAGACCAAACAAAGTATGTACTGATGGTGTGTTTGACGTGAAGACACATTTACTGATCGATCACATTACTGATGGATTTGCTTGGAGCCTTTGGCGAAATCAGTGCTTAATTTGACAGACAGAAGGGTGCCAATGCTACACATGTTAAGATGTATCAATAACAGTGTGCGGAACATTTTATATTTAAGACAATGAACCTCATTATAAAGTTATTGGACAAGACCATATGAAAAGACCAAGGACCCAATATTTCATGTGAAAGGTAAACAAGGGAAACTAGAAGAAAAATATGTATAGCTAGAATCCGATTACAAATGACGTGTATAAATTGAACCGCTAACGAAAAATGTATCCGGAAGAAATAGATCGCATTAATTCTCTAACTGATGAGGCATTGAGATTAAAAACTAGTTTTGGGAAGTACTTGAGCCATTTATAGATCATATTTCACTGATGCGGAAACAGTAATACCAAAGTCTTTACCATCAGCGCAAGATAAACTTGTCAAACAGAAGATTAACCTGTCCAAAATTAAATAATTGTATATTCAGATTCATGTTAAATTTTGTTCCTTCAATAGTGCATAGTACAATTCAGTGTGATGTTAATTCGAAGATCTATATGGGCTTTTGTCGTCTCTAAATTCCGTTTTCTAATGTCCTCATATCAACAGAATAAGATAAAACTGTATATGATCATTGAGCTGCGAGCTTATTACTCGGGAACAATGCTGTCGACTTTCTAATCTCATTTATAGTTAAAGGAAGTATGCGTTGACATCATTTATGGGCACAAAAATACCTTTGTGTCTTTGGTTACGGCCAGCTAGACTGCTACCGAAATGAGGAAAAACAACAACAACAACAACAGAAAAAAAAAAAACAAAAAAAAAACGTTTATCCTGCTCGTCCTACATGTATGCAGGATGTTTTTTAATTCGGCGACAATATATTTCAATCTGGTGTCTGGGTTGATATTTTACATCTTTATCCTTACAATACCTTCGCATAAACGGTTTTGTCAACGGCGCGACGCATAATATTCATCAAGATAGTACATGACCTACAGACTGTCCGATCAGTTTATTTATACGAGCTTTCTATTGAATCATGAATTCAGATACATTTTCACCCTAGCTGATTAATTATTTGCCATCAACATTAATGACATTTGACCTAGATGACCTAGATGTATCTAAGCTTGATAACTGACCATTCAGATTAATCTAAGTAGAAACGGATAATATTGTCTCAGGAATTTTCACGATCGAAATAACTATTTAATGCGCACATGTCTGAAGGATTTGCATAGAATCTGATACGCAAACATGTAAAGACTCTCGCACAAATAAATAGATAGGTTTACAAGCCTTTGTCATCGCCTTAAACATTTGGGGAAGTAGTAAAAAACACAAAAATACAAAATCTTGGCGTAGAGTTAAAACTTTTGAAACATTCATTATTATAATAGCGTTTATTCGGCATACATGCACTTAGTAGAAATCGTATGGCTACATAAATGCGTTTGCTACCATAAAAACTCGTGATATTACGAGGAATAGCTATTTCCCTAAAGGTGAAATTCCGATATCACCATCCCAAACGGATCAAATGTTATTTCAACTGATCAAAACAAGAAACATTATGAGTCCTAAATTTACTACTTTGCTTTGGATATGTTAACTTTAGAGCAACAAGATACTCCTGAGGGAAAATCTACGAAAATTCGTTTTGAAAACTCAATGTCAGCTTATGTAGCAGTTATAGGTTAACCATCATAAAATGACTGGGTGTTTGGTAAATATTTTGGTTATCGATGTGTAACCAATGTATATCGGAATTCGTAAAGTAAATACTCTCAAATCATTGGAAGTTAGTGTAATGGTTAGTCCGCAGGATGTAGGATACGCCTTTCGCGGGTTCGAATCCTGTTAGATTTTTTTTATATGATTTTTTTATTTTATTTTATTTTATTTCATTTTTTTTTTTTTTTTCATTTTTTTTTCGCGCCATTGTCTGAACATCACTCATACTTTCATGCAATTCATGTTTTACATGATAATCTAGATTTTTTCGCATCTCACATGAGAATATAAAATCAGTAGTTGTTTAATAATAATAATAGAATAAAGAAAACTTAAAAAAAAAAATAGATTGTTTAAATAATTGCGCACGACGGAAGTCCATTCGCCCAAAATGAGTCACCATCAATATTTCAAAGGTTCTTCCAAACAAAATTTGGACATAGAATTAGCACAGCATATGCGTCTAATGATTAAATGTCTTTTCTTTTCACAAATTATTTCCCTTCCTGAAAAATTACAAATTCTTGTTAGGTCCGACAATTAATGGTGTAATTCCGTGGAGAATTTGTTCTAGACGTCAATTATACAAGTCCAATGGCCACAAATCCTATCTGCAGGTTTCAAAACAGACTGGGACCATGCAAATACCGGCCAGGAACTTGAGCTTTGATAAGGCCAAAAAAAAATAAGAATGTTTCCGGTAACATGCCAGGAAAAAAATGGGTCGATAGGTCGGGATTTTTTTTTTTTTTTTTTTTTTTTTTTTTTTTTTTTTTTTTTTTTTTTTTTTTTTTTTTAAGGGAAGCCTTACCACGTAAAATACCTGAACATAGATCTACAGTTTAATCAGAATTAAACTGTTTTCTCCTCCAGTGCACATGCACAGCTTCTTAGTTTTTTTTTTTTTTTTTTTTTTTATTCATTTGCCGGTCCGGTACTTGAAAAACACGATCTTTTTTCGATTTTCGAGTTTTTATTTTCGGAAAACAGGAAAAAATATTAGAGTCGGGGAGTTTTTGACAGGGTCGGTCGGGTTACCGGAAACATTCCTTTTTTTTTTTGGCCTAAGCCCAAAACTTTGATAGAAGTATGCAAAGTATGCACTGATGATGTGTTTGACGTGAAGATACAGGATTACGGATCGATCGTTAATGATTTATTTGCTTGGAGCCTTTGGCTAGATCAGTGCTTAATTTGACATACAGAAAGGTGCCAATGCTACACATGTTAAGATGTATCAATAACAGTGTGCGGAACATTTTATATTTAAGACAATGAACCCCATTATTGGACAAGACCATCTAAAAAGACCAAGTGCCCAATACTTCATGTGAAAGGTAAACATGAGAAACTAGAAGAAATAACGTATAGCTAGAATCCGATTACAAATGACGTGTATAAATCGAACTTCTTATGAAAAATGTATCCGGAAGAAAGAGATCACATTTATTCTCTTACTGATGAGGCAAGGAGATTTAAAACTAGTGTTGGGAAGTACTTGAGTCATTTATAGATTATATTTCACTGATGCGGAAACAGTAGGTATCGTCCGTGTTGAAACTGTTTCCGATACCAATCTCTTTGCCACCAACGCAAGATAAACTCAAACAGAAGATTAACCTGTCCAAAATTAAATAATTGTATATCCAGCTACATGTTAAATTTGTTCCTTCAATAGTGCATAGTACATTCAGCGTGATGTTAATTCGAAGATCTATATAGGTCTTTGGCGTTTCTGGATTCCGTTTTTCTAATGTCCTCATATCAATAGAATAAGATAAAACTGTATACGATCATTGAGCTGCGAGCTTATTACTCGGGAACAATTCTGTCGACTTATAATTAAAGTAAGTACGGGTTGACATCATTTAAATAATGAAGCGGTCAGCTAGTCTTCACAACACGGCAATAAAATAGAATGCTCCCCCCCCCCCACACCCAAAAAAAAAACAAAAAAAAAAAAAAAAAAAAAAAAAAAAAAAAAAAAAAGAAAAGAAAAAAAAAAAACACGTTTATCCTGCTCGTCCTACATGTATGCATGATGCTATTCAATTCAGAGACAATATATTTCCACCTGGTGTCTGGGTTGATATCTTCTTTTACAACTTTATCCTGACAATATCTTCGTATAAACAGTTTTCTCAAGGCACGACGCATAACATTCATCAAGATACAGACTATCCGATCAGTTTATTTATACGAGCTTTCTATTGAATCATGACTTTAGATACATTTCGACCCTAGCTGATTAATTATTTGCCATCACTATTAATGACATTTGACCTAGATTAATCTAAGCTTGATAACTGACCATTCAGATTTATCTTAGTAGACAGTAGGAGCGCCAAGAGCGAAAAAGCGGTAATTGTATTTTATTTTGAAGCGTTACTCGACGTCAAGTAGTCCCTAACCAAAATGGCGGCCGAATTGACGTCGAAATTTCCACTAAAATACAGCGCTGAAAGAAGGCATAATAATAATACTCGGACTAAATCAAAGCTCGATCCGCCAACTACGATTTTTTGTCAAATCAAAATCGAAACACATGTCACGTGACAAATCACTGGGGCGACGTATATAAATAAATACCGAAAGGGGTGAAAGACTTCCGTGTTTATGTCGCATTTAGTCGGTCTAAGTTATTTTGCAAACCCACAACGTGTCATCGCAGATTCGACTAATTTTTGCATTAAATGTTCATTAAACCCTACTCCGTGTAACGGCTTTGTAAAATTGCTGGAGAAGACCTGATAATCGTAAAATTGACATCTGATTGATGGCATATTTTCGGAATCGATTTTTCATTTACACAGCAGTCGTGTACTGCTGACAACTTCAGCATATAAACATGTGCTGGTCATTTGTTTTGTAATTTGCAGTAAAATGGTGCAAACAAGGAAATTAAATAGATTTTTGTGGATTTAACGTATAATTACTGTTTTATTTAAATAAATTGGTGCATGTTCTGCTGTTTTTAAACCATTCATTTATTGAGAGAGGGATAATAATTGACATCAGTCTCAGAACCATGAATTCTAATTTCTAGTGGATTTACTTACACGGACAGCCCCTGGCCACAGCCACAAGAAAAGAATTACCAGGTTTGTTCGAGATGTAAATTATGCACCAGTCATTTGTATGCATGCACCCCCTCCCCCCCCCCATTCCGGGTAATTGGAAACGGGGTTGTGTGTGTGTGTGTGTGTGTTGGGGGGGTGGATTTGACATTGTCAAGCATCCCCTGCTGCAGGAACATTCAGTTGACAAAGTCATGGTCATCGGCCCCTGTGGTTGAGAATGCTGAATTTGATCCCCACATTTAATCATTTGATCATCACCGCTTTGTCGGGTTTGCCCAATCTGGGCACAAGTTTGCTTGTGGGCGTACGTGCAGGTGTACGTGCCAGGTGGTTCTTTCATTTTTGCCCCACCTACTGATTAGCCAGACTCATGAGCTGAAATAATCTTGAAAGGGGTGTAAAACTGAGAAAAACAATCATTGCCATTTTCCATGTAGTATTGCAGTCTGGAATGTTTTCTCTTACTTTGCCATATCCATTTGAGCCGTGTCATGAGAAAATCAGAATTTTGCAATATGTGCGAGAACAAAGTCTCAGATCAGCTGTACAGTAACTGCACAACTGATCAGTGCCCTTGTTTTTGCTACATGCATAGAACAATTGCTGGTCTTATTCTTGTTTCCAAGCTTCTAGCTTCTGTGACTGTACAGGACAGTTTGTGTCAGTACTCCCAAGGACCAGTTTTTCTCATGTTGCGGCTCATATGCCCCCTATTTAATATGCATACCCATGGTATCCCCTCCCCCGTCCAGAGACAACTACTGCGACTGAGAACAATTGAACAATTAACACGGATGAAATAAATATTAACAGTCACAGAAGTCTGCATAAACACAGTCACAGCTTCGTTTTGGGAACAGCTATCAAAAGATCATTTTGATCAATAAAAAGTTGTTCCCAGCCAGGTATCTATACATGCAATTATTAAAGCCTGATGTCGTATGAAAATTGATTTTATCTGTGTTGGTTGTTCTCTGTTGCCTCTATTGTCTCTGATCTTCTGTAATCAAACAACCTTAAAGTTGGACAAAACTGAAATTCTAGCAAATCTTTGTAATTTTAAGTTTTTGGAACTTGTGTATACTTTTCAATTTTGTTTTGATTTGGTGCATTTCAAAGAAAAGTAACCAAAGTCTGACTTTTTTCCAAGGAAAATAGTTACTTCCCTTGCTCTGCACCAGTCATTTGCAACGACTGCTCCCCCACCTATGGGGAAGTGTGGGGATTATGACTTCAGCTTTCAGTGCCCCACCCCCACTCAGAAACAAATGCTGGGGCCCAGTCTATAGATGCAAAAGTTAAGAGTATCCCACCATGGATTATCCGCCTTGGTTGTACTTAGTCTCTAGATGCTTTGCAAATTGAAGTTGCACATCTTCTGGTGGTGCAGCTGATCTACCCTTCAATTTCACATTCTTTTAATATAATTGAGCCATGTCATAAGAAAACCAACAATGTGGCTTTTTAACACGTCCAACACAAACCGAGCTGTACAAGCACAGAAGATGGCTAGAGGCTGGAAATTTTTTTAATTTAGAAAGCAGAGGAAGTGAAGCTGGTCTGCGCCTTTGTTTTTGCATATGCAAAATGTTGGTTTTATCATGACACAGCTCATTTAAATTAAACAGCAGTCATAAATGCATGTACCTAACAGAGAAATCTTATATGTATTATAACCACCATGCATCTATATTATTTTTCAGAATCTTGTGCCATGCAGGACAGAGAAAAATATCAAGTGGAATCTAAAGTCCATGATTTTAGTGACCAAATCTGTGAAAGACAGTAAAATTGTGACCTGCCAGGATTAATGTTATAATAAACAATGGTGAGGAAATTCGTGGCTGGATGTTGAAAGGTCAAAGAGTACATGCCCACAATGTACACAACTACTTTTAGTGTACTAAGATTACATGTAGGATTAAACAGCGGATTCTCAGTCAGTTGTAGACTCTGTTAAAGACATCTCAGTTCTCGAGCAGATTATCTGTCAATAGCAGGACAGTGATGTTTTATGGACAGATGAGGCAAGAAAATGAAAAGTATTTACTGTGAACATTAATGTAATTCATTCAGGATGATCATCAAATATTGTCTTTTAAACATTACACCTGTGTCTTTTAATTCTTTCTAAGTTATACAGCGCTACATGTACAAGGAAATGGTGTTTGATTCATTTACCCATCTCTGTTTTTGGAGTGAGACTTTTGTTCTGATTGTGCCATTTCATCATCATTCACATGGCTTTAATGCTTTTACCTTTTTCAAGCCTTGATATTTTAGATTTACTGTATTTGTTCTAATAACCGCACATGCTCCAATAAGCACACACCCTCTCCGTTTCCGAAAAATATGTGTGACAGCGCACACTGCTTTATTAGCATATTTATATTTTACCGCAATTTTACACACTTATATTTTATTAACGACATTAAAGCATAACCTAAAATGATCAAACATTATTTTGTAATGACTGGTACACTTTAAATGACATCGTCAATGTTATTTTCGACAGGACTTTTTCATCAATTTATGTGTTCTGGTCGTTCCTAGTGTGCGCTAATTAGAACAATATTTTGTAACCATAACTTTAAGTTATTTTGAAAAATTAAGCACACAGTGCGCTAATTAGAACAAAACGGTAGAATGTTTGTTTTGTGTCTAAATGTCCCAGAAAATGCCATCATCATGTTGAGACATCCCAGTAAACCGCTATGATTATGTTGATTTTGATGATAAAGCCTGAATACAAAGGATTAATCCCAAATTTTTGTCTGGCATATGTGCCAAAACTGGAGAAAGTCTTATATTCCTGAAATAAACCTGGCAAGCTGTCACTCTGTTTTTGGTTGCCTTTTAAAGAGAACAGAAAGTTTCCTTTTCTGAAGAAAAAAAAATTCATCACATTCTAAAATAAAAATTAACTTGCTTCTACATTTTTTATTGCCTAGAATAAATATTTTGGCGAAGATTTGCTTTTGATTTTAAGCAATTTTCATAAAGTGTCATGTTGTCAAAAAGCCACCATTTTTTCTCCAGTCCTTGAAAGTTTTTTTGCAAAGCCACAATGTGTCATCACAGATTTTGATGAAAAAGCCTGAATACAAAGAGGAAATTCCAAATTTTTTTCTGGCATAGGTGCCAAAGTTGGAGAATGTCTTATATTCCTGATATTAGCAATTTAAAATCAGCCTAGGCAGGCTGTCACACAGTTTTTTTGGTTGCATTTCAGAGACAATGTGTGATTTTCTGAAATAAATAAAAGGTGTCACCTTATTCTGATATAAAAACTGGTTTCTGCACTATTTTTGCTTTTGATAAATGTATTAGTAAAGATTTGATTTTGATTTCTTGCAATTTAAGCACCATTTATAAAGTGTCATAAGCCACTGCATTCTTGTCAGTAAGCCGCCATCTTGTCTCTAATGATTTTCAGTCCCCAAAAGTTATTTTGCAAAGCCACAACGTGTCATCACAGATTTTGATGAAAAATCCTGAATACAAAGAAAAAATTCCAAATTTTTGTCTGGCATAGGTGCCAAAGCTGGAGAAAGTCTTGTATTCCTAAAATTAGCAATTTAAAATCAGCCTAGGCAGGCTGTCACACAGTTTTTTGGTTGCATTTCAGAGACATTTTGTGATTTTCTGAAATAAATAAAAGGTGTCACCTTATTCTAATATAAAAACTGGTTTCTGCACTATTTTTTGCTTATGATAAATGTACTGGTAAAGATTTGATTTTGATTTCTTGCAATTTAAGCACCATTTATAATGTGTCATAATCCACTGCATTCTTGTCAAGAAGCCGCCATCTTCTTGTCTCCAATGATTTTCGGACCCCAAAAGTTATTTTGCAAAGCCACAACGTGTCATCACAGATTTTGATGAAAAAGCATGAATACAAAGAAGAAATTCCAAATTTTTGTCTGGCATAGGTGCCAAAGCTGGAGAAAGTCTTATATTCCTGAAATAAACGATTCAAATTGGGTGTGTATCGGCAGCGCCGATCGCGTAGCGAGAAACGTCTGTTTACATTTTTACAATACACAGTATGTGTAGTTTGTACAATAATGAGGCGGATCTAGCTGTTGTCAAAATGGGCTGCGAGTTTGGTTAAGATTGTTTGTGTTTTTTTATCGTGTACGAACGGGTTAAATTAGGGTACTGATCGTCGATTCATTTTGAATCAGCTAGATTTCGAACGTTTTTTGGTTGCTATGCTTTTAAAAATATTACTACTCCCTAGCTTGGCGCTTCTACTGAGAAACGGATAATATTATATCAGGAAATTTCACTATCGTAATAACTATTTTTGCGTACGTTTGAAGGATTTGCATAGATACGCATACTCTCGCACAAAATAAATAGATAGGTTACAAGTCATCGACATCGCCTTAAACATTTGGGGGAGTAGTAAAATAAAAAAAAATACAAAATTTGGCGTAGAATTAAAACGCTTGAGACATTTACTGTAATTATAATAGCATTTATTCGGCATACGAGTATATGCACTTTGCAGAAAAATTATGGCTACATAAATGCGTTTGCTCCCATAAGAACTCGTGATAAGCAGAGCAGTTATTTTCCTTAAGGTGAAATTCAGATATCATCATCCAAAACGGATCAAATGTCGCAGTATTTCAACTGATCAAAACAAGAATCATTATGAGTCAAAAAATAACTACTTTTCATTGGATATAAGTAAACTTTAGAGCAACACGCTTCTTGCTTTCGCTGCCAGTTTTATAAAGGGTCACTGATGAAGGTTCATTACCCGAAATTGTACAATAAGGCCCATCTTCTAGCTTTGTATTTTTACTGCTTCCAAAAGATCTAACAATTATTTTTATTCTCCTGAGGGAAAATGTACGAAGATTCGTTTTGGAAACTAAATGTCAGGTGATGTAGCAGTAACTTTACTACGACCTGCTTTCCAAAATGTCTTATAATTTCCTGAATGTTTGGAAAAGTCGAATCAATAGCAATAAATATAATTGTGTAAATAATTGAGCACTGACGGCCGTCCATTCGCGCAGAATGAGTCACCAGCAATATTTCCAAGGTTCTTCCAAACAAAATTTAGACATAGAAATATCCCAACATTTGTGTCTTAAAATTAAATGTCTTTTCTTTTCACAAATTATTTTCCTTCCTGAAAAATTACAAAATCTTGTTAGGTCCGACAATTAATGGCGTAATCCCGTGGAGAATTTGTTATAGACGTCAAATATTGAAGTCTAATGGCCACAAAGCCTGTCTTCATGTTTCAAAACAGACCAGGACCACGCAAATACCGACCAGAAACATGAGCTCTCATCAGCCTTGACTGTGATAGAAGCAAACAACAAACAGACTCGTAACATCATGGGTGCGCATGGCTGGTATGACTTCACGCGTACACGTATGCCAAAGGTTAATATGAAATTAAGGCACACTGCCTTATCTGCAAACACACACACGATAAACCTTACGCTAGAAACTTTTGTTGATAATCGTTTCCGTCCAGCGTGTCCAGTGGGAGAATACCAGACTATGTACCAAAATGGTCTACAAGTAGGTAAGTAAGTAGGTAGGTAGGTAGGTAGGTAGGTAGCACACCCGGGACCGAAACGACGTGGGATCGAAATGACCCGGGACCGAAACGACCCTGGACCGAAATGACCCGGGTCCGAAATGACCCGTAACCGAAACCATCCAGGGCTGAATGACCCGAGACCGAAACGACCCTTGACCGAAATGACCCGTAACCGAAACCTTCCGGGACCGAAACGACCCTTAACCGAAATGGCCCTAAACCGAAATGACCCGGGACCGAAAACACTGAAACGACCCCAAACCGAAATAACTCAGGATCGAAATGACCCGGTCCGAAACGACCCTGGACTGAAATGACCAGGGACCGAAACGACCCGGGACCGAAATGACCTGGGACCAAAACGACACGGGAACCGAAACGACCCGTATACGAAATGACCCGGGACCGAAACGACCATACCGCCTCCCTCCCTCCATGACCCTACCACCACCGCTACCCTACCCTATCCTACCCACATCCTAACCACATCCCCTACCATACCCATCACTACCCAACCACCACACCTCTTCCTACCTTACCCCCACTTAAAACTGTATCATACCATACCTCCTACCCTTCCCTAGCCCTACTCCCTACACATCAACACCCACCACAAAAGTCCTTCTCCCTACACACCCCTAGGCCTACCACCACCACACAACCCCCTACCCACACCTCGCCTATCACTACCAATATTCACTGCCCTATATTACCCTTACCTCCTTCCCTACCCTGCTCTACCATCTCCCACACAGTCATACCCCCTACCCATTCCTACCACCACCACACCCTACACATCCCCACCTACTAATCTATCCTGCCTACTCCCTTCCTTACTCTAGTTTGCCGTACTCTGCAACTGAAGACAATATACATGTAGCCTGAATAGCCTGCGAGTTGATTGCCAATCACACGCCAGCCAGCCAGCCACCAACTGGTATATTCTTGATTGCCATGGTTTCAGCCATTGGATTGTGTCATTGAATTTGAGCATGACACATGAGCATGGGAGCGGTCTAAAGACCGAAATGATTCACGCGACCGAAACGACCCTTCTCTATCGGGTTCCGGGCATTGATCCAGGGTTTTACTCATTCCCGGAATTTCGAACCGAATGTTTCGAAACACAGACTGGTTTTCGAAATATTCCCATGGGCGATCATCATTTGGGATATATACAGTCAGAGATTGTCGTCTGAATTTGTAAATTTGTTTTTACTAATTTTTTTTTCAGAGTTTTGTAACAAATTTGATTTGAAATGGGACATATGGAATTACGTTTCACAAAGAAAAAAAAAATAGTCAAGAAAAGAAAAATAAAGTACACATTGCCCGACACCTGCATTGCCGAAGAAAATGGCCGTCCACAGCTTTTACCTTCCGGTTTGTGCTTCTAGCTATGTAGCAACAACATCAACAACTATATACGTATACCTTAAAGCAAACACGTGTGTTTGCTATTACTCATTCATTGATAGGTTAGTTCTGGAAATCGCCTAAAGTGATAAAATCAAGAATAAACAGTCATGTTGTCTGTCTGACAATTTGTAAATTTTGGAACTAAAATGCTGAAAGACATTAGGGCTCGCGTCGTAGAAAACAAACCATTGCGACATTGGTGTTAGAGATAGCCTCGGACATTAATCCAATCTGACTAGTATTTTAACAAAGTCCATCTTACTTTTATTCACACTCGCTGATGATCGCTGAGAGGGTGTTGAAGATAATGCTCATAAAGAATGGAAAAGAAGTATCTTCACTATCGTGGATAAACGTATACAGTTCTATTCACAAAATACTAATCTTTTACCTCCTAAACCTAAATCGTCATTTAGGCATTTGAAGCAGGGTATCCAAGAATTTCACAGAAAGTATGTCTTGGTTCCGGCAGACAAAGCCGCAAACAATGTTGTTGTTGCTTGTAGGCTTCACTACGTTAACACCTTAAAACAGGAGCTGGATGGTAACCAGGGCTTATCTGGAGACAGATACTGATGAGGTGTCTGTAGTAAATGCCCACTTAAACGATTTACCTGTTAAGTTTTCTGTTTGTGTCAATGAAGGCCAAGACAAACTTCCTACGATGTATTGGTTACCTAAGCTTCACAAAAGACCATACAAAGCAAGATTTATTGCAAATTCTAGCTCTTGTACTACTACTGAACTTTCTAAATTATTAACTTCCTGTCTTACTGCTATCAAACCTCATGTTATAAGATACTGTGAGACTGTGTATGAAACTTCAAATAAAAATTGGTTTTGGTCAATAAAAAATTCTGGTGAGGTGCTCAATAAATTGAAGTGTAGAGGGTTCCGTGCGACGAGCTTGTCCACATATGATTTTTCTACTCTGTATACAACTTTACCACATAATGTAATTAAAGAAAAACTTCTGGATTTGATAGAGTGGACCTTCAAGAGGGCATTAAAAAACTATGGTTCACTTTATTTGGCATGTAATGACAGAAAGGCTTTTTTCACTTCCTCTGACCAAAGTCGGTATACACTTTGGTCATGTCAGAATGTGTGCGACGCCTTATCCTATCTCATGGATAATATTTATATTAGATTTGGGACCAAGTTATACAGACAAATTGTTGGAATTCCGATGGGTACAAATTGCGCACCTCTCGTAGCTGATTTATTTTTATACTGCTACGAAAGAGATTTCAGGGATTCTCTTAATCAAGCTGATGTTATCGAGGCTTTTAATTCCACTTCTAGGTACCTCGATGACCTTTAGAACATTGACAACCCTTATTTTGAAGGTATGGTCAATCAAATTTATCCATCTGAACTATAGTTGAACAAAGCCAATATCTCGGATACCGAAGCCCCCTTTTTAGATCTACATCTTTCTGTTGCAAATGGATTTGTTTCTTCTAAAATTTATGATAAGCACGATGACTTTGATTTTGATATAGTAAATTTTCCGTTTTTGGATGGTGACGTTCCTCGTCGTGCTTCTTATGGTGTATACATTTCGCAACTTATTAGGTTTGCTAGAGTCTGCAATCATGTTACAGACTTCAACGCTCGAAATAAATCTTTAACGGCCAAACTTCTCCAACAGGGCTATCGGTATCATAAACTTCGAAAAACCTTTTCTAAATTTTATCGTAGACACTATGAATTGATTTCCAAATATAATGTTGGGTTAAAAGGTACAAGTAGGCAAAGATCAGGAAAAGGCGCAATCAGAAAAAGATTCCCACTCCAAAAACCGAGGCGGGAAAAAACCAAACCAACAATCAGGCACACATACCATGAAACAAATCGTAAGCCGAATGAGCAGCTATTTTCCCAATAGGTGGCCACTCAGTTACCTTAACTTAACTTAAAATATGAAAACATACATAAGGCGCCAACAGCACGAAAATGTTTTTAAAACACCAAGACATAAAACAAAAAGAACCACCACAGAAGTATCGACTTGGAACGATCAGTAACACAAAGTTACTGGCGGGCTTAAACCGGTTTTACATGGCCATAACCTCACCCTCAGCTTCTGCAGTGGTTCATAACATTTAGTTAGTTATTCGGTCCTCGTGGTGAATCTCTAACTAGTCAATGAATCATCAAGAACAAACAAATAAATCATGATAAACATCCTGATGAATCAAAAACCAGGACTCACAGACTGAGTAAGCTGCCCGACGATGGAGATCCGTGGGCGCCGAATAACCTACTAACTCCGGAGCAAAAGAAAAACACCAGTTGGACCCCGGTGGGCCAAGCAACAGACAAGAAGCTCCGGCAAGACGCTTTTAAGTGAGGGTCTTTCGGAACCAGAATTTTATGGTGACTTGGTTTACAAATTTAAGAAACTTATAGGAAGTAATGATTTTTCTTTTCAGTTTAGAAAAATCATAACACGTTACAGACGTATAGGTTATAACTTGAATGTTATGCGACAGTCTGCATGCTTATTTTTTTAACCCAATCACGGTTTATAACTATGCTGCCTTCTTTAATTGCACGTCGGTGTCAGACTCTATGATGGCCCCGACTTAAAGCTATTCATTTTAGTTGGTTGGGGCCGGAGCTTCTTGTCTGTTGCTTGGCCCACCGGGGTCAAACTGATGTCTTTCTTTAGCTCCGGAATTAGTTAGTTATTTGGCGCCCGGGGATCTCCGTCGTCGGGCAGCTTACTGAATCTGTGAGTCCTGGTTTTTGATTCATCAGGATGTTTATCATGATTTATTTGTTTGTTCTTGATGATTCATTTACTAGTTAGAGATTCACTACGAGGACCGAAGAACTAACTAAATGTTATGAACCACTGCAGAAGCTGAGGGTGAGGTTACGGCCATGTAAAATCGATTTAAACCCGCCAGTAACTTTGTGTTACTGATCGTTCCGTCGATACTTCTGTGGTGGTTCTTTTTGTTTTATGTCTTTGTGTTTAAAATATTTTTGTGCTGTTGGCGCCTTATGTATGTTTTCATATTTTAAGTTAAGGTAACTGAGTGGCCACCTATTGGGAAAATAGCTGCTCATTCGGCTTACGATTTGTTTCATGGTATGTGTGCCTGATTGTTGGTTTGGTTTTTTCCCGCCTCGGTTTTTGGAGTGGGAATCTTTTTCTGATTGCGCCTTTTCCTGATCTTTGCCTACTTGTACTTTTTTGCATATTTTTAGTTAAGTGAAGGTAACTGAGTGGCCACCTATTGGGAAAATAGCTGCTCATTCGGCTTACGAAATGTTTTCATGGTATAAGTACCTGATTGTTAGTTTGTTTTTTCCCACCTTGGTTTTTGGAGTGGGAGTCTTTTTCTGATTGCGCCTTTTCCTGATCTTTGCCTACTTGTACTTTCTTATATCTGAAAAATTATTTTCTATTTTTTCTATAATTAGTGCTTGCAGACTTTTTATATGCGTAGAACTTATCCAGCATTTTCGTAAATGTTATCAAGGTACACGTAGGCAATTATCAGGAAATGGCGCAATCAGAAAAAAATACCACTGCCAAATCAAACCGAGGTGGGAAAAACTAAAAAATGAATCAGTTACGAAATTACTAAGAAAACATTTCTCAAGCCGAGTGAGCAGCTATTTTCCCAGTAAGTGGTCACTCAGTTACCCAAACTTAACTTAAATATCAAAACGTACATGAGGTGCAAACAGAACAAAATTTCAACACCAAGACAAAAATAAGAGCCACCGTAGATATATCGCCTTGGAACGATCAGCACTTTAAAATTACGGGCGGGTTTAAACTAGTTTTACAGGTACCTAAGTTCACCCTCAGCTTCTGCAGTGGTCAACAACATTTAGTTAGTAGTTTGGTCCTGGTGGTGCATCTCTAACTCGTCAATGAATCATCAAGGACAAACAAATGAATAATGATAATGACCAAGATTAATACAAAACGAGGACTCACAGATACAATAGGCTGCCCGGCGAGGGGGAGCCCTGGACGACTAACAACATCACTGACAATCTGGAGCAAAGGAAAAACATCCGTTGAATCTCGGTGTAGTGGGCAAAGCAACATACGAGATGCAACAGTTCCAACCAACTAAAATAAATAGCTTTAATTCGGGGCCATCATTGTCTGAAGACTGACCCAATTAAAGATAGCACAATAGTTTTCAACCATGATTTGGTTAAAAACTAAGCATGCAGACTTTCGCAAAACACTTAGCAATAATACTTGTAGAGATTAAATCAGAATCACTATATGAGTAGTGTAGTAGCATGCTACGTGGTTTCAAAACAGAGATCCTTAACGTATATGAAACTTCATATGATCTTATTTGATACAATTAGCATTTGGTTGGATATTTCCCAATATCTAAATAGAAAACACAATTCAATGATAGGTCCATGATACTGTGACATTTCTGTATTTAGAGACGTTGTTTAATTCTATAATCTCTCAAATAAGAACCACAAATATTGTATCGTGCCGAGAAAAATATTTAAAAAATACTGATTAGAAAAACAAAGGGAAAATAGTAAGTGACGTGACATTTGCGTTAATCTAGCCGATAGGCAGCTGACCTTATATTCTAATTCTTTTCTAACTGAAGTAACAAGTGAAACAATTCCGTCTTTCAATCAAAACTTAACACATTGACAGTTTTCAGATAATTAGGTGCAATTCAAATGACAGTAAAGGAAATTAATGCAGTAATGCACGACATGTGTAGTAAAGCTCCAGTTGTTTTAAATCTAGTAGATACATTTGACCTTCATGGTTTGACGGCCCAAAGTATGGTTTAAAAGATGCTGTGCTAGTCATCTTGATATATTTTAGTAATTGCTAGTCGGATGGTAACCTCGTTAGGAAAGGACTGTCCATCTTGCTCTCTGTACAAGATATTATTTGTTTTTGGTACATGTATATTTTGAAGTATCCTCTCCTTGTGGGATTGGATATTGAATTTTTATGCACACCGTGAAGATTTCACTAACTTAGACAAAGGATGAAAATTACAATCCTGTCACAATGTTCCGATGCATTACTAAAACTTGCCCATGCAATATACAGAAATTTTTTAGCTTTAAAAATTGAAAATTTTTAGCTGAAAATTTTTTATATTTTTCTTATTTTTGCTCAAAACATAGATTGTGGGTACACGTTAGAACCGCCTCGCCGACGTTAGAACCACCTCGCCGAGGCGGTTCTAACGAGTACCCACAATCTATGTTTTGGAGCAAAAAAAAAAAGAAAAATAGGTATACCCCTGCATTCCTTAGTTTTGCTACATAAAAGTGGGGTATAAGGGGGTAAATATTACACGGACATGTTTTCCTGATGGCACAAGGCATCCACTGCATGAAGCTAATGTCATGCTATGTTCTTTTAGTTAGTGGACATATGATTTAAAACATAATTTTCACGATCGAAAGAACGATTTATTGTGCACATTTCGAGGGGAAGTCCAAAATAACGTGTACTTATTTTCTCCCTCACTTCGTTCGTCCGCAAATAAATAAAGTCTTTTCTCTATCGGCCTTAATCTAAGGTCTTGCCTTGCACAATTCAAGAACCCTTCTGCAGAGTAATAAAGAACATGACACAATATTTTGAAATGCCACTGTTGCTTTATTTTTCGACTCAATAACAACCACACTCAATTTCAGCAGTTTAAAACTGTCTACATTTATGTTTATTATTCCACAAAAATGCATCCTGTTTCCATCCCATTTCACAGCTACAGTTTCGGATTATAGCCAGCCATCTTTGTAACACATCTCTAATCTCTCAACAGCCTGAAACTTAGAATATTAAACACAGCACAACAACATTGCATTTTAAAACAGCAAATCTGAATACATATATAAATCAACCTTACTATTTTTTAAAAACAAAGTTCTATTTACATGTAAAACGAAGTTACAATTACCGTAAAATCTCAAACTTGAACCGACATTTGTCAAATAAATGTACGACAAGATTCTAAAATACCCATAAAGCCCGTAATTTCGTGGTTTGCGTTATAGAGTAAGAATATAGGAACCAGAAATCAATGCAATTAAATTTGAAGTCCCAACGTAGACACCGGGTCGGGGAAAAATACATAATACATAACAAAACAAATATTTTTTTTTTTTTTTTTTTTTTTTTTTTTTTTTTTTCCGGCAACAAATTCGAGGAGTAGAATGACTTGTTCTCTCTCGTCAAAGTAACAAGTAGGCTAAGTTTCAACCAAAAGTATGGAAAACGGGCACGAAAAAGGACAGCCACAATAAACAGTCGTATCATGAACATAAAACCACTTTCCCTGGGACGTCGCTTACCATTTTTACTGGAGACAACGCCAAATACCATTTTACTATAATTTCTTTAAGCAAGCGTGCATGTAATTGTTTTGTTCATTTAGCCGATCTTATTTGCAACATGTGATTGTTTTGTTCATTTATCCGATCTTGTTTGCAAAATATCTACAAATGTAATCTAACATTAAGTGTAATTGTGTCAATCCAGCTATTATGACCAAACATATTTGAACATTTTTACTCTAAATTATATGGGAAAATTTGACGAACAAACGAAACGGTACCAAACTTGCGAAGCAACGAGCGTCGATGATTTTTCAAATTTCTAAAATCCTTATATACAGGCTACTGAGAAATGCTCACTCACAATTGCACCATTTTTACGAAATCCTCGAGATAATACATGTGAACTCGAATACCAACCAGATTCAGCTGAAAGACGACCGACCGAAAAGAAGTGCATTTTTGTTGTTACTTCAACATACGTACATAGATTTTTGAAAAATATATATTGCGATACATGGTAACATTCGTTTAACAAAATAAGTTTAAACAATTGCATATTTCGTAGGTACCGCAAACGCACCGCGCCATTTTAAAACCATGGTGACGCATAGCCGGCGCACGCGAATTTTCAGTCGTATACTGTGTCATACATGTCTCTATAAAATGTAAAATACGCACGCGAATCGCGCCAAACTAAATCCAGTAAAAGCATTGTGACTAAGTTTTAACTAATTTGAGTCAAGCATTTTGGAAATATGAATATCAAAAGTACGTCTTTTCAGTGCATTTAACGTTAAAATCGTCGTCGCCAGATACGGCTTGAATCTATGCAATCACAAAACTTTCAGCGATTTCTGAAAACGCCAACACGAAAACCAGAAGTAACTAAATGTCGACAAAACGGGAACGATCAATGAATAAATCAGTAGTGTAAAAATATTCCCGTTGTGATTCTGACGATAAAACAGCATAACAAAAATGGAAAAATAAACAAAAATAACGCGAGACACTGGTGACGCAATGCGTAATTCGCTGACCACATGCAGACGGCTGACGATCAGGCGATTGGTGTAGCAACATGGAGTGTGAATTTGTTTTGAGTTTTGGATAGTAAAGGAAAATGCTCGAATGCCGAAACACAAATAAGTAAAATTCTTTTATCTATGATACATGTTGAACAGATGGCAGTAAGCGCTGAGCGGGTGTTTACTTCAAAATGAATAAAAACGACGTTACGAAATCAACGTGCGCCGTGTACACCATAGTGACCTACTTGTTTTGGCTGTAGTTTTTTAACGGGTCGTAATTTTTTCCTGATATTTTGCCGGGATATTCTAGACATATACCGATTTATGTTCATGTTATTTTATAAACATTTCATTGATCTTTATAGAAGCTACAGCAAAAGTCTACGTTATTTTGGATCGTCCGCCGTATTCATGGATTTGAATAGATATCGCCTTAGAATACACAAAAATACACAATCTTGGCGTAGATTTAAAACATTTAGAATGATTTAGAATGTTTACTACGAGGGGGGTTCAAAAAGTTCGAGGAAAAGTGCTGGCAAATTTATAATTGTCTTCGGAAATTTACGTTCTCTGTGCATTTTGTAAATTAACATATAGTTAACATATGCACAGAATTTGAATAAAATCGGATGAAAATTAGGCATTAAATCACGTGCGTTTCTAAGGTAACAACAGTAAAACCGGCCCAACGTCACAACAACGTCATGCTACACGCATTCATGCCGCTGTTGGCTAGCTCTTAAGCATTTTCGGAATCAACCTGGCATATGGGCGTCTGATTGTCAGTTCTGTGTGTGTAATGCGGTAAATGTGCCGAAACTACAATTCGATATGTTGTGTATTTCACGAATTCTAGTCTTTTCTATCACGACGATCATTTTAGACAGTATGACGTTATTTGACGTTACACTGTGCGAGTCGACATGGACGCATTTCTGGTCGTGTAGAAATCATGCATACTACTTGCTGATTGCCGTTTTCTTAATTTTCTTGTTGCCATATGCGCTTTCTGCTCTTAGCAGTGTTTCTTTCATTTATAGTCCTTTCCAAACACACAATTTATCGAATAACGTTGTTCCCTTCGCATTTTAGGCATACCCACTAAACAAAATGGGCGCTTAACGCCAAAATGACGTCACAGACTTATATGACGTAATGTGCTCATCGCAAACATATTGAACTTTGCTCATACAAAGTTTGGTGAAAAAAGCATGGTTAATTATCAAATGCAACCTCATCATTAGACATCGACTCTTTGCAAAAATGAACAAAAGTGGGCCGGTAATCATGATGTACGGTTTCCATAGCAACCACTGTTAGCATTGTGTTCATGCCAGAGCAGCAAAATTTGCTGTATAAGTACAAATCATGTTGGTCTATATAAATGTATTAGTTTAATTCACCTGATTTACAAAATAAATATATGATGGCACTTTTCCGCGAACTTTTTGAAACCCCCTCGTATAATAACATTTATTCGGCGTATACGCACTTAGTGGAAAAAAAAAACATGAGGTGATATGGCTACATGAAATCAGTCTTGGTATGGTAATGCGTTTGCAACCATAAGAACTTGTGATAAGCAGAGCAGCTATTTTCCTAAGATGAAATTAATATACCATCATTCAAAAGTTATTCAAAGTGATCAAAACAAAAAATAAAAATAAAAAACATAATGGGTCATAAAATAACTGAGCCGCTGCATGGGAAAACCAACAATTTGCGTAGGCGAAAACAAAGGTGCAGACCAGCTTCGCGGTTACCGCGAAGCTGATCAGCGCCTTTGTTTTCGCTGCACGGATAGTAGAATCTCTCTTCTACTTAAATCTATTATTTCAAGCTTCCAGCTTTTTTCTGTGACTGTACAGGCTGGTTTGTGTTGGACCTGGTCGGAAACACAAATTGTTGGTTTTGTCATTTAAAGGATCATTACTACTTATCATTGGGTATAAGTAAACATTCTCATCAGGGAAAGTGTATGGAGTGTCCGTTTACTACGACCTGCTTTCCAAAATGTCTTCGTATTTCTTGAATGTTTGAACACATCAACAGGTCAATAGCAATAAATAGTGTGTAAATGGTTGCGCACGGACGGACGACCATTCGCCCAGAATAAGTTATCATCAATACTCCAAGGTTCTATATGAAAATACAAATAGCCTAGCATTTGATTCTATAAATTAAATGTATTTTCTTTTCACAAATTCTTTTCCTTCCTGAAAAATAACAAATTTTGGTCAGGTCCAACACTTAATGGCGTAATCCCGTGGAGAATTTGTTCTAGACGTCAATTATTCAAGTCTAATGGCCACAAAGCCTGTCTTCATGTTTCAAAACAGACCGGGACCACGCAAATACCGACCAGAAACATGAGCTCTCATAAGCCTAAAACTGTGATAGAAGCGAATAACAAACGAACTGGGTGCACATGGCTGGTCTGACATCACGCGTATTTCAAATTAGTTTATTCATCATTAATTGGATAAGTTAGTTCTGGAAATCGCCTTAAGTGATCAAATCAAGAATTAACATGTTGTCTGGCAGCTTGTAAATTTTGGAACTAAAATATTTCAAGACATTATTAGTCTCGCGTCGTAGAAAACCAACCATTGCGACATTGGTGATAGAGATATCCTCTGGCATCAGTCCGATCTAACTCATTACGAAAACGCGCCCATGTTTTAAACAGCTTTTCCTTAGTTGTAAATATTGAAACTTTTCATTAGAAAATTTGGATATTTTTAATATTTTAGCTCAAAACATACATCGTGGGTACTCGTTAGAACCGCCTTGCCGAGGCGGTTCTAACGAGTACCCACAATGTATGTTGGACGAAAAATAAGTCTACCCTGCAAACCCCAGTCTTTCTATATAAAAGTGGGGTTTAAGGGGTATATATTGCACGGACATGTTTTCCTGATGTAGTATTTCAACAGAGTGCATCTTACTTTTATTTACACTCGTTAGTTAGGACATGCTGATATTTTAGAACTGACTTTCTTATTATTCTTTTCATCTATAATTGCATGCATTACGCTTCTTGTATGATATTTTGTCGTTATGCGTAGAACTTATCCAGCATTTTCGTAACTGTTATAAAGCCCTAAGCATTGATAATGGTACATGTAATCATTCCATGAGCGGTGTGGTAACATGGTTTCAAAACATCTATCCTTAACGTAGATGAAACTTCATGTGAACTTATTTTGAAATAATTAGCATTTCGTGGGATATTTTCAAATATCTAAATATATAAAAGCATGATCCTTTGGAAGCAGTGAAAACGTTCAAAGGGAGGTAGTATGGGCCATATTGCGCAATTTCGGGTACTGAACCCTCATCAGTGACCCTTTATAAACCGGCGCTGATAGCTAGATAAATATACTGCAATTTCAAAAATTTACGTAAGTCTAAATCAAAGACGCATGCCTAAACGTGGTCAAATAACTGAAACATGATAGGTCCATGATACCATGACAATAGCAAACAATGATGTTCTGTATTTAGAGATGTTGTTTAATTCTATAATCTTTCAAATATGCATCACAATTTTTATATCGTGCTGAGAAAAGAACTTAAAAATACTGAGTAGAAAACAAAGGAAAGATACTAAGTGACCTGACTCTGCGTTAATCTAGTAGTTACTGCGATAGGCGGTTGAAATTATGTGCCAATTCTTTTCTACCTGAAGTAACAAGTGAATCAATTCCGGCTTTCAATCAAATAAGACATTGGCAGTTTCCAGTTAATTACACAGTGTTTTAGGTCCGTCACAGTGTGAGTGATTCTTTATGATATCAGCTACTGATTCTTGATGATATCAGGTAACGGATTCTTGACAAATGCTACGGATTCTTGACAAGGATTGATACTCCCAATTGCAAACAGCAAAAAATGGTAATTTTAGATAGTTGTAGATCTAAATTTTGTCAGGAGACATATTAGCAGCATGGTCCATGGCCGTCTATGTATATATTCTGCATGTTATGTGTTCAAAATAAAACCAAATAGATAAATTGAGCAAATACGAAAAACATGGCAATTCTGTAAAATTATGTGAATTTCTAAAGCAAACATGTTTGGAAACATTGAAACAGTTAATGAAAGTGATATCTGGACCTTCAAATTCTACATTACCCTGCGTAATAACCCTTTTTCATTTTTTTTGCATGCTACGGATTCTTGATGATACGTTACAGATTCTGTATGATAACAAAATGTGGGTAACAGATTCTTTATGATACATGTCACTGATTCTTTATGATAAATGTCACAGATTTTTTATGATTTAAAGCAAGTTTATGATGATCTACAACTAAAAATGCAGATTTGGAACCATTGTCCACCAATGAACTGTGTTTTTATCAACTCTACACTGCAAGAAATATGATGTGCATTCTAAAATTGATCAAATTTATCACAAACCAATTAATAATTGTGATTTATGTAGAACCTTGTAGTATTTTTGTATATATCACAAAACCCTATTATTTATTTATTATTTTTTTAACTACATTGTATTTGATAAAATCAATTCCATTTTTTCAATCAGTGAGACCGACAATTTTAAAAGTAGTATTCATGTGTGTACAATTTTACATTGTTTTTTTTTCTGTTTTGGGTCTCACAAGCATGGACATTGATCCCATTTCTAACAACCTTACCGCTTCGATATGTCACCTTATGTATGTTTTCATGTTCTGGTAACTGAGTGACTGCCTAGTGGGAAACAGCTGCTTACTCAGATTACAAAATGTTCCCTAAGTATAATAAGTAACTTATTGTCAATGTAGTTTTTTCACATTGGTTTTTGGAGCGGGAATTTCTGATTGTACCATTTCCATTAATCATAATCATTGCATACTTTTTCCTTTTTGGTGCCACTTAAGAGAGGTAACATTTACTGCTAGACTGGAATTCAGGAAATACAAATATTCAACGAATATTGATTATTTGAAACAGATCTACATGTACATTCCTTTCACCGCTGTTACAGGATCTCATTCCTATGGCAAGCCGTTTTACTATGTATTCAAGAAAGCAGATATCTGTTATGCAGTATTGGATATCGTGTTTAATAAATAAGATATATACTTTAATTTATTGGATATCTATTATAAAGAAGATATCTTATATAGCAAATACGATATCCATTTTATTATATAAGATATACAAAATGTTAATATTAGATATCTGAAATAGCAAATATCTGTTATGCAATATTATATATCTTGTTTAACAAATAAGATATCTACTTTAATTTATTAGATATCTATTATAAAGAAGATATCTTATATAGCAAATACGATATCCATTTAATTATATTAGATATACAAAATGTTAATATTAGATATCTGAAATATTTATTCAAGAAAACAGGTATCTGTTATGCAGTATTAGATATCTTGTTTAATAAATAATATATCTACTTTAATTTATTAGATGTCTATTAAAAAGAAGATATCTTATATAGCAAAAAGATATCCATTTTATTACATGTTTATTAGATATACAAAAAGTTAATATTAGATATATGAAATGTTAATTTAGATGTCTTATATAGTATATTTAGATATCATTCAAGCTTAGTAAGATGTCTTATTTGTTAAAATAGATATCTAAATTGACAAATAAGATATCTTAACAAGTAGCCCAAGGGCAGCGATCGCTCACCTGAGAGTCAGCAAGTACAGTCACTGGACAAAGTAATTGGGGGTTTTACCATATATGGGTATGGTGGCCATCTTGGTCATGTGACCTTGAAACCCTACTTACATCAGCAGAATAGCTCTTGTCTGGATTGTGTATCCTCTTGTCTGCCAATTTGGTTCACTTGAAAAAATATATCCATTATAAGTCTATGGTAGATAATGACATGCCTGGGGCGTTGACTCTACGCCCCCCAGGCGTTGACTCTACGCCCCCCAGGGGCACCGTTGGCATCATTTATAAAGGAGAGTATTATTCATTAGTCCACACAAAATATGAAAACGCTGGGCCAAATGGTTTCGAAGAAGACGATTTTTTTATGTTTTTCCAATTGTAAGACTAAGGGAGCTATTGACCCCCCCGGGGTCGGACCATTTCTGACCCCAGGGGCATGCTTGGCAGGATTTATGTAAATCTCCACATAACAATGCTGCATACCAAATATAGAAGCTTTGGCTGTTGTGGTTTCAGAGAAGAAGATTTTTCATGTATTTTCCATTTAGCAATATATGGTGGTCCTCTTTATAAATCCTGCCAACCGTGCCCCTGGGGTCCATACAGGCACCGCACCAGGGGCATCATGGGAAAAGCATAAAAAAAATCTTCTCCGAAACCACAAGGCCCAGAGCTTTCATATTTTGGGTGTAGCAATGTATAGTGTTCCTATAAGCCTATGGCAGATAATGATGCCCCCAAGGCGGGGCCTGTATGCACACCAGGGGCACGGTTATCAGGATTTATAAAGAGGACCACTATACATTGCTACACCCAAAATATGAAAGCTCTGGGCCTTGTGGTTTCGGAGAAGATTTTTTTATGCTTTTCCCATGATGCCCCTGGTGCGGTGCCTGTATGGACCCCAGGGGCACGGTTGGCAGGATTTATAAAGAGGACCACCATACATTGCTACACACAAAACATGAAAGCTCTGGGCCTTGTGGTTTTGGAGAAGAAGATTTTTTTATGTTATTCCCATGACGACCCTGGGGCGTGGCCAGTATGGACCCCAGGGGCACGGTTGGCAGGATTTATAAAGAGGACCACTATACATTGCTACACACAAAATATGAAAGCTCTGGGCCTTGTGATTTTGGAGAAGAAGATTTTTTTATGTTTTTCCCATTGCATGTTTATGGGAGCTAATGACCCCGGGGCGGTGCCATTTTTTGACTCCAGGGGCATGGTTGGCAGGATTTATAAAGAGGACCACTACACATTGCTACATACAAAATATGAAAGCTCTGGGCCTTTTGGTTTTTTATGTTTTTCCCATGACGCCCCCGGGACGGGGCCCGTATGGACCCCAGGGACACCGTTGGCAGGATTTATGAAGAGGACCATTATACATTGCTACACACAAAATATGAAAGCTCTGGGCCTTGTGATTTTGGAGAAGAATTTTTTTTTTTTATGTTTTTCCCATTGCATGCTTATGGGAGCTAATGACCCCGGGGCGGTGCCATTTTTTGACCCCATGGGCATGGTTGGCAGGATTTATAAAGAGGACCATTATACATTGCTACACACAAAACATGAAATCTCTGGGCCTTGTGGTTTTGGAGAAGATTTTTTCTATGTTTTTCCCATGACGACCCTGGGGCGTGGCCCGTATGGACCCCAGGGGCACGGTTGGCAGGATTTATAAAGAGGACCACTATACATTGCTACACACAAAATATGAAAGCTCTGGGCCTTGTGATTTTGGAGAAGAAGATTTTTTTTATATTTTTTCCTATTGTAAGTCTATGGGAGCTATCTGTTGCCATGGAAACCAGAGTTCTGATCCGACCTGGCCCAAAACTTAACACAACCTTTCCCCCTCCTCAATGATGCTTTAGATGAAATTTGATTACGATTGACCATGTTGTCTTAGAGATATTCAAGTTTGAAAATGTGGACGCACCGACGGACGGATGATCGCACGGACAGACGCCGGCTCGACTACTATACTAGTAGCCTTCGGCTAATATGAGCTAAAATTATATTAGATATCTTATTTGTAATAAGTATATAACATATCTTAATTAATAATTATTTATATAGATATCTGATTTAGCAATTATGATATTAGATATCAGATATTTTTTTTTTCTTAATGATACATCTTAATCAGCATTTGAGATAATTATCTAAAATAGTTGAATAGATATCTATGTTAACATATAAGATATCATATTTGTCGAATAAGATATCTTCTGTAGTATATTAGATATCTTAATTACATTCACATATAAAATATTTTATATGCTAAAATAGATATTGTTTTTGACGAATTTGATATCGTATTTACAAAAATAGATATCTTATATCCTATATTAGCTGTCTTATTGAGCTAAACAAATAAGACGCCTTATTCATTTTACCTAATCTTAACCGATTTCTTTAACTTATATAAGATATCTACTATGTCAATACAGATATCTAATTCATAGCCTTAATTATGATATCTTGTATTAATTCAGATATCTGAATTATAAATTAAGATATCTTTTTTCTAATTAAGTTATCTAATATACCGAATAAGATATCTTATTGACCACTGTATATAAGATATCTATATTACCAATTTAGATAGCTTATTGGCTAATTAAGATATCTAGTTTAGCAATAAAGATATCTTATTAACCAAAGAAGATATCTTAATTAATCTTGTAAGGAAGATATCTTGCTTAATCTTGAAAAGATGTCTTATTTAGGTATAGCAGATATTTTATTTAGTATATAAGATTATATTAGTTTCATAATCACTCGATCATCTCACCGCTGTGTCTGGTGTGGGTTCGAGCCCCGCATCGGCTAGTTGTGAGACAAGCCAAGCTCTGGAGTTTAATACCGTTTTCGCCCATCTACTGATTGGCCCATCTCATATGCGCTGAAATAATCTTGAAAGGGATATAAAACTAAATTTGAAAAAAAAAATATATTAGATATCTAAATTATCATATAAGATATCTTATATACTATATGAGATATCTTAATTGTGGGATTAAATAAGATATCTTATTTAACACATTAGGCATCTTCTATATAAAATATCTTATTAAGGATATAAGATATCTTATTTAAAAAGTAGATATCTTTATTGCTAATAAAACAGCTTGCCATACATTTCCTATTATAATTGATGCCATCTTTATTTACAGAGTAACAACCTAATACACAGCAAGTGTCAGTACTGCATGAAACCATACAATAACCCTAATGCAGTCGTCAGGCATTGTATTCTAGATCATCCAGCCAAAATTGTGAGTTTTCTGTGGCCCCTCCTGAATGCCAATGGTAAAAAAGGACATGCTGTAGGGGTAGACTACAGGACTCCGATGCGGGAGGCCCTGGGTTCTAGACATAACTCTACCATGCAGGTTGTGTTCATGAATCTATAGTATTGTTAAATACACAAGAATTGGTGGCCCTTTGTCCCAACATGACTTAAAACTTGTTTACTGGGACGTCTAGCCATAACTTAACCAAACCATATCATAAAATTCGTAAATAAATGCTCAAATCTCAGTACGACTGATAAAATAAAGACTTGTATACCGAACCACATAGTTCAAACCTGCTTTGTAGATCAAAGACATTAATAGTTGGTAGTTTATCTCCATAAAAAGAGTGGTAGGTTGTAGGCTATGGTGTCATAAAGAATCTGTAACATATCATAAAGAATCCGTTACCCAACATTTAGTATCATACGGAATCCGTGACAAAATTTTGTCACAGATTCTTTATGATACTTTTGATGCTTGAAAAAACAAAAGTCTGCAAAACAATTCCTTTGAAGATTTACATGCATGGAAAAGTGTAAGTTCATAGATAATTAGTTAAATTTCTAAAGTGTTGATAAAATGTTTTGATGTGTTATGTATTTTGATATTCATTTTCGATTTTCCTTGCTTAATTAACCATTTTAAGGATACAATCACCCATTAACTTTCAACCTGTATACCACCATTGCTAAAATTGATCGAGAACAGTTTCCAGCTCATATATACTGTGTATGTGTGTCAAAAAGGTCATTTTCGGCATCAAAAACCTTAGAAATGCCGGTTGTTCATCACCTACCAATAGATGAGCTAAGAGAATCATAAAGAATCTGTAACGCTATCATAAAGAATCAGTAGCTGATATCATAAAGAATCATCCCGCACTGTGACGGACCTAAACCCCTGTGAATTAGGTGTAATTCAAATGACAGTATAGGAAATTAAAGCAGTAATGTACACTGAAAGAAAGTTATAAGAGGCCGCCTTAGTTTTTTTCTTCTAGTTCCAAAAGTAAAATACGAACAATTAAAATTCATAATAATATAAATAAACCAATGTCTAATAATGGCTCTGTGAGTTTCTGCATTCCAAAATGCGTGATACCTCTCATACAGACGAAGCATGAGTAAAGTTACACTCATTTCAAAAAGTCATACCTTATTAACATCAAATTAAATGTCATATTAACGTTGTTTTTAACAGTTTAACTTATTTGAAGTGTTACGTACTGCCATGATGTAAGATAAAACCAAGACCAAAATGTGTTGCTGCAATAAGAATTTGCGTTTCTGTTTTGTAAATGCAAGAAGACAGCAACATGAATAATATGAAATCAGCTTTTTTCCATGCAATTTGCATACACACTTTGTTTTTCTCCGGTTGTATTATTATCATCAGCACGGCATTGAAATGTTCAATGATTATTCATGTCTACTACTTGACTCTGATAAACTTGGAAAATTTAAAAAATCGTCAACAAATTTTGTTATTTTGTTCTTTAAAAAATTTGCATTGAAACCGGAAGTGTGCGGCAGTTGTGACCTGTTCAAGTTGTCCTCGAAAATCGTCTAATACAGCTCTTTCGAGTTATATCTCTCATCTCCAGGCCTCATCAAATGAATTTAACAGGGATTAACATGTTTAAGAGGCACATTGTTGAACTTTTTAAAAAAAAAATCTCGAAAATGGAGATTTTTAAAAAAAAAAAATGCGTGAAAAATCTACCAGTAGAGAAAAATCGAAGGTTTATTGTTTTCGCAGGCCGTAAGGGGCCCTTTGATGATAAATGTTGGGCTGTAACTAATTTTTATTAAAAACATTGATTTTTGCACTTTTACTCCAAAAAGGCGTTTAGTGCAATAAAATTATTTCTGAACACTTTGTTACTTTACTTGAAAGACACGTCTTTAGGCAAAAAATCATACAATTTTAAACATGGCTTAGAAAACAAAAATGAGTTTGAAAAGTGACCTCTTATAATTTTCTTTCAGTGTACACTGTAGACCTCATAAAAATATAACCATGTCATCATTTTGCATTCCACAAGTCATAAAAAGTGCCGCAAAAATGAAAATCGGTAAACAAATAAAAATTTTATGCCAGAAAATAATTTTAAATAGGACTTTTTCCATTGTTAAAATGTCGTTTTCCCAGAAAAAAATCTAAATTGATTTTTTTTTTCATTTAAAATGCACCAAACCAAAACAATATTCTATTGTATGCATAGCTGAAAATTATTCCACAGATTCGCTGGATTTTCAATTTAAGGATGTTTGGATTACCTCCCTTGCACATGCAAAAGGCATTTTCTAAATATTGTTTGGCATAATTGATGTATTACTGAACCGATTTTCAAAATGTTTGCAGCACTTTTAACGATTGTTGGGTTTCAAAAAAAGATGTCATGGTCATATTCTTCTTGTGGTGTTTCAGAAAAGTGATATTTTGTAGTTTCAGATTATAAAACTGTAGGAGTTGCGGACACACTGTACCCACTGTTCACTTTCGTTGCCAAAAAGCCTGAAAAACGACTAAGTTCAAATTGCGAAAAAAGTGTCAAACTAAATCTAAGGATTATATCCGAAACTCAGGGACATCTTCAAAGCATGATAAAGACATCTGTAAAGTTTCAAAAGAATATAAATAAAACTGATATCCTTTAAGAGCAGTGAAAATATTAATGAGACAGGTGATGGGCCATACCATCCGAATACAATTGTAGGGGGAGTTGAGCACACACGGTACCTGTCCAAAATGACTAGTTCAAATTGCGAAAAAGGTGTCAAAATTTAGGATTATATGCAAACCACATGCACATCTCCACAGCATGTTCATGACATGACATCTGTAAAGTTTCAAAAGAATCGGAATAAATCTTTAGGAGAAGTTGCGCACACAAGGTATACACTACTATGGGGCATACGGAAGGACGGAAATCCGAAAAATATGTTCCTCTGCTTTTCTTCGGAGAGGTGGGGTACAAGAATAACTGTGGTAGAAAACAAAGGAAAGTCACTAAGTTACATGACATTTGTGTTAATCTAGTAATTTCTGCGATAGGCAGTTGACATTGCGTTCCAATTCTTTTGTAATTGAAGTAACAAGTGAATTAATTCCGGCTTTCAATCAAATGTTCAGGCATTGCCAGTTTTCAGTTAATTAGGAGCAATTCTAATGACAGTAAAGGAATTAATGCAGTAATGTACGACATGTGTTATAAAGCTCCAGTTGTTTTAAATACAGGCGATGCATTTCGACATTATATGGTTTGGCGGCCCCGTGTTCGAGTTAAAAAGATCTGTGCTCTTCATCTTGATTTATTTCTGTAATTGCTAGTCAAATGGGAACTTCTCTAGGAAAGGGCTTAGCCATCTTGCTCTCTGTGCAAGATATTATTCGTATTTGTTATAATTTGAAGTATCCTTTCCTTTTGCGATTGGCTTTTACATTTATATGAACACCGTGAAAATTTCATAGATGAAAATTACAATCCTGTCACAAATCATGTATTCCAATGCACTGGGCGACCATCACATGACGCTAATGAAACTTTCACCATGCCTGCTATGTGCGTTAGGTGGAGAGCTGATTTAATGTCTACTTGGATATTAATGACGCATTTAATTATAAGACTGAGAAACAGGTTTTCGACTCTCTTCTTTCTTTTTTTTTTTTTTTTTTTTTTTTTTTTTTTTTTTTTTAGAAATTCATTTATTGTAATGATTTGACTGAAAACACCAGTCTGTATAATCATATGCGTATTCGAAATGTGCATATGCGAGATATTCTTGTGACCAAAAGATCATAATGTTCTTTTTGACACATTATAAGTCTGAATCTGAATAGTTTACTGGTGACACGCCAAATGACATTATTTCACCAGGGGGTTCGGATGGGGGAGAAATTAGTCCCTTGAACGCACGAGTGTAGCGAACTTGGACACACAGTCATCAGACATTTCAGCAGAGGAGATAAGTGAATCAGGGAGGTCATTCCAGTCCCTGATAGTCTGTGGAAAGAAACTACTTTAGTACGCTTCTTTGCTAGCTGAAGGTATCTGAAAAGCCAAAGAGTGTTGATTTCTACAACGCCTATACTTTGGGATAAGGTCATCTGTGGGTATTCTGGCTTTACCCTTTAGACCCTTGTATAGCAATATAAGTCTACTATCCTTCCTCCTGTTCTTAAGAGATTCCAAATTTTAGTTGACCTAAAATGCCAGTCATGCTCCCAGTTTCAAAAACATAATTTCCCGTCACAACTCTTGCCGCGCGATTTTGTACCTTTTCCAGTTCTTCCTGGAGGCCATGAGTGTGAGGGTCCCAAACTGAGCTTCCATATTCCAAGACCGGCCGCACCAGTCCTTTATAAGCTGCTTCTTTCACATCTGGGGGACAAGAATACAAATTTCTCCTTAAGAATCCGAGAGTTCTGTTAGCCTTCGTACAGACATTGGAAATATGAGTATTCCATTTCAAATCATTTGTGATAGTTACACCCAGGTATTTTATGCTTTCAACGTTTTCCAGTACAGTGCCCTCAATGGTGTAGTTAGCCTGTATCTTACTAGACCGTTTATTTGTCAGCTGCATCATGTTGCATTTGACGGGTTGAAATCTCATTCCCCATTTCCTAGCCCAACTGCCTAAACGATCAATGTCTCTCTGAAGTTTCAATGTATCCTCTTCATTCTTGATTTCACGATAGCAAACAATCATCAGCACAGAGTCTTATTTCAGACTCAATGTCTGCTGAGATGTCATTTATATACAAGGAAAACAGCAAGGGGCCGAGAACGGTGCCCTGAGGGACACCCGACACAACTGGAGCCCAATCCGATTTAATACCATTAACCACTACCCTTTGTTGTCGGAAACAAAGGAAAGCATTTATCCAATTCAGTGTTGTTCAACCTATTCCATAGCTAAACAATTTGCTTTTAAGGAGTTCATGGTGAGGAGTATCAAAAGCCTTTTCCAAATCGAGTATGAAAGTGTCGACCTGGCCTTTTTTGTCTAAGATTTTTGCCCAGTCATTTATCACTGTAGTCAACTGAGTTTCACAGCTATGCCATTTCCTAAATGGTCAGTTCTCGGATGTTTTCACTAAAAGTGAATACAAACAGGTCCCTCTTATGGATAGATCTGCCCCATTCATGCATGATATTGTGGTCACAAAGGAAGGGGTGACCAAACTTCTCAAAGGTCTAAACCCGTCTTAAGCCTTAGGGCCTGATGAGCTTCATCCCAGAGTCCTACAGGAACTGGCTGTGGAATTAGGGCCGGTATTCGCCCATCTCTGCCAGCAGTCAATTGATACAGGTGAAATGCCTAAAGAATGGATTTTTGCTAATATTTGCCCCCTGTTTAAGAAGGGCGACAGGTCACTTGCCTGCAATTACCGCCCTGTTTCTTTGACATGCATTCCTTGTAAGCTTCTTGAACATATTGTATGCTCAAATATTATTGCCCATCTTGATGAACATGAACTCTTGTCGGACGTCCTAAACTGACCATTAAATTCTTCCGCCTTCTCAAATTCGGATTGTGCAATTCCACTCCCATTTCTCTTTTTCAACGGGGGAATACCTTGGGTATCTTTTTTCTGACTGTTTATGTACCTGTAAAAATCTCTAGGATCTCCTACCAAGTTGTTTACGTACAGATCATGCTGCTCCCTGATATCAGCTTTGATCTTTTTCCGTAAAGATTCAAATTTAGATCTAAATTTTGCACTACCAGTCTTTTTAGCTTTTGCATGAGTTGCATTTTTTCTGCGAATCTTTCTCCTTATTTCAGGTGTTATCCAAGGGACAGAGGAAACTGAGCGACTAGTTTTTGAGGGGATATGTTTATCTGCCGATTCCTGAATAAACGATGTAATGAGATTGAAATTTTCCTGGACCGACCGAGTATCTGAGTAACCGTTGAAGTATCCTTCCTTTGCAAGTTTAAGTGTTTCTGCTCTCATAGATTCATAATCACCTTTCTAATAACGATACACTTTTCTCCTGGGTTTCTTTATTGGGGGGTTAGCAAGAAACAATGTCATGATCACTGAGCTTATCCGGGGCATGAATCTCTGCAAACTGACCAGGAAGAGAGGTCAAAATTAAGTCCAAAGTATTTCTTTCTCTGGTGGGGAAATTGACTAATTGTTCCAAACCGTGGTCATTCATGATATCTATCAAAATCTGACCCTCCGTCTGACTCAATGATGACCCAGATTTGCTGAGTCTGTCCGGCCATACAATATCTCTAAAGTTAAAATCACCTAAAACGTGAATTAAGGGGGGTTTGTTGCCTTTATTAATATTTTTGATTTTGTCAAGCTGTTCTCTAAATAAATTGTCAAACTTTTCCAGGGAATTCAATAAGTCATTTCCATTGTCCGATACTGGTAAATGACCATCGACAGGTGGTCGATACCAGCTAGCCACAAAGTGAGTTTTCTTATTTACAAAAAGTTTGACCCATACTGACTCTGAGTCATTGTCCAATTCTGTGAGGGGCATGTGTGGGATGTCCTTGTGCACAAGAAGCATAACACCACCACCATTTAAGGTTTTATCCTTTCTGTACACGCTGTATGGAAAAGATTCCGGAAATAATTCAGACGTTAATATGGAATTGTCAATTTTTGTCTCCTGAATCGCAAAAATCTGAGATTGATGAAAATCAATGAAGGCCAACAACTCAAGTTTTTTTGCCTCTTATACTGTTTATGTTGATACTGGAAAATTTCAGACCACTTATAAAACTGTTTTTGCTAGTCAAGTTTTCAGTGGACTTGGTTTCATGACCTTTTGCAAGTAGGTCAAACCTATTTTCACTTTCCAAGTTAAACTGTTCATTGAAAAAAGAGTCTGAGAAATTGAAAAAGTCACATTTTGGGCAAATCCATGTACAGTTTGAGTTTTGCACTGTTTCATACTCTGAGTCTGACATAAAAGAACATTTATTGTGCACCCACATTTCACATTTGTCACACTGGACAGCCTTATGGGAATTCAAAACAGCACCACTGCATAGGCTGCATTCAGCTTTGCAGTTTGAACAATACCAAGAATCATTATCTGACTCAATCTTTTGTAACTCAACAGGACCAAGATTTACGCAAGACGCATGGAAGCGTTTCTCGCAATCTTCACATTTAACTGCTTTCACGGCCGCCTTGCAATACATCTTGCACGTGCGGCACTGGAACCTGGGGCCTGGGTTCATTTCGATATCTCCAGCCAAAATAATAAGAATCAACAAGTTTGTTCCCTGTGAAGGATTGAAACTGCGTAATCCTTCGGAGCCTCTTCGGTTACCAATTTTCCTTGTAAATGCCAAACTCTGAGCAATTCTACCAACTGAATTTCCAAATTCTATACTACAGTCCTGGTTTGCATCCAAAATATCTCCTGATGTTGTCCACTTCCAAACACAGAGCCCGAAAACCAACAACAAAGTCAACCTGAGGAGCAGCGGACAAGACTTCGGTGTATGGAAACAACATACCAGCTCTTTTCCAACCCGACAAAACCTGAAGCCATGAGTTCCAATTCAAATGATTAAACAAAAAGACCTTCAATCACTATATGAAAAAAGTGGGTGGGGGAAGGTCAAACCAGAAAAACTATTCAGATTCTTTAACTTTTATGACAGATCGTTGCAGCCCTGCTAGAGCCGTTCTGAAGCTTGAACAAATTCTGGTCCAAGAGCTTGTCATCTCTCAGGCCAAAAAGTTTCAAGAAAAGAAATTTTCAAGTAAAGTACGAATCGTTTTGGCGCGAATCGCACAACTAAGAAAATCGATGCTTAGACTCTTAATTTGGGGGAAAACAGCGACCAACAATGAACAATGAGAAATTGCAGGTCCCAAACTTCTTGACCTAAAGTCGGGAAGTTTTACGAACAAAAACAATCATGGGAAATTCGAAAAATAATAGAAAAAAAAACTTCTCTTTCAAAATTCTGTGTCCGTGTCGCCGAACCGAACCGAACCGACAGAGTTGACATAAGAAAAGCAAATGAAAATGCCTATTACACAGAATCGCAGGATATGTTTTTGAACCGCGCATGTAAAAGGTTGGCCTATTGGCGGATCAATTATTGCTCATTTGGACGAGTACGAAAGAGCAAAATTGATGAAAGAAAAAAACTTCTCAGATTATGTTTTCCTTTCGGTCCTTTGAGATCAGCGAGGGTATGCTGAGAAATCAAAAAAATATCATTGGTTTAGATTCATTTTCTAACCAACATTTAATATAGTTGGCCTCATTTGGATTATATTTGTCTTTGTAACGACTTGCAAAATTACAGTAATTCTCTTTGGCTCCATGTTGCCAAATTTATAGGTTCACTGAAGAGACTTCAGTAGCCGAAACCGCGATATGGTCCATCCCTTTCTTATTAATATGTTCATTGCTCTTAAAGACAGGGTTTCTGGTAAATACAGGTAAAACACATGTAATCAATTATTGATTTTTTGGTGACAGGAATAAGCCAATCACATTACTGTATTTAGGACTATATATCATCTATTGGCTGGAATTTGATGTGAATGGTCTGAAGTCTAGTGAGAAAATGACATCTGAATGCTAACCCCCTTTATATAGTCCAGCCCTGTCTTTAAAGGATCTCTGTTTTATTTTATTCTCAGGACGACACTGTTCAAACTGTTTTACTCTAACGCTTAATAATAAAATTGATAATCGTATTAATGTACAATCGGCTGGGTGCTACATGTATGTAGACTAAAAATAGGATCACACAATCATTTTCAGGACAATAGCACCGAAATCTGTGGTTGAAGTCATCATCTGCCAGTATTTTCATGGGCATTATACATCAATGCAGTTCAAAAAGACGTGAAAATGATAAAGTTGTGTCACTCATTTAACCGACGAGCGGAAATGTGTTCTAATTTGTTTAATGATTTCAATTCAAAACGGTGATAATCGAATTTTAGGATCTGTGTCATCATTTATCTTTGAAATCCTTAATACGCGACTTTCAAAGAATAAAAAACTCATAACTGACATAAACCTTTCTGCCATATAGAATATGATGAGTCCACTGTAAGTTCACCTTTTATATGCTGCCAAAAGAGGAATGTCTTGTCTAATGGTGTAAATAAAATCCCAAACACATTCTTTAAAAGTAAAGAACACATTATATGAGAAAGGGGATAAAATCATAAAACCATGCCAAGGAGTAATTAATGCATTAGTCTGATTCCTCATGGAGAGAGACGAAGTTCATTGCGGAAAATGGATCACTTATACTTGATAATTCGGTCGCCATTAGTAAAGCTTTGAAAGTGACACTTCTTAAATTCTGAGAATATACTGAAAGGCTTTGTTCATCATTTAACTGAAATTCTACAACCTTAACCACCGTTTTATCAACATTAAAAAGACACGTTACATACTTCTATCTATAGGGTCACTGAAGAGGCTTAAGTAGCCGAAAACCACGGTATTGCCTATCCCCTTTCTCATTGTATGGTCACTGCTCTTAAAGGGACTCAGTTTTAAATTTATATGCACAAATTTCACTAACTTAGACAAAGGATGAAAATGAAAATCCTGTCACAATATTCCAATGCACTGCATGAAGCTAATTGAACCTACACCCTGCCCTGCAATGTCATTTTAGTGGGCATCTGATTTCATGTCTATTTGGATATAAATAACATAAAATTATATAAATGAGAAGCAGATTTTCGACTCTTTTTTTTTTTTTTTTTTTTTCTTCTTTCGGTTTTCTCCTTTTTAGAAATTCATTAACTGACAACACTTTATGATTATATACATTTCAAAATATGCTTATTATGCGCAATATTTTTGTGACCAAAAGATCATAATGTTCTTTTTCACACATGACATAAGAAAAGCAAACGAAAATGCCTATTACACAGAATCGCAGGATTTTATTTGAACCGCGTAAATGGTTGGCCAACTGACGGAGCAATTATAGGTCATTTGGACGAATTCACATTTGAATTCAAACTGGTGACAGAAAAATACAAATTCTCAGGACGATACTCTGTTGAAATTGTTTTACTCTAACGCTTTATAATAAAAGTGATGAGCGTCTTAAATCTGGCGGTATGTGCAATTGGCTGTGCGCTGTGTAAACTGAAACTATGCTCTTTCAATCATTTTTCGGACATCTTTGACATCCTTATGCAATTTTCAAGAAAGTCTCGCTCAGAACTGACACAAATCTTTCTTTGCCTTATAGAATATGGCAAGCCTACTATGAGTTCACCTTTTATATGTTGTCAAACGAGGAATTTGTTTTTAAATCAGGTCAAGTGGTAATTAATACATTAGTCTGATTCTTCATGTACATCATGTAAAGAGGAAAATGAATCACTTATATTTGGAAATTCGGTCGCCATTTGAAATGCTTTTAAAAGTGACACTACTTAAATTCTGCAAACATACTGAACGGGTTTATTCTTCAATTAACTGAAACATTGAAACGTTAGCCGTTTCATCGACATTAAACAAAAAGACATGTTACATACTTCTTTTTTAAGTTCATGTGCCCGAGATGTTACCTTTAGGAAAATAGACGCAAAAAGTTCCAGTATGAAAAGTGTATTCAAACGCGTAAAATATTCATACGCATCCATGCATTGTACCATGTGATTAAGACAAAGACGATTCTGGCATGTTTTCGAGTAAATTCGGGAGGACATCTAGTAACTTGTATGGGGAAAAGGAACTTACTGACCTTGTGATCCGATTAGCACCGTGCAAAACCGGTACAAAGTAGGTGAGAGGCTCTGAATTCGAGCCCCCGCCGGCCAAAATTTATTTTCGACCTCTATGGAAGAAACGTGTGTATTTTAATTATGGTGACATGGCTGTTCTCTTAATGAATGTTAAATCAACAGCTAAGGTTATGCGGAGATAAGTCCTTGGTTGAAAGTTCAAAAGAAAGAAGTCGGGGATCGAACTCACGATCCCCGACGTGCGTCATGGAGGCTTCTAAGTGACATGTGTTTACATCTATACACCACTGTATCATTCACTTTTCATTTAGTTTCACGCCCAATTCAAAGTTCATTTTCACTTATAAAAGGAGAAGTTAATATTTAACAATACTCTTTAAGCTAAAGAAATGATCAATTCAAATATTTTGGCACAAATTTTATTCAAATCTCACACGGAATAAGTGAGATATTAACATTTGAAATTTTAGAACGAAGTGACTTTGAAGCCCCCATTTTGAATATTTAATTTATTTAGAAAAAGGTACAAGTAGGCAAAGATCAGGAAAAGGCG
Source organism: Rugalucina vietnamica (assembly GCA_964017185.1). Taxonomy (NCBI): domain Eukaryota; kingdom Metazoa; phylum Mollusca; class Bivalvia; order Lucinida; family Lucinidae; genus Rugalucina; species Rugalucina vietnamica. Next base: position 43,690,055 of record OZ024870.1, read on the forward strand.
CAATCAGAAAGAGATTCCCACTCCAAAAACCGAGGTGGGAAAAAACCAAACTAACAATCAGGCACTTATACCATGAAACATATCGTAAGCCGAATGAGCAGCTATTTTCCCAATAGGTGGACACTCAGTTACCTTAACCCGATTAAAAATATGAAAACATGATAGTTCGTCTCTCACTAATGAGAAAGACCATCATTATTTCTTGAATAGTGCTGATGTGTGTTGGTGAGTTCTTTGATGGCTGACTAGGCCAATTCTGGCTCTAAACTGTCGGTTGCAAGTACAGCAAGTCAATGTCATAGAGTCTGCTGGTGGCACATTTGTTTTGGCTTTGCGCTCTCTTCGCTTTCTTTCAGCTTCACAGATTCTCTTCTTTTCATAGAGAGCTGCTCCTTTGTTGATGAGACCTCGCCACTTTGATCGCTCCTGTGCAGTCTGTTCCCAGGACCCCATTGGTATTTCGAAATCCTTCAGAGAGGCTTTGAGGGTGTCTTTGTAGCGTTTCTTCTGGCCACCTTGAGAGCGCTTTCCCTCCTGTAGTTCTCCATAGAAAACTTTCTTTGGAAGTCGCGCATCAGGCATTCTTATAACATGGCCAGTCCATCTTAGCTGTGCTAGCTTTAAGACTGTATGCATGCTTTGCATCCCTGCTTTCCTCAGGACCTCTGTGTCTGGAATCTTGTCCTGCCACTTGATTTTTAACAACTTTCTCAAACAGCTTAAGTGGAAATGGTTAAGTCTCTTTGCATGGCGTTGGTATACTGTCCAGGTCTCACATGCATACAAGAGGGTTGGCAGTACCACAGCCTTGTAGACTTTCAGCTTGGTGTCAAGCTTGATTCCATTTCGCTCCCAGACATTTGCACGGAGTCTTCCGAATGCCACACTAGCTTTTGCAATTCTGGCAGTGATCTCATCATCAATATGCACTGCTCTGGAGAGAGTGCTTCCCAGGTAGGTGAACTTGTCAACAACTTTCAGTTTTTGCCCATTCACAGTGATGGTTGGTTCATTATATGGTTTTCCGGGGGCTGGTTGGTGTACAACCTCTGTCTTTTTTGTGCTGATTGTGAGATCATAGTTATCACATGACTGTGAGACTTGATCCATGGCTCTTTGCATTTTTGCCTCTGTGTTGGCATTCTTATCCATATCATCTGCATAGAGGAGCTCATCTAGCACATCAGTCTGGACCTTAGTTTTGGCTTGCAACCTTCTGAGGTTGAATATGTTGCCATCAAAACGGTACCTGATTGGAAAACCAGTGTCACTGTCCTGAAAAGCATCCATAAGCATGGCAGAAAACATCATGCTGAACAGTGTTGGTGCCAGAACACAGCCTTGTTTGACCCCATTTGTTACTTCAAATGGTTCAGAGAACTCTCCATCATTTTGCACACGTGCCTGCATGCCATCATGAAACTGCCGCACCATAGCTATGAATCTGGGTGGACAGCCAAACTTGGCCATGATTTTCCAGAGTCCATCACGACTAACAGTGTCAAAAGCTTTGGTGAGGTCAACGAACGTCATGTATAGATCTACATTCTGTTCTTGGCATTTCTCCTGAAACTGTCTTGCTGTGAAGATCATGTCTATTGTCCCTCTGTCTTTTCTGAATCCACATTGACTTTCTGGGATAAGTCCCGTCTGATCAAGATGAGCATTCAGACGATTTAACAGAATTTTTGCAAGTATCTTCCCAGCAATTGATAGGAGGGAGATGCCTCTGTGATTGTCACAGACTTGAGGATTTCCTTTCCGCTTGTATAGGTGGATTATGGATGCATCCTTAAATTCTTGTGGGATAGCCTCCTTCCTCCACATACAGTGAAACAACTCTGTCAGTTTCTCTGCCATGGGTAGCCCCCCAGCCTTGTAAACTTCGGCAGAAATTGCATCTGCACCTGGGGCTTTGCCAGATGATAGTTGTTGAACTGCTTTTCTCGTTTCCGTAACGGTAGGAAATTCATCTAACAGAACATTGCACTCTATCTGTGGAAGTCTGTCGATTGCATCCTGATTGATGCTTGATGGTCGATTAAGCACACTATTGAAGTGTTCTGCCCATCTTTCCAAGATAGCTTCTTTATCTGTGAGAAGAGTGTTTCCATCTGCACTGAGCAATGTGGTGGCTCCAGAACTCTTTGGACCATAAATGGTTTTCAGTGCATCATGAAATTTCTTCATGTCCTTTCTATCCGCAAAAGACTGAATTTCTTCTGTTTTCTTCCTCAGCCAGGAATCTTGCATGTCCCTAAGCTTGGTCTGGACTGTCTTACAAATGTTGCTGTAGGCTGCTTTCTTTGATACTGAGCTAGTATCATCTTGATGTGCCTTGAGCAAACGGTGCTTTTCTTCAAGAAGCCTCTGAATTTCATCATCATTCTCATCAAACCAGTCTTGATGTTTGCGAGATGGATGGCCTAAGGTGCTTGCAGCTGAAGAAAGAACTGTTTTATGGAAAACTGTCCAGTTTTCTTCGGGGTCCTCTGAACTGAGATTCATTGCATCCAGTTGGTTGCAAATGTCTGTTAAGAAATCTTGTCTCATGCTGTCTTTATTCAGCTTTGAGACATCCAGTCTCTTAGGAGCTTTCTTGCCTTGAGGTCGCCTCGCAGGCTGTATTCTTAGGTTGAGTTTGCTGACAACCAGTCTATGATCTGTCCAGCAGTCTGCACCACACATAGTCTTTGTCACTTTAACATCCTGCCTGTCTGTTCTCCGCACTATGACATAGTCTATGAGATGCCAGTGTTTGGAACGGGGATGCATCCAGGATGTTTTGTTCCTATTAGGTAGACGGAAGACTGTGTTGGTGATTAGAAGATCATGTTCAGCACATTTCCTGAGAAGCAAGAGACCATTGCTGTTGCACTTTCCAACCCCTTCTGGACCTATAACTCCTTCCCAGGTCTGGTGGTCTGTACCAACTCTGGCATTAAAGTCGCCAAGAAGGATAAGCTTGTCTGTGCGGGGTGTTGCAGAAATAACATTGTCTAGGTCATCATAGAACTTGTCCTTGACCTCATCTGGATTGGTCATTGTGGGTGCATAAGCACTGACAATAGTTGCATGTTTATTGCCTGACAGAGGAAGTCTCAATGTCATTAGACGGTCATTAATGCCTTTTGGCAATCCTGACAGCTTACCAACAAGTTCTGTTTTGATGGCAAAGCCAACTCCTGCTTCACGCCTCTCTTCACTTTTGCGTCCACTCCAGAAGAAGGTGTATCCAGCACCAACTTCTTTGATCTCCCCAACATCTGCGAACCGAGTCTCACTCAATGCAGCTATCTGTATATCATACCTCCCAAGTTCTCTGCCCACAAGGGCCGTTCTACGCTGTGGTCTATCTGACCCAGCACTATCCATTAAAGTGCGCACATTCCATGCGCCAATCCGTAAGGGGATTACTCTAGCTTTTTTCTTTGTATTTCGACCGCTTAAGGGGATCCCCGCTGATCGCGGTTAACCAGCCAGGGGGTTTGAAGCAGGCAATTGTTTAGGGCACCTTTAACATACATAAGGCGCCAACAGCACACAAAAAATTTAAACATCAAGACATAAAACAAAAAGAACCACCACAGAAGTATCGACTTGGAACGATCAGTAACACAAAGTTACTGGCGGGCTTAAACCGGTTTTACAGGATCCTAACCTCACCCTCAGCTTCTGCAGTGGTTCATAACATTTAGTAAGTTCTTCGGTCCTCGTGGTGAATGTCTAACTAATCAATGAATCATCAAGAACAAACAAATAAATCATGATAAACATCCTGATGAATCAAAAACAAGGACTCACAGATTGAGTAAGCTGCCCGACGATGGAGATCCCTGGGCGCCGACTAACCTACTAACTCCGGAGCAAAAGAAAAACACCAGTTGAACCCCGGTGGGCCAAGCAACAGACAAGAAGCTCCGGCCCCAACCAACTAAAATGAATAGCTTTAAGTCGGGGCCATCATAGAGTCTGACGCCCGATCCACCGGCGTGCAATTAAAGAAGGCAGCATAGTTATCAACCATGATTAGTTTAAAAACTAAGCATGCAGACTGTTGCATAACATTCAAGTTATAACCTATACGTCTGTAACGTGTTATGATTTTTCTGAACTGAAAAGAAAAATCATTAATTCCTATAAGTTTCTTATAAAACTGTAAAATCATAAACAATGAATATTTTTTTTTTAATTTCAAAACAAATATGGTGAAATATTGTCTGAATTGATATTAAATCTATGGTAGGAAACATTAAAACCGGAATAAACAGTAAAATAATAATAGTGTTTCATTTATGTTGATTATGCAGATTAAATTAGGGCCTTATGACATCATATAGCCTCATGAATATTCAGAATGGCCGCCTCCTTAAACAGAAATTAATGAATTTTCAAACCAACATAACTTTCTAATGTTGATATGTATCCGAAAATTGTAGCATATTGTTAAGAAAAGCGAGTACTTTTATCTAAGATGCATTGTATTTCAACCTTGCCTTTCCCTTTTAAGTAAACGGCCAGGTAGAAGGTTGGAGGTATACGTCATCTCCCAGGGAAAAACATCTAAATTATACATTCGCAAGCAAAACTTAGCTTGTAATACATATGTTCCTCGTGGGGGATCGAACCCACGTCTGAAATAGCGGTAAGATGATCGAATGATAAAGAATGGTAATGATAGTATCGACTTTCACCACTGGATCACAAGGACGCTTAGCCTGTGCATTAATTGAATGATTAGCAGCACATGCTAGACATTACTCGAACATTTTTTATTTTCTCAAACGATTTCTACACTCTATTTGCAATAATACATGTACGTGTAAATGCCACTATACGTTTTCGCACCCATTCGTTTATCAGCCTCTCTAAAATTACAAGGAAAACTGTAAAACACGATGATCTTATTCAATTTGTAGCCAAACTGCAGTAAATCAAGTTCTGTAGCATTAATCTGCAAGCTAAACGCATATTGATTTGCGTGTCTCGAGAGTTAAAGATAAGATTAAGTGAAAGAATAAAGTGAACATTTGATAAACGATTCTAGAAACAGACAATACGCATCAACTGGCGCCGTGGTTAAGCTGACAGTTTAAGGAAACAATGAAAATATTTCGACTTAATTGAATTAAAGCGTCGGCACAAATATATGAAACGTGACAAAAAGAAAAGTAGAAAAAGCTTGAGCTAAACGTTTAAAACACGTTGACTTTATTTTCAGAATTTTAATTTCAGATCTTTGTGGTACATGTATACATGTAACCCAGAAACAAGGAAGTATTATTCGGTACCCTATACAACACTTGTGCCATTTTTTTTCATCAACACTGATGTTTCAAGTCGCTTAGCCTGTATGTGCACGGCTCTGTTAATATAAAGGCGTGTCATACTAATTGTCTATGTGTAAACAGAAATTTTATGGTATGCCCCTTTGGAAATTTGGAAATATATTTCTTTGGTTGAGGCTACTCTGATGTAAATTCTTGACTGAAAACCACAGGAAAAGTATAAGATAATTTCATCTTGCATAAAGCTAAAGATATTTAATTCAGGAAAGCATGGGGGAAATGCCCGCACTTCAACCCCTCGATACATTCATTGTACATATCCATGGTAATGATAACCTCACTTACAGTGGACGGTACACTGATCGGTGTCACCGGCCGTATGTGAACCACTTGATTTTACTACATTCACGTATACAATGAATCACATTATAAGACAAAACAGTTTAAAAGGACCAAAGCCTTCTTCTTGTAAATGGTGAATAAAAACTACAAGAGGGGATAAGATATACTGCATAAGATATATTGCCAATATCCGATTACAAAGCGACATATATAAATGGGTCGTCTAATGAAAATACCATCGGGAAGAAATAGATCACATTTATCCTCTTACAGATGAAGCAGAGAGATTAAAAACTAGTTTCCAGAAGCTGTTGTGTCATTTATAGGTCATATTTCACTGATGCGGAAACAGAGAATATTGCCCGAACTTAAAACATTTCCGTTTCCGATCTTTTTACCACAAGATCGAGAATAAATCTACCCAAAGAGGAGAAAGAAATGTCCAAAATAAAATCATTGCATATTCAGTTACACGTTAAACATGATCCTTCGCAGGCTCGAATCGTGTCCACTAGGTCCAATATGGCGATTATTTGAATTTCACTATGGTACATGATATGCAGACCATCCGATAAATAGAGATTATCATATGACAATTTTCATATCGTACCTCGTATCAACCCGAGAATCCCGTATCAGCCCGAGACTCTCGTATCAGCCCGAGGGCTGATGCGAGAGTCGCGGTCTGATACGTGATTCGAGGGTTGATACGTGGGTACGATATGAAAATTGTCATATTGTAATCTTTTTATCATATATTTTAATTCATGACCTTTTTTTACTTTTCTTTGTTTTATTTATTTATTTTATTTTACATTATTTTATTTATTTTTTTATTTTATTTTATTTTGACATACCGCCAAAGCGTGCAGTAGAGCGCATATTATTTCCACATTAGCACAAATCGAAAATTCGTCTCGACATGACAAAATACTGTTGCCTGTGACATAAAACCACAATCCAAACAAATCTAAAATGCCTGCGGTACACTACCTAATGAACTCAATACAATAGGAGCCGAGTGCTCCGAATATAATTTTATTAGCCAACCATTTGGTGATACGGCTTTTTCTCCCTAGGAATGATATGGGTCACGTGGGTATGTGAGCCAATCATTTGGTGATATGGCTTTTTCTCCCAAGGGAGTGATATGGGTTTTTTCAATTTTTGAACGGATACGGCTTTCGAGATACTGGTCGCGATACGTGAACGTAACTCGTGTCTGTATCGCATATGCAAAAAGAACATATTTTGTAGTATATATATGATAACTGTACTGTATTTATACAACTTTTAACGTGGATTGATACAGTGGAGATAGCTAGCAAGTTGTCCGTGCATTCGCGCGCGCCTTGCGTTGCCCACGCACGCTACACGCAGTCGAAGGCCACGCACTACTTCGCGAAATTAGCGCGAGGAATTTTCAGCCAATGAGAAAGTTGTCTGAACTCGCAAAGCCAACGCATTTTCTCAAAATCTTCGCGTTGGGTTTTCAACCAATAGAAACTGCGAACCACTCGCGCGAAATCTTCACAATTTTTCCAATATTTTCGCGTTGGTTTTTCAACCAATGAGAAACGCGATAATATCTGCGTGTGTACATGTGACCAGCGCACGAAATCGGCCAGCCAATCAATGGCATTTTCGCACGATAGACAAAGCCCTCAACAGACCCTCAATGTGATCCTTCCCACCATATTTCCTCGGATCAGTAAATATTTGCATCAAAAATAATATCTTGACAAAACAAGACACTTCTTTTTAATCGACACAATATGTCAAATAATTAGTTCGGAAAAATGTGCCGGGTATTGTTTTTCAGAAAATACTGCAGAATCCGGGCTATACAGTTATGCGTGGTGCAGTTGCAAAAAATAGATGGGTAAAATGCTCACTATTTTTCATCATTTGTCTCAATGTTATGAACTTAAAAATACTTTTTTCACATAAATGTTAAATTTCCTTTGTGAAATTTGCGTTTGAACAAACTAAGCTTTTCTTTTACTTACCCCTTTGAAGCATCCGTTTAATATCCGAAACACATGAAATATTACATGTTTAAAATAGCGTTACAATTCCGTCTCATTAAATTCATATTCTGCATGCACATGCTTTTACAATATTAAAGCTAATGAAACCTTAGGTAAGACATTGGCCCCGTCGAAAAAATAACCCTTGTGTGTGATTTTATTTTTCGTTATCTTGAAAGACATTGGGCGGCCACGGGCTTTTGAAAGTTATATAAGGCATTGAAATTTTGATCGACTTTGCCGGACAGCGATCGGTATGTGTCTGATTTGAGTACGTGTACATGTGCATCCTGGTCCAAGCAATGCTAGCCAAAACCATCAGCTCCTTTTGTCGTAAAGGGCATTTTGTCGTTAAGGGTCTCTTTAATCGGTCAATGATCACCATACCCCACGGGCATATGAGAGTTTTACGTTTTATTGTCAATACTGTCAAAACATTGGGGCTTTGAAGTTGCAGGGCACAACTTTTATTTTAGATCCGCGGTATTTGTTTGTTCTTCAATAAACTAAACATATATAATCGAACAAGAAAATAAAGCAAAAATTAACATTCCTTGTTTATTCATTTACTTCAGCCGCATCATGAGAAAAACAACGATGTGGTTTCCGAACAGGTCCTACACAAACCTACTTTAAAAGCACAGAAGATCCATAGAGGCTGCAAAATTTGGATTTTAAAAATTAAAGGAATTGTACTATTCGTGTAGCGAAAACAAAGGCGCCGATCAGCTTCGCGGTCACTATGTTTTCGCGTATGTAAAATGTTGTTTTTCTCATGATGTGGCTTTTTATTTATTTATTTATTTATTTATTTATTTATTTATTTTCGAAAAAAAATACTAATAACTAATCTCTTGAGTGACATCAACTGGTTTGTTTGTGTGCAAATGAGGTTAATGTTGTAGTCATGTCAAGACGGAGCCACCACTTCCTTGGTTTTAACCACTAAGCAGGAGAGTCAATGTGTCTTGTTCAATGACCAAATACGGTGCCGGCAGTGGGGATCGAATCCAGGAGCTGTCGATTCAGAGCCCGATGCTCTACCACTACGCCACCGTGCCCCATTGGCTTCAACTGGTACCGAATGCAGGCGAAAAAATAATATCTACAAGGCTATATTTTTTCTTCATTTCTCTTCGAATTCTTCTTATAAGTCTTCTTTTTATTTAGAGAAAACACTGGATCCCTTTATTCGGCTAATGAAGGTTTTAAACAAAAGCTTATAATAATTAATTTATTAATTAGTATATTTAGCCCAGAATGATCACTGTATAGGAATTTTAAGTATGTTCAAACACAGGCATGCAAATAACACTCCGGGCGGAGACTCGCTTTCGTTGAAAGCAAAACAAACAAAAAAATACAAAAAAAAAAAACAACAACAAAAAACAACAAAACAACAAACAAACAAACATGCGATTTCGCTCGAATGGTGTTATTTTTACATTGTGAAGAAGAAAATGAATTTCACTAATTGAGGTGGTGATCTCGCGCGCACGCAACTGTCACCAATGGAAACAATGAAGTCTTGTTGAAGACTTGCGAGATTTTTCCATATACGAAAATTGTGTGCGCAAATGAACCACATTCTTTCAAAAATGTGCGCAAATGTGCTGCCACCACGCACATCATAGCCGAACATGCAGCATAAGCTAGAACTCACATACAATGTGGTTTCATTCTAATCTATTGATATTTGTATCTAGTGCCAACAAATCGAACCAAGACTCACGACCTTTTGCACATGGAAGTTTACTTTTGTAATTTTTCTATGATTTGTGTTTAAATCATGTATCTTTAAATAATTTAGCCGCGACACGAAAAATCCGGTCTTCAGTGTCTCCGACAAGGTGCTGCACAAACCGGCCTGTACGGACATGGAAGCAGGCTAGAAGCTTGAAAGTTAGCATATACGTAGAAGAGGAATTATACTATCTGTATAGCAAAAACAGCTGTGCCGTAACTGCACAGCTGATCTCCGGCTTTGTTTTCACATATGCAAAATCCGGTTTTATGACGATGCGGCTCATTAATACGGAACAGACTAAACGTTGAATTTTCTGCTGACTGATCAGCGGTAATACACTAAAACGCTGAAATACCGAACGGAACTGCTGATATTTTTTTGTTGTTGTATACCAGAAATGCAAATGGTGATTTTATGTATTTGATAACACCTTTGAGTGTATTTGTCCGTGCGCGACCATACCATTTAGAAACTGGACAGTCGTTTGCTGATGTGCTAATTTGAATTAAATTAGCTATGATGTATTGAAATACATCAAAAGTATTCAAACTGTTATGTTTTCGGTATAGTTCCTGCGGTTTCATATATGCATGCATGTGGACAGTTTGATACGCTATCGCGCAGTCTGATCACATCGCCGTAATTCGAGATAATTACATTTTGCTTAGCTTAGTAAGAACAGTGGCTATGGTTTCATATGATGTGTTGTGCTCTACTTGGTCAGAATTATCACAGAAAAGTGTTTATCGTAGAATGGGCAGTCCGGTCTGGGTTCGCAATTAGGTACATGTAGCTGTTTAGTGCAATCAGTTATATGACACAATTTTATTTTATGGCCAGTCGCCTATTTTAAAGGTATGAAGCAGAGACCTCCATGCACCTCCAGATATGTTAATTAAATTCACTTTATATAAGGACAATATAACTAGCTAAATAACATTGGTGTCATATTCAAGCAATATGCATGTACACGCGTGCCATTCATTGGCTACCGTGAAAATTTACACCTATAGATTAAAGGTGCTCTGCCTTCGTACTATCAAAACATTTGGTAATTACAAAGGTGTCATCTTGAAGCAATATACATGTACACGCATGTCATTCAGTGGCTACTGTGTAAATTCCTATGTGTATAGAACGTAACTCGCGGCTTCAAATTTTTATAGAAGCAATATACACTTAAATTATGGCGGCGCATCAATCATGAAACAAGTCTTTGATACTAAAAACTGTGTCGCATATGATCTTTCAAGTTGTAACATAAAGACGGCGTGTGTCAAAGCGCTGTTCAGTAATACTTGTCGCGTGTCTCTCACACGGTTCTTTAAACTTTATTACCAAGGTGTTATTTATTACCTTTTACACCTTTAGCGACATGCCGCTGTCCTGTCCGTTTAATTTAATTCAAGACTGCAATAATATAGTCTTTACGATGAAAGAAATTTCGGCAAGTTGTTTTTCTTCTTTTATCATTATTACTATTATTATCATTATTATTTCATGTGATGGTAATATGGATAAAGCAATTAATGTAAAATTTTGGTCAAAATTTTGAACATAGGCAATTGTCAAAAATTTTATCTTTTTTTTTTTTTAGTTCTTTTTTATTTGTCTTCTTCTTATTTATTATTTTCATTTATTTATTTCATTTAAATGCTTTTAGGCTGAAAATATTCTATATTTCAACTTATCGGTGCAGTTATTTTGACCCAACGCGCAGGGAGTTAAACTAATGGCTCAAATACCCACGCGGTTACTGCAGTGCCATTTTAAAGGATTTGATTGGATAAAAGTTTTCCTGCGTGTACGCACGTACCTGCGTTGGCTTCGCAGGTTTAAACAGGTAATATGATTGGTGTTTGACTGCCTGCGCAGACATCGCGAATAGGACTATGTCATATACGGGTTGATAATATGATTTGATTGTTTTATAATGATACCTTCGCGAAACTCGCGAAGCAACGCAGGTACTAACGCGATAATTCCCCACGCGCGGGTCTCGCACGTACAACGCAAGGCACCTGCGAAAATGGTCAACTTTTAAGAAATCTCCACTGTATATTTACAAAGTCCCTAACCCCCCCTAAACTTTGAACATGTTGTTCTCAGTCCTGGGATACAGATCATTCATGATATTACATCTCCTGAAAGGGCTATGAATGACAAACGTTATCCTAGTAATATAACCAGAATTTGTATTTGCATTTTCGTGCATGTTGGTAGTGAAATGCACTGTTAGTTTGAAAACTGCTTTTATTTTTCTTGCATTGTTTTACGCTTAAATAAGAAATATTGTGGGATGAGTGTTGGCACGGTAGTTAGTAAGTAGAAAAATCTATCAACTGCTATCATTTTTGTTCTGTTTGAAACAATTCTTACCGAAATATCTGCAGACAAAAAGCCCGTTTTTTGAGACTAATCAAGGTCAAATTAATGGGCTTATTTGTTATGTAAAAAGGCTATGGAAATATACTGTATATGTATGTTCTACCTGAATGAACAGACTACCTGTCCTATTTTAACAGGTATACACAGCGTGTACATACTATAATGCATATAAATATACTGTACAAAATAATTTTATCTATGTTTTATTTGAGACATGTCTCAGAGGACTTTAAATCCAACGTTACTTCAACACCACACAACAATTGTTTTTACCCTTATTAGATATATAAAAGATATTGTCAGAAGAACTTCCCTAATGTCTAAAACGTATGAAGACACTGTTCAAAGTAAAAGTTGCTTAATTTATTTGGCATGGTATATTTAAGGTACAGGTATTTGCATAAGTGACGGACAATATTATTTAAAGTAATAAATCTGATAAAGATGATGCACCTGCTATTCATGCAAATCGTTTCTAAGCTAATTTTTCAGCTTGCAAATTAGTTGGAGAACATTATTTAGACCTTCACAAAGGTTTCTATCAATTAAAATCAAAAATTTATTTTAAAGGATTATTTATGGAAATTTATTAGAAAAATAGGTAATTTCACTAAAAACTTCTATTACAATGGCTTCCCTTTGGAAAACATTATCATTCATAAGAAAGTTTAAGGTTTAGGGATTATTCTGGTATGTAACATGCCACATTTTTTTAAAAAAATCTATGAAATATTTATGAGCAGAAAACACTATTATTATAGTAATAAGGAACCTTAAGCTTGCATTAGTTATTTCCATCAATATTTGCCATCAATATCAACGCCATGATTTGACTTATATGAATCTAAGCTTGATAACTGACGAGTCAGATAATTTTATCTCAGTAGAAACGGATAATAATATCTCAGAATAACATTTTCACGATCGAAAGACTTTCAAAGACAGATTTATTGCGCGCACTATTAAAAGATTTGAATATTGACCCTACCAAATGAAGACGCTCTAACAAAGTAAATATATAAGGTTTAGAGTCATTGCCCTCGCTATCAGAAAGAAGTAAATAAGCAACCTTGACATAGAACGGTAAAACATGTAAGCAATGATTAGGAAATTGCTCAATCAGAAAGAAATTCCAACTCCAAGGTGGTAAAAATCTTAATTAACAATCAGGTACAAACACAAAGAGAACATTTCGTAAGCCGAATGAGCAACTATTTCTGAATAGGTAGCCATTCATTTACATGGACTTAACTCATTATGTTAACAAATACGATACATTCGTACAAGATGCAAACAACACTAAAATTTGCGTTCAGTGGAAAAACTGAGTTAATGTGGTCTTGGTTTGATTATGCATTTTGTGTCCATAAAAGTTATTATTTGGCAAATAGGTTACTGTAAAGGCGGCAACCTTTATATTCATATCTGGGCGTGGTTGGCTAGTCCATCTGGTTAAGTGGGGAGATTATAGAAAGGCGACCTCAGTCAGCGTAGACCTCTGTCAGAATTCAGCTATTACAAACCTGTATGTTGTCCAATCCACTGAATTAGGCATGTTCCTATTTCATTCTTATATTCTAACGGAAAAAAACTGAGTTGAATCTTTAACCTTTAGATTTTACCTATATTAAAAGTAGAATAGGTATTATAAATTATTCATTAGGTACCGCACATACATTACCTTTTTGCCGAATGATATTATAATTCAAAAACGCATCAAATATTAAAATTACATTATTATCATTATTATAATGACATGATTCCAACTTATCAAAACAAGGAACAGAACCAGTGACAAGGAGCTGTTTACCACTTAGCATTGCATATAAATAGACTTAACAGCAACAAGGTTCACCTGAGAGAAAAAATAATGAACGGAGATATGTTTTAGAAACTCACTGCCAGCTTATGTAGCAGTCAGTGAACTGCGCTCAGATGTCCTAATAGAATTACTTTTAATTCCCTGAAGGTTTAAAATTAGTCAAATAATAAGCAATAAATAACATTGTGTTTCATTTGCGTACAGACGGGTGCCGATTTGTCCTGATTCAGTCATCATCAATACATAAGATAAAGAGGCATATACCTAATGTCTCTCCAAAAAGAAACTAGACATTGAAATAGAAATAGCCTAGCATGTGCGTCTGTGACTTGAATTTTTTCTTTCCACAAATTATTTTCCTTTCTACAATTGCGAATTCTTGTCAAGTCTGATAATTAATGGCGTAATCCCGCTGCGACTTTGTCCTAGACGTCAATTGTTTGAGCCAAATATTAAGAAAACATATCTTTAGGTTTCGAAACAGGCTAGTCTTATGTTAGACTGTTACCATGTTTATGCCGATCAGGGACTTGAGATTTCCTTAGTCCAAGATTATGATGGAAGCAAATAACAAACCGGCTGGTTACACCACTAATGCACTGGATTAATTAGACTTTATTTCGCGGATTTGCCTATTAAATATATTTATCATTCATTGGATAATTTAGTTCTGAAAATCGCCTAAAGTGATCGAATCAAGAATTAACATCTTGTCTGACGACTTGTTAATTTTGGAAATAAAATCTGGCTCGCGTCACAGAAAACCGATCACTGCGTCAGGTACATCAGGAAAACATGTCCGTGTAATGTATACCCCCTTGAGCCCCACTTTTATATAGCAAAACTGGGGTATGCAGGGGTATACCTATTTTTCGTATTTTTGCTCCAAAACATAGATTGTGGGTACTCGTTAGAACCGCCTCGGTGAGGCGGTTCTAACGTGTACCCACAATCTATGTTTTGAACAAAAATAAAAAAAAATATCATTTTTTTTTGCGATGACATTTTCATTTGTTTTTACAACTTAAACAAATCTCTGTATATTGCACGGGAAGTTTTCGCAATCACGGGGACCCAACTGTTAATCGTGATTATTGATGCGACGTGGATTGTTAATGCATGCTACTATGAAGTTTCATATGCGTCGGCGAGTTCGTTACGAATGCGACGCTCCACATCCTCTGTCCTTGGACGGTAAGTACCCCATGTTTTGCTCTCGTGAAAATAAACAAAGCCGAGTTTACAAAATCGGCTTCCACTATGATCTGCAAAAATCTTCTATGTTCCCACTTGAAGTCAATTGGAATACTTACGGCACTTGTGTTTTTCAGCTAATGGTTTATAAAGTTGACAGGTAGATACAAGATTGCCGCGAAAACTCATTACATTCTTAAAGTATTTTTGTTTTTCTAATTCTTGACCGTAAACTAAGAAGTATAACACAGTCTTATGGTGTATTTATTGAAATATGTATCAAAATGGCTTTGTAAATGCACACTTATTTACTGTGCGTGAAAAACAGTAAGATAAGCATCTTTCGTATGCATCGTAGATTTTGTTAAAATTTAATATGCGACACAGAAATGCATCATGGAAGATTGAGACCGATGAACTTCAGTAAAATAAAATAGCAAATGTTACGATATGGAGACAGTGATGCATTTTCTTCAATTAATATTTTCTAGATACCCTGTTTTTATACTGTATTAACATTTGCAGAGGCTGGAGAAAGTTGTTTTAGCCTGAGGCCAAGGCGGGGGCCAAGGGTTCAAAGGGCTCCCGAAAGACTCTTCTAACTGCAATAAAATAACCATAGTTGATCGCTGTTCTTGTACAACACACCATTCCCATGGAAAACTGACTGAAACCGCACAAATCCCTTTAATTCTTTTGTTTCCCCCCCACCCCACCCCGCTTATCAAAATGCATGGATCCACCGATACTAAATGATCAATTTATACTTGGTTTAGCCTTAGTGGTCATTTAATGTTAGAAAACATATATCTATGTCACTGATATGCCCGAAAATGAGTTGCTGTTTCGAGGCAAGAAGTCACTAGAATGTTGACAAAGCTATATCAGAAAACCATTCTGTGACCTCATTCAAAATAAGAGTGGCACATGCTTTGAAGCTCGCTCAACGAAGTTCATGTAGTACAAGGAAAAAACGCCATGCAATATGCGCTTGATAAAGGCGCTCCTTATGCTTCTGCATTGACGTAAATAACTTTTGTAAGAGCACAAAAATGCTAATTCTTCCATGACTCATTCTAGTAGTACGTACCTTCATCTTCGATACATACAAAAGATACTTATCTTACTGTTTTTCACGCTCAGTAGATAAATGTGCATTTACAAAGCCATTTTGATACATATTTCAATAAAGACACCTATATGACTGTGTTATACTTCTTAGTTTACGACCAAGAATTAGAAAATCAAAAGGACTTTAAGAATGTAATGTGTATTCGTGGCAATCTTGTATCTACCTGTCAACTTTATAAACCATTAGCTGAAAAACACAAGTGCCGTAAGTATTCCAATTGACTTCAAGTGGGAATATAGAAGAATTTTGAAGATCATAGTGGACGCCGATTTTGTAAACTCGGCTTTGTTTACTTTCACGAGAGCAAAACATGTGGTACTTACCGTCCAAGGACAGAGGATGTGGAACGTCGCATTCGTAACGAACTCGCCGACGCATATGAAACTTCATAATGGCATGCATTAACATTCCACGTCGCATCAATAATCACGATTAACAGTTGGGTCCCCGTGGCAATGATCTATCCAATCTAACCCATCTCACATTTCTTCACACTCGTTTATGGCGACATTGTGATGACTGTGAAATGATTTTATTTGATGATGCTTCAGTAGCGTGCCCCGAGCGTGTCTGAAGCGCGCGTTGAACGTTTGAGGCGCGCCTGTAGCGCGTGCTTAGCGTGTCTGGGACATATCACAACCGTACTCCAAAACTTCGAGATTTTTATACGTCCGGCACTCGATTCAGTCACGCGCTTATGTGTGACTGCAAAAGAGAGTTAAAGTAACAGATTAATTTTTATACGTCCAAAGTCTTCAGCGAGTTGAGATTTTCCATACGCCCGGCGCGCGTTTGGGTTATACACTACTGTGTGACTGCTGTTTAAAGTATGGGCATTTAGCACTTCTACAGAAAAAGTGAAAATCAGAAAAACAGGCACATTCTGAAAATAGATATCTTAAAAAGATTCGGGAGTTGAACATTCTTTTAAGATTGATAAGAAACTACACTGTATGGCAGTTATATGTATATCTGTGAAAACATTGGATTGGGGCAGAGGCGTTTTCTGAAAATAATTAGTGCATAATTTATGCACTGTTGAGCAAAATGAAAATTTAAGTTTTTAAGACAAGGGTGATTGTCTGTGACTAGTTCTGTAATAAAACGTGTTAAAAGCGTAGCATTAATTATTCCCAGTAGCAGGTAAAATTTGTAATGTTTTTGCTTATAAATTTCTTTGTTTGAAGAAAATGTCCCCAAATTTGCATGATTTTAGCGTTAAAATTGGAGAAAATAGGGAGTAGGGGAAGCATATCAGCTGTATATTTTATTGACAATTATATAAATAATAAGGATTATCATAAATGACTTGATATCCACCCAAATTTATTTTAAGGTAAAGAACCATAAAAACCGTGGCGCTCAAAGGTCCGTGCGTCGCGAAGGACGAAATGCCATAACGTCGCGCCAATGACGTCGTTTTCAAGATGGCGTCGGCTGTAGTTGTGCGGTCCGAACACAAGGTAAATATCGACAGAAGCAAAGAAACAGATCGCTTTTATTGTGAATTTACACATACACATTATAATGAGATAGAGAGAAAAAAAGGTCAAGAAAAAAGTTACGGCGATAGTCGAATGCCGTTTCCAATTTATGCATATTTCTTAATTTAAGATTACAAGCATGTGCTTTCGGATTATAGTAGGCTTATAAAAACTGGTGACACAAAGACACAAATGCATTTACTGCTATAGAATTTCCAGAAATCTGATGTAAGCTTATATTACGTACACCTATCCATTTCCGACGGCTTTATCGTGTGGACAGTGATGTGCGGGACTCGAGGATCGAACCCGCCAAAGCCTCATTATTATCATTTATTTATTCATTCTATTCATTCGCCTGATAATTATTTTATTTATCAAATTTTATTTATCAAATTTTATTTATCGAATTTTATTTATCAAATTTTATTTATTTATTTATTTATTTATTTATTTATTTATTTATTTATTTATTCGTGGTGTTTTGTTGACTTATCCGATCGAGCTTTTGCAGTTTCGTGGAAGGAACTTAAGCTTTGGAATGAGCCGCTGCATGAGAAAACCAACAATCGGGGTTTAGTTTTAGTTTAAACATATTTTATTCAGATTCACAAATAACATATCATTGGTTAAAGGGTTAATCGGGGTTTCTGACCAGGTCTGACATAATCCAGATTGTACAGCCACAGAAGCAGGATTATCTTTAAATTTTGGATTAAAGTAGGAGAGAAATTGTAATATACGAGTAACAAAATCAACGGTGCTGATCAGCTGTGCAGTTACTGCATAGCTAATCTGCGCCTTTGGTTTCGGGGCTCGCATATTAGTTGAAAGGTACAGAAAAGAGAGACACATTTGAAATGAAATTAACGGCTTCTATAATTTAAACGAAATGCGAGTAGGAAAAACAGACCTAATGTATTATATTAAACATAATCATCTGACAAAACTGTATCCAGCGACCCATGGTCGATGGTCGAGTGCGCTGATTTTCATTTACACGCTTAACCATTCGATCTTCCCACCGCTGTGTCTGGTGTTGGTTCGAGCCCCACATCAGGCATGTGATACTAGCCAAATTCTGCTTGCGGGTGTGCCGGATGGATTTTCTCGGGAATCTCCCGTGTTGTTTTTTTTTTTTTTTTTTTTTTTTTTTTTTTTTTTTTTTTTTTTATACACATTCGTTTGTAATTAGTCACGCAAGGGAAATAATAAAACTATAACAGACACATTATATTCTTTACAAGCAATGGTTTGACAGAAAGACAGACATTATATCGCATGCATTGCGCGTTTGATGAAATGATATTTACATTGAATAATTGAATAAGTTTGATTGAATGCCATCTGATTACTGGTTAACCGATCAGGTGTGAGCCTGCCCAGGAAAAGTGATTTCAAGTCAAACCATCCATATTGGCTTAGTTGGGTGGTTATATTTCAAGCCCTAATTTTGACATCCTAAGTCCCATAAAATGGAGGCAACGTCCCGGCATTATCATAGCTGTTGATTGGGATGTTAAGCATCAATTCAAACAAACAAACGCGTTTGATTGAAATTTAGGGTCAAGGATTTTTAACAGTACCTCTATACATACTGTTGAACTTAGGCCGGATTTGAACCATTCACCGTACGTGATATGACTGTTGAAAGGTCATTCGAGTTGAAAATTACTCATTGAGATACCAGCACACGTTAATGATCTTATTCTAATAAACCAAATGCCGAACGTTTATGAAACACGTACGAAATGTCAAAATGCGCCATCCTTATGACGTCAACGTCACTTACGGAAAATTAAGATTTTTAGCTTACCTGTCTTCATTCGTTGACAAATAGCGTCCAAACCAACCTGGTAGTCAAGGACTTTTATTTTACTTTTTGACTCACAATATAAAAACGAGACAATATTCAGTTTTTTAAAAAATTCTATGGATTAGTTCTCTTGTAAACGGCGCTCATGTGCAAAAAGCGACGCGTTTTTATTACTTTCCCATTACGTCACGTACAAATAACGGCATTTTTAGCAATTTTAGGGGAGCGATTAGCAGGAAAACCAACCTGGTAACCATGTTTTTTTATTACACGAATCGATAGATATAAATGTTTTCTCGAAAATATCAAAAAATAAAAAAATTCTATGGATCAGCATTTTTATGGTTCTTTACCTTAAAGGCAATAAATATATGGGTTGTAAGTACTTGCATGCTGTCAAGGGCGACAACTCTTCAAACTTTGATCAAAATTAAAGGAAAATGTGAGAAAATGGGATTTTTCTGTGAACTGACATATTTTTTTCTAAATAAAACACATTGACATTGACAGGCAATCCAATTGCATTTGACAGTAGAAGGAAACTACTTAAGTGCAATTAAGTAGAATTTGACATTGTGCTTACAAAATAGAACATATTTTTTATCTTAGCTTTGAAATTGAGACAAAATAGGGGGTAGGGATAACATATCAAACAAAAGATTTTATTGTAAATGCTAAGATCAACCAAACATAAGATTAACAAACATAATTATGAACCAATTTTTTACTTTCAAGACGAAACAGATATGGATTGTAAGTATTTGTATACTATCAAGGGCGATACCTCTTCAGAATTTGATGAAAAATGAAGGAAAATGTGAGAAAATCAGATTTTTTTTCTGTTTAACTGACATAATTTTTTCTAAATAAAACACATTTGCGGCTAATATAATTGCATTTGCCAGTAGTAGAACGCTATCAAAATGCAAATAATTGGACTCTGCGACAGTTTATATAAAATACAACCTTCTTTTCTTGATTTTGGCTGTAAAATTGAGACAAAATAGGGGGTAGGGGTAACAGGGGTTTAAAAGTTTATTTAAGTCTCATGTCGACATATCATATACAGCTACATACATATACATCTACATACATTTAAAAAATTACATCGACGAATTACAAGAGACCCAGATAGGTTTAAAATAAACATGTCTTTGCACGTAATAAAATATAAGAATATCTTTTACTGTGAAAAGGTGATTCAAGTATAACCACCCATCTAAGTCAGTAAGCGGTAAGGCTTATATGTATGGATGGATGGTTATAATTAAAGCATGTTTGGTTGCAGTTGCATCTGTAGCTTGAATGTAGTATCTGTAGCTTGAACCCATGTCTGTAAGCGTTTGTAGTTGCATTTATAACAGTAACTTGTTGAGTTATCCTTGTTTTCAACGTGATTAGGAAAACCATCAGGAATCCATGAAATGTATACCCCCTTTAACCCCACTTTTATACAGAAAAACTGGGGTTTGCAGGGGTATACCTATTTTTGATCCAAAACATACATTGTGGGTACTCGTTAAATTTTTTCCAATGAACTTTTTACAGCTGAATAAAATGTCTGTACATTGCATGAACAAGTTTTGATAAATCATACTCTTTTATTGATTTTATTCATTCACTATTTGTTGTAGTTAACAGAGTTTTTGGGATGGCTTTTGGCAGGTAAAAAGGAGCTGGAACTTTTCCATTGATGAATAACTTGAAATTTGTGAAACAAATGCAAAAATGTACAAAATAGGCTAGCTCGTCATTTGTAGAAAGTGGTAGAAGCGATTTGATAACTTTTCCTAAATCAACAAAATGATTCCAAAAGCATCAACTAACAAGGTATCTTGTATGTTTCCTTCACAGCCTGTTTAATAGCCTATGTTTAAACTGCTCTATTTATTATGCAATACTGTTCAAATTCCTGGTATTTCGCCACTGTGGTTACTGTGAAAAGTTCAATACCAGGCTATGTTCCCTGCCATCTCCCGGGAATGAGAGGTATGTGTATAATTAAGGGGAGAATTATTCAAGACGGAATATGACACATTTGAGGCATGAAGACTGAATCTTGTATATTATGTTTACTTGACCAATTGTCATTAAATGGGTTCACATGGCAGAGGAATGAAGCTAAACGTTGGCACAGCTTGACAATTCTTGCCTCTTTTGATAAAAAAAATAATTATAAAAATATACTTTTCAACAGGTCTACTGTGTATATTTTCAGGGAAATAATGTAAGAATACATAAGATTTGCCTGCCTACTATTTTATTTCGGAGCGTTAGCAGAAACGCAGCTATTTTTTCAGCCTAATTCCTCTCTCTGATGATTGTTATAACATTTATATGTATAGTCTTTTATTTTATTTGTCGGTTTAACAACCATACTGGCTAACGTTTAAATGTTTAAAATCAACGTGAAAAAGTTTCTTGTATCGTACTTTTATTTTCTGGTGGGATTATGAGAGATTTGCTCATTTTTCTGTCAAAAATATTATTGAAATTCGCTAAATGAATGGGAAATCTGAATCCATTTCTGTTGATTTGGGTATTTTCTCCCATGATATTTCTGAACCAGAATAACCCCTGTGTATCTATATTGTATTGTCTTTTGTATTGAATGACTTGACTCTTTCAGTGTCAATGCAGTCAGCAAATGTTAAAGGGATTTGAAGGGGTGCAGGAAGAAACATGCCACCCTGAAAAGCACAACTAAGAAAAAAGAAATTGCAAACAGGGCCCGGAGGGCACAGATTGGTGGTGGGCAACCCCCTGAGCCATTGAAAGATTGGGAGCAGAAGGTAATATACTATAATAACACTTAAGTTTAGCATTTTTATGTGTGTGCATGTCGAGAATTACTTTGTGACTTAGGAGCAGAGCTTTATCCGACGAAACAAACACTGTCCGCTCTGCTTCTAGGACATCTAGACAGGCTGCGAGTTTCCGAAACGAGGGTCACAGCAAGTATACGAGAACCAGCTTCAATGTTGCAGACTGAATATAAACGAACATTATCTAGGTGTTTCTTCCATCATATGCCTGATATGTGCCAAGTGTATCAATATTACGAGGCGTGTGACAGGGAAGGAACAGGAGTGCCCGTGAATGATTTGTCATGTTGTCAGCCAACAGTATTTGGTGGTTATCGAACTGGACCGGGCAAAGGCAAGACGGTTAGGTTAACCCTTGCCAAGTCAACCAGAACATGATGACTTATTTGACCTAAGTGAGAGAGGGTGATATAGTTGACCAGGAGAGACTACAGCATTATGGCCGCATACATGATAATATAAATGTGATACTTCCATACATGTGACGGTAAAAATAAGGATGCATGGGCCTCTGCTTTTAGGTCATTTTACCAGTATTTATTGTCCATGGAATATAAGCAGCATCTCTGTGTGTTGTTAGAAACCACTAGTGT
The DNA here is from genome assembly GCA_964017185.1 of Rugalucina vietnamica. Classification (NCBI taxonomy): domain Eukaryota; kingdom Metazoa; phylum Mollusca; class Bivalvia; order Lucinida; family Lucinidae; genus Rugalucina; species Rugalucina vietnamica. The sequence continues at coordinate 43,712,716 of OZ024870.1, forward strand.
ATCCCCAGTTTGCAACAGGTATGCCACAAAACTAGCATTCAGAATGCATCATACTATTGTAGAGCCATGGCTGAAACAATTAGAGCAGGGACTGAATGACCCCCTTTACGTAAATTCCCTGGAAGACCTATCCTTGAAATTGACACCCCGAAATCTCTGATGGAGTAACCCTGCAATCGACAGATACTTTACAAACACCAGCCGGGAAAAACAATGACGCTCCAGAAAGCCCTGATTTGACAGATACTGCTTAGACCAAAATAAGTTATGTAGCTAGTGTATGCATGTCCAGAATAACCTCGTAACTTAGGAGCAGAGATTTATCGGACATAATTAACTCTGTCCAGTCAGAGACTTCTATCCGGAAAAAAATGTCACAGGAAGCACAGCAGAGCCAGCTGTTGGAGATTAGTTACAAACAATCCATGTGCCTGATAGCATTTCCCATTCCTTTATAAAGCTTTATGCCACAGTAAACAGCTACTGTTTTCACTTTGATGCCAATCAAGGTAAAGCTTTCACTGTTTGCGGAGAAAAGGTTTTTGACAATGCCGTTCTTAAACAGATGTGGTCTCCATAATTCCTCTGGATGACACACAATCTGATCAGGCTATGTAGTTGTCCCACAGCGTTGTGAGTGAGCTGTTTAACTCAGGTTACTGACCTCTATTTAAGAGTCTCCTTTGTCGATGCTCCAGGTGGGAGAGAAAACACATGAAAAACAACAGAACATTTTAAGACAACACACACGAAGAGCAGAATTACTAGCTATTTCCCAACAAGGTAGCCATCTGGCTTAGTTTCAACCAAAAACGAAAGGCAACGAGCACGACAGAGAGGCAGGTACAATAAACAGTAGTATAATGAAGATAAACCACTTCTCCTGGGACACCGATTATCGTTAGGTAAGGCTGGGTAAACTTTTGATTAAACTACTTTGTCTGTTTGTTTCCATTGAGGTTTAACTTCCCAGTCAACAACTTTTCAGTCATGTCGGGATGCAATAACAACTTCCTGGGTATTAACCAGTACTCATCGGAGTTAAGGTCAATGATTGATGCAGCAGGCATCTACTCCTTAATGATGGACGAGCTTGGCAATGCTGCATGGTTGACCGAAGTTCAGGATCCACGATATCGCCTAATCGACGTTTATCATAGGTCTTGTGCAGCTTCTGACCAAGAGTGTTACAACAGGATTTTCAAAGTCAAAAAGCATCCATTGTGTTGTTGCAACTATTGCTTTTTGGCTTGGAAATTCCTGGCATTTCGCCACTGTGGTTACTGTGAAAAGTTCAATACCAGGCTATGTTCCCTGCCATCTCCCGGGAATGAGAGGTATGTGTATAATTAAGGGGAGAATTATTCAAGACGGAATATGACACATTTGAGGCATGAAGACTGAATCTTGTATTTTATGTTTACTTGACCAATTGTCATTAAATGGGTTCACATGGCAGAGGAATGAAGCTAAACGTTGGCACAGCTTGACAATTCTTGCCTCTTTTGATAAAAAAAATAATTATAAAAATATACTTTTCAACAGGTCTACTGTGTATATTTTCAGGGAAATAATGTAAGAATACATAAGATTTGCCTGCCTACTATTTTATTTCGGAGCGTTAGCAGAAACGCAGCTATTTTTTCAGCCTAATTCCTCTCTCTGATGATTGTTATAACATTTATATGTATAGTCTTTTATTTTATTTGTCGGTTTAACAACCATACTGGCTAACGTTTAAATGTTTAAAATCAACGTGAAAAAGTTTCTTGTATCGTACTTTTATTTTCTGGTGGGATTATGAGAGATTTGCTCATTTTTCTGTCAAAAATATTATTGAAATTCGCTAAATGAATGGGAAATCTGAATCCATTTCTGTTGATTTGGGTATTTTCTCCCATGATATTTCTGAACCAGAATAACCCCTGTGTATCTATATTGTATTGTCTTTTGTATTGAATGACTTGACTCTTTCAGTGTCAATGCAGTCAGCAAATGTTAAAGGGATTTGAAGGGGTGCAGGAAGAAACATGCCACCCTGAAAAGCACAACTAAGAAAAAAGAAATTGCAAACAGGGCCCGGAGGGCACAGATTGGTGGTGGGCAACCCCCTGAGCCATTGAAAGATTGGGAGCAGAAGGTAATATACTATAATAACACTTAAGTTTAGCATTTTTATGTGTGTGCATGTCAAGAATTACTTTGTGACTTAGGAGCAGAGCTATATCCGACGTAACAAACACTGTCCGCTCTGCTTCTAGGACATCTAGACAGGCTGCGAGTTTCCGTAACGAGGGTCACAGCAAGTATACGAGAACCAGCTTCAATGTTGCAGACTGAATATAAACGAACATTATCTAGGTGTTTCTTCCATCATATGCCTGATATGTGCCAAGTGTATCAATATTACGAGGCGTGTGACAGGGAAGGAACAGGAGTGCCCGTGAATGATTTGTCATGTTGTCGGCCAACAGTATTTGGTGGTTATCGAACTGGACCGGGCAAAGGCAAGACGGTTAGGTTAACCCTTGCCAAGTCAACCAGAACATGATGACTTATTTGACCTAAGTGAGAGAGGGTGATATAGTTGACCAGGAGAGACTACAGCATTATGGCCGCATACATGATAATATAAATGTGATACTTCCATACATGTGACGGTAAAAATAAGGATGCATGGGCCTCTGCTTTTAGGTCATTTTACCAGTATTTATTGTCCATGGAATATAAGCAGCATCTCTGTGTGTTGTTAGAAACCACTAGTGTATCCCCAGTTTGCAACAGGTATGCCACAAAACTAGCATTCAGAATGCATCATACTATTGTAGAGCCATGGCTGAAACAATTAGAGCAGGGACTGAATGACCCCCTTTACGTAAATTCCCTGGAAGACCTATCCTTGAAATTGGCACCCCGAAATCTCTGATGGAGTAACCCTGCAATCGACAGATACTTTACAAACACCAGCCGGGAAAAACAATGACGCTCCAGAAAGCCCTGATTTGACAGATACTGCTTAGACCAAAATAAGTTATGTAGCTAGTGTATGCATGTCCAGAATAACCTCGTAACTTAGGAGCAGAGATTTATCGGACATAATTAACTCTGTCCAGTCAGAGACTTCTATCCGGAAAAAAATGTCACAGGAAGCACAGCAGAGCCAGCTGTTGGAGATTAGTTACAAACAATCCATGTGCCTGATAGCATTTCCCATTCCTTTATAAAGCTTTATGCCACAGTAAACAGCTACTGTTTTCACTTTGATGCCAATCAAGGTAAAGCTTTCACTGTTTGCGGAGAAAAGGTTTTTGACAATGCCGTTCTTAAACAGATGTGGTCTCCATAATTCCTCTGGATGACACACAATCTGATCAGGCTATGTAGTTGTCCCACAGCGTTGTGAGTGAGCTGTTTAACTCAGGTTACTGACCTCTATTTAAGAGTCTCCTTTGTCGATGCTCCAGGTGGGAGAGAAAACACATGAAAAACAACAGAACATTTTAAGACAACACACACGAAGAGCAGAATTACTAGCTATTTCCCAACAAGGTAGCCATCTGGCTTAGTTTCAACCAAAAACGAAAGGCAACGAGCACGACAGAGAGGCAGGTACAATAAACAGTAGTATAATGAAGATAAACCACTTCTCCTGGGACACCGATTATCGTTAGGTAAGGCTGGGTAAACTTTTGATTAAACTACTTTGTCTGTTTGTTTCCATTGAGGTTTAACTTCCCAGTCAACAACTTTTCAGTCATGTCGGGATGCAATAACAACTTCCTGGGTATTAACCAGTACTCATCGGAGTTAAGGTCAATGATTGATGCAGCAGGCATCTACTCCTTAATGATGGACGAGCTTGGCAATGCTGCATGGTTGACCGAAGTTCAGGATCCACGATATCGCCTAATCGACGTTTATCATAGGTCTTGTGCAGCTTCTGACCAAGAGTGTTACAACAGGATTTTCAAAGTCAAAAAGCATCCATTGTGTTGTTGCAACTATTGCTTTTTGGCTTGGAAATTCCTGGCATTTCGCCACTGTGGTTACTGTGAAAAGTTCAATACCAGGCTATGTTCCCTGCCATCTCCCGGGAATGAGAGGTATGTGTATAATTAAGGGGAGAATTATTCAAGACGGAATATGACACATTTGAGGCATGAAGACTGAATCTTGTATTTTATGTTTACTTGACCAATTGTCATTAAATGGGTTCACATGGCAGAGGAATGAAGCTAAACGTTGGCACAGCTTGACAATTCTTGCCTCTTTTGATAAAAAAAATAATTATAAAAATATACTTTTCAACAGGTCTACTGTGTATATTTTCAGGGAAATAATGTAAGAATACATAAGATTTGCCTGCCTACTATTTTATTTCGGAGCGTTAGCAGAAACGCAGCTATTTTTTCAGCCTAATTCCTCTCTCTGATGATTGTTATAACATTTATATGTATAGTCTTTTATTTTATTTGTCGGTTTAACAACCATACTGGCTAACGTTTAAATGCTTAAAATCAACGTGAAAAAGTTTCTTGTATCGTACTTTTATTTTCTGGTGGGATTATGAGAGATTTGCTCATTTTTCTGTCAAAAATATTATTGAAATTCGCTAAATGAATGGGAAATCTGAATCCATTTCTGTTGATTTGGGTATTTTCTCCCATGATATTTCTGAACCAGAATAACCCCTGTGTATCTATATTGTATTGTCTTTTGTATTGAATGACTTGACTCTTTCAGTGTCAATGCAGTCAGCAAATGTTAAAGGGATTTGAAGGGGTGCAGGAAGAAACATGCCACCCTGAAAAGCACAACTAAGAAAAAAGAAATTGCAAACAGGGCCCGGAGGGCACAGATTGGTGGTGGGCAACCCCCTGAGCCATTGAAAGATTGGGAGCAGAAGGTAATATACTATAATAACACTTAAGTTTAGCATTTTTATGTGTGTGCATGTCAAGAATTACTTTGTGACTTAGGAGCAGAGCTATATCCGACGTAACAAACACTGTCCGCTCTGCTTCTAGGACATCTAGACAGGCTGCGAGTTTCCGTAACGAGGGTCACAGCAAGTATACGAGAACCAGCTTCAATGTTGCAGACTGAATATAAACGAACATTATCTAGGTGTTTCTTCCATCATATGCCTGATATGTGCCAAGTGTATCAATATTACGAGGCGTGTGACAGGGAAGGAACAGGAGTGCCCGTGAATGATTTGTCATGTTGTCGGCCAACAGTATTTGGTGGTTATCGAACTGGACCGGGCAAAGGCAAGACGGTTAGGTTAACCCTTGCCAAGTCAACCAGAACATGATGACTTATTTGACCTAAGTGAGAGAGGGTGATATAGTTGACCAGGAGAGACTACAGCATTATGGCCGCATACATGATAATATAAATGTGATACTTCCATACATGTGACGGTAAAAATAAGGATGCATGGGCCTCTGCTTTTAGGTCATTTTACCAGTATTTATTGTCCATGGAATATAAGCAGCATCTCTGTGTGTTGTTAGAAACCACTAGTGTATCCCCAGTTTGCAACAGGTATGCCACAAAACTAGCATTCAGAATGCATCATACTATTGTAGAGCCATGGCTGAAACAATTAGAGCAGGGACTGAATGACCCCCTTTACGTAAATTCCCTGGAAGACCTATCCTTGAAATTGGCACCCCGAAATCTCTGATGGAGTAACCCTGCAATCGACAGATACTTTACAAACACCAGCCGGGAAAAACAATGACGCTCCAGAAAGCCCTGATTTGACAGATACTGCTTAGACCAAAATAAGTTATGTAGCTAGTGTATGCATGTCCAGAATAACCTCGTAACTTAGGAGCAGAGATTTATCGGACATAATTAACTCTGTCCAGTCAGAGACTTCTATCCGGAAAAAAATGTCACAGGAAGCACAGCAGAGCCAGCTGTTGGAGATTAGTTACAAACAATCCATGTGCCTGATAGCATTTCCCATTCCTTTATAAAGCTTTATGCCACAGTAAACAGCTACTGTTTTCACTTTGATGCCAATCAAGGTAAAGCTTTCACTGTTTGCGGAGAAAAGGTTTTTGACAATGCCGTTCTTAAACAGATGTGGTCTCCATAATTCCTCTGGATGACACACAATCTGATCAGGCTATGTAGTTGTCCCACAGCGTTGTGAGTGAGCTGTTTACTCAGGTTACTGACCTCTATTTAAGAGTCTCCTTTGTCGATGCTCCAGGTGGGAGAGAAAACACATGAAAAACAACAGAACATTTTAAGACAACACACACGAAGAGCAGAATTACTAGCTATTTCCCAACAAGGTAGCCATCTGGCTTAGTTTCAACCAAAAACGAAAGGCAACGAGCACGACAGAGAGGCAGGTACAATAAACAGTAGTATAATGAAGATAAACCACTTCTCCTGGGACACCGATTATCGTTAGGTAAGACTGGGTAAACTTTTGATTAAACTACTTTGTCTGTTTGTTTCCATTGAGGTTTAACTTCCCAGTCAACAACTTTTCAGTCATGTCGGGATGCAATAACAACTTCCTGGGTATTAACCAGTACTCATCGGAGTTAAGGTCAATGATTGATGCAGCAGGCATCTACTCCTTAATGATGGACGAGCTTGGCAATGCTGCATGGTTGACCGAAGTTCAGGATCCACGATATCGCCTAATCGACGTTTATCATAGGTCTTGTGCAGCTTCTGACCAAGAGTGTTACAACAGGATTTTCAAAGTCAAAAAGCATCCATTGTGTTGTTGCAACTATTGCTTTTTGGCTTGGGTGTGGATATTAGTAATGTCTGGTATATCATTCACTAGAGGTGTAGCAAATCAATGTAGCAGTACTTGCAGGAAACTGGTAGATGTTGTCACGAGTTGATGTGTCTTGCTCAAGCACATTTAAGCACCAACACAGCAGAAATCAACATTTTTAGTTAGTAAGTGATCCATTTTACTGTTATGAATGTGTGCAGATGAACATACATGTATTTGAAAAAAAAAAAAAATAGTTTTGAGGCAATTTGTAACATATCATACAAGAGAAAAACTTAAAATCTCCTGTCATTTTAACTTCTAGTACTTAGAAATATAATCACAGCAATTGTCAACTCCAGGGGCGTGACAAATGAAAATGCCAATGAACGCGTAAGAAAAGAAGAGTCCCAGACAGCCAGACTGCTGACCAGATTCACTTTGGAAGTGAGTCAGGGTGATTTTGACAATTTCATTCTCTTGGCAATATAGGGATCAACCATGGTTTTCAGTGTTCAAACATTCGATGGATCACGAGGAAGGTGTTTGAACACAAGGCCGCAGGCCGCGTGTTCAAACACCTTCCGAGTGATCCAGCGAATATTTGAACACTGAAACAAACCATGGTTGATCGCTATTCTTGCATTTTCACTCCAATCCACTTAAAATCTCATGAAAATAACATTAACAACGTAAAAACTGACCGAAAACCGCGGAGCTTCTTCAACGTCGGCCATTTTGTTTCTACGAAAACATGACGTCACGTCGCATTGACCAATGACGTCGGCCAAAACCCATGTTCAAACGGCACGTGAATTTCATGATTTGAACATGGGTTTTGCTGTTTGAACACAGCTTTCGACCAATCGAAAACGACTTCAAACAGCTATGCGCATAGATATCTGTGCAAGAATGAGTAGTCAATCTGACAAAGACATTTAAGGATGTAAATACAGTTATACCGGGCACTAGCAAAGACTACATCCTGATTATACAAAACAATTCGCCTAACCAAATGGCATATGCAAATTACTCTAACCCTCTAGTGCCCAAACATAGAATGCACTGACAAAAAAAAACATTCAAACTCTCTCCATTGTCTACATTTCAGAAGTCAAATAGAAAACAGGGTTCAAATTTGTATTCAAATCAATAGTCTATGAGAATAGCATGTAGCATATATGCTACATTGGGCATTAAGTGTTCGCGAGTGAAAAATTCAAGGGCCCATAACTCAAGTGTTAGATAATAGAATAGCATCTTTTTCGAATACAGATAAAAAACAATAAGAAGAATCTGCTTGCTAATATTTATCAGGGTATCCCAAAAGGTATTGTCAGAATCATTGTTTTGTTTTTTTAAAAACTTGTTGCACAATGTATCATATATGCTAAATGCGTTTTTGAACTTTGTACAAATTTGGCGGCTTACAAAACTCATTTGTGAGACAATAACACAATTTATATAGTACACTGAGTCTTTTTACCAATGCCTGAAGCTTGTTTCAAGCAGCAACAACTTGCAAAATAATCATGGCACTGCTCATAGTACCAAAATAGAGCCATGTAGCAGATATGCTACACCGGGCACTTGAGGGCTAAGAACCAGTTAAAACTTATTCTCACAGATATCAGGAGGCAAAGGACAATAAACACCATATCATCATTCATTCTTTTCCAATTTTATAAAACTCGAACAGCTCATTTTGTTTTCATTTGACCACAATATTCAGGAGAATTGAGAGAGAAACGAAGGAGAATGACAAGCATTTTTATATCGCTGCATCAACAGGGATGGCTGCCTCGCCGTCCATAGTACCACGATACACCACTGGGCAATTACTTATGGTGGTTATCATGATTTAATTGTTTGTCCTTGCTGATTCATTGACTAGTTAGAGATTCACCACAAGAGGAACAACTAACTTAACGTTGTGAACAACTGCAGAAGATAAGGGTGAGGTTACCGCCAGTTTTTGCTGTCTTGTTGGAGATATTTGGATTTTGTTTTTGCAGAAATGTTTATTGAGTAGTCCTCTACGTTTCATGTGACTTTTGTCCTAATCCTTTATTTTGATTGGTTGCAGGGGCCCCATATATGGCAAAAAAAAAAAAAAAAAAAAAAAAACATTCAAAAATCTTCGAATCTTCTTCTCAGAAACTGTCAAGGGGATTAAGCCTGTACTTTGTACTGACCTATTGGGAAAATAGCTGCTCATTCGGCTTACGATATGTTTCATGGTATAAGTACCTGATTGTTAGTTTGTTTTTTTCCCACCTCGGTTTTTGGAGTGGGAATCTTTTTCTGATTGCGCCTTTTCCTGATCTTTGCCTACTTGTACCTTTTTGTATACATGTTCCTGACAGTGGTCTCTACATACTTTGTGTTTTTTATTCCAGGCGGATAAGAATTCTGGTTGCTATGGCAACTTAAAGTTTCCATAGACTTATAATGGGAAAAGTGGAAATCGGCTATTTTTCCGCTAAAATTGCAGACATTTGAATTTCCTAATCCTTTATTTTGATTGGTTGCTGGGGCCCCATAAAGGGCAAAATTTTGAAGAAAAAAAAAAAAAAAAAAAAAAAAAAAACAACATTCAAAAATCTTCTCCTCAGAAACTGTCAAGTGGATGAATCCTGTACTTTGTATAAATGTTCCTGACAGTAGCCTCTACATAATTTTTGGTTTTTTTTAATTCAAGTTGGATAAGAACTCTGGTTGCTATGGTTTCCATAGACTTAAAATGTATAATGGGAAAAGTGGAAATTAGCTATTTTTTCTGGACCAGTTGTAGGTATTTCAATTTTGTCTTTGCAGAAATATTTATTGAGTATATCTGTATGTTTCCTGTGACTTTTTTCCTAATCTTTCATTTTGATTGGTTGCTGGGGCCACATAAAGGGTAAAATTTCGAAATTTTTTTCGAAAACATTTAAAAATCTTCTATGGAAATTGTCTACGGCATGAAGCCTGTACTTTGTATACATGTTCCTGACAGTAGTCTCTACATAATTTGTGTTTTTTTATTTCAGTCGGATAAGAAATCTGGTTGCTATGGTAACTTAAAGTTTCGATAGACTTAAAACGGGAAAAGTGGAAATTGACTATTTTTTCTGGTCCAATCGCAGATATTTGAATTCTATTTTTGCAGAAATGTTTATAGAGTAGTCCTCTACAGTTTTGTTGACTTTTGTCCTTATCCTTTATTTTGATTGGTTGGTGGGGCCCCATAAAGGGCAATTTTTTTAAATAAATATTTGGTTAATATAGCAGATCTCAGGTGAGCGTTTACAGGAACGTTGGTCCTCTGGTATTTTTATTTAAGGTTGGATATCTGAGTGTCCGTGTATTGGGAAACAGCTGCTCACTCGGCTTACTATAAGTACCTAAATGTCCATTTATTTTGTCCCACCTCGGTTTTTAGAGTGCGAATTTCTTTCTGATTGCGCCATTACCTGATCAATTGACTAATTATGCCTTTTAGTAACAACCTTTTCAAAGCAGTTGTAACAGTTGTAGGAAAGCGCACCTCACAAGACCTGGTATTTTTGCATGAAAATATTTTGAAAATCATGTCGCGTCATAGTTATACATGTATGAGAATCGTATCATAGTTATAGGAGAACCATTTGTCCTAAAATCAGTCTCTTTGAAGTAACAGTATTCCCGAGGATATTTGCAACTGTCAGATCTCATTAAGTCGATGAATGATTACGATTGATACGCGTTAATACTAACAAAGAGACAATTTTCTTTGAATATCTAAGCTGTGATATGGCTACATTGACAAGTTCTGTGGTTTTCTTTGATGCAATATTGAAACTATCGACAAGACCTGGCCATTTGCTCGAGGACATTGTCCTCTGGTGCTTATTTAGTCAACAAAAGCTACTGTTTGCTCGTCTGAGGACATGAGAAATCGTTTTGCATTGTTACGAGACTTACGACTTTGATTGTTGTTATTAGAGAGGCAAAACCAAAATCGGTAGAAATATTTTGCTTAAAATGGTTATACATGTATGCAAATATGATTAATGTGTTGCATATACAATGTAAAGACAAGTAAATCGAAAGGTTGATATTGGAGAACAAAACAAATTATTGAAACCTTGCACCTTAAAATACTTAAGATGATTTCTACAATTTTTCGAGCTGCCAGCGTTGGTGATAATTTTCTGCTAAGTGTTTATCCCAAGTAATTGAATAATTGATGTCATGTTAATATCTCCAGGGAATGCTTTATGTAAATTACACCTCTTGACAAGAATTTGCATTTCCTCACAGTGTCTGGTTGGCAGAATATCAACCTGTGGAAACGGTGCACCGGAAAAGCTGAGAATAGTCGACGGATTACTGTAGAAACGTGAAACTTCGGGTCGGGTGACAGTGAGTCTTCGGTTTTGCACTGGATCTAAAGGTATGTTATTTGTTAACTTCTACTTTTATTTCAAAGCAAAATAAAAGTTAGATATCCCAAAAATAAGGAATTGGTAAAGTGCAGGATCTGAGCTTCAAGGATTTATGCAACATTTTTAGACAACTTAATATGGCTGGAAATAATTTTGTAAAATCACTACCTGGTTATTACTGTGCCCCCCTCCCCTCCCCGCCCCCCCCCCCCCAATTTAAGGCCTCGTTTCCACGAACAATTTTTTTGACAAAGTAGGTTTGCCCTTTACTCCCACAAATTTTTTTAAGATTCATTCGCTTGTAATTTTGTCAGTTTTTATATTTTATTTTATTTTTTATAAGACTTGTATTTGATTCGGAAAGTTATACAGACAAATTATTGGAATTCTGATGGATACAAATTTCGGCACTCTCGTAGCTGATTTATGTGTAGACTGCTACGTAAGAGATTTGATGGATTCTCTTAACCATGACAATCGAGCTGATGTAATCGAGGTTCCTTATTTTGTAGGCATGGTCAATCAACTACAACTGAATAAAGTCAACACCACAGATACCGAATTCCCTTGTTAGATTTACATTTTTCTATTTCAAATGAGTTTATTTCTTCTAAAATTTATGTTAAACGCGATGACTTTGACACAGTAAATTTTCCGTTTTTGGAGGGTGACATTCCTCGCCGTGTTTCTTATGGTGTATACATTTCGCAACTTATTAGGTGTGCTAGAGTCTGCAATCATGTTGCGGACTTCAATGCGCAAAATAAATGTTTAACAGCCAAACTTCTCCAGCAGGGCTATTGGTATCATAAACTTCGTGGGAGTAAAATGTGGCGATCATACAAAAATATTTCCAGCCATCTTAAGGTTTCTAAAACAGTTGTTATCAATACATATAAGCCTTGAATCACATTTTGAGTGTCATGACATCCTAATGTTGGGTTAAAGTCCCAAAAAATGGAGGCAACGTCCCGATATGACCATTGCTGTTGACTGGGACGTAAAACATCAAGAAACTGTTGCATAGATCCATACAGCTCCTGCACGTAACCAATTCATTATTATTTGCGGTATCTAACTTTTATTTTGCTTTGAAATAAAAGTAAACAAAAAAAAAACATACCTTTCACCCTGTGCAAACCGCGAAGACTCCCTGCCACCCGTCCAGAAGGTTCACATTTCTACAGTAATCCCCCGACGATTCTCAGCTTTTCCGGTACACCATTTCCACAGGTTGAATATTGTGTACTGACTAAATGATTAAAACGAATTTTCTTTTTACAATAAATAGTAAAAAATTAAAACAGATCCTTAAGTAGCACTGAACATATTAATGAGAAACGGGTTGGCCTCTTCAGTGACCCTTTAGATTTGGTAACATGGAGCCAAAGGGAATTAACTGTAATTTTGCAACGTACAATAGGCCACGGTAGTCGATACAAAAAGTATTATCATCCAGATGGGGCCAAACAGATTAGATTTTGGTTAAAAATGTATTTAAACCGACAATGATTGTCTGATTCCATAAACATCTTCGCTGATTTCACAAATGACCAAAAGGAAAGTATAGTCTGCGCTATGGATGATGTACGGGGTGATTTTTTAAAGATGATTTTAACAATTATCTAAAAGATTCTCGAAACCAGAGGACCATTGGTCAATGCCACTACCCAAGGAGGCTCCACATAAAATTTCAACTCGATCGGCTTGACCTTAATTAATTACATACCTTCATTGACTCCATTAGCTGTCTGTATCTATTAACCTTCAAGTCTCAGGCTGCAATAGATTCCAAAATATCCATTGTTTTCGCCTTTTTCCCATGTAAAAGCCTGTGTTTCCAAAATTGACATTGCCGTAAGATAGGTCAAGGTCATTTTAGGGTCATCATTTGAACAAACTGTGATGGGCTGGAGGTCCCGATGCTACATACCAAGTTGTATGGAAATCGGCCAACCGGTTCTGGAGATTTTTGAAGGGTTTTTACCATATAAGGGCGTCACTGCCATCTTGGTCATGTGACCAAGATCCCGTAAACAAACTTTCATTCCCCTTACCCACGGAGGCTCCTCATAAAATTTCAACTTGATCGGCAAAGCGGTGTCCGAGAAGAAGATCTTTGAAATTGTGACTTAATTTTGACATTTCAATGACCTTTGGTCAAGGTCAAGAAATGACATTGACCTTATTAATTACATAGAGGATATTCAAGTTTTTGGAGTGAATATGAGTTTTATTTCATTGAATGAAGTGAAAAAAAATATATTTCATGAGTGCCGAAGGCACGAATGAAATATATATTTTTTCACTTCACGAGATGAAATAAAACTCATATTCACTCCAAAAACTTAATTTTTCTTTTTATTATTTTGCATGTAGTCATTGTAACGTTGCGCGCTAAAGCATATGTCGTCAAAATCTTTAATGACGTCATTACGTCACGTCATTACGTCGCTATTGTGTGTGAACGTTCATTGCGTCAACAATAGCATAGATTTTAAAATTTAGTTATGTATAAATTAGAAATGAAACGGTGGAATCGTAATTTGTGTATTCTCAAATCTTATATTTTCATATGTGAAAATATAACTTTTTTATATTTTCACATGTGAAAATATTTACATGTGAAAATATAACTTTTTCAAATATTGGTTATATTTAATACATATTTCTCTATATTTCATCACTTGCCATATCATAAATACCTTTATTGACTCCATTAGTTGTCTCAATATAGCAACTTTCAAGTCTAAGGCTGCAATAGTTTCCAAACATCCATCGTTTTCGCCTTTTCCCATGTAAAAACCTATGTTTCCAAAATTTACCTTGTCGTAAAATAGGTCAAGGTCATCCTAGGATCATAATTTGAACAAACTATGATGGGCTAGAGTCCCCAATGCTACATACCAAGTTTTGTCGAAATCTACCCACCGGTTCTGGAGAAGATTTTTCAAGGGTTTTTACCAGATTTGGGCGTGGCGGCCACCTTGGACGTGTTACCAAGATCCCGTGAACAATTTTTCATTCCCACTACCAAAGGAGGCTCCTTATTTCAAGTTGATTGGCCAAGCGATTTCAGGGAAGATCTTTGAAATTGTAAACGAAGGATAGACGGACGCCGGATCATGCCTATACTATATGCTAACCTTGCGAGCCTTCGGCTCAGGTGAACTAAAATGCTCCAAACACTTTCATGAACGTTAGCAGAAAAGAGACGGAAACTATAGAAGAGACAAACTGGCGGGAAAAAATAAGGTTAAAGAGAGAATGATTCTGATCAATACAAAGAAGCCAGGATCACTCAGATCACTATCTTGGCACATGTAGCAAAGGCCTTAACTGCATAGCATGCCATTAAATTGAAACTGAGAAAATTAAACTCAAATACAGGCCAGCTTCAGAAGTTGAAGATTTTGTAACATGTCTAAATCTCAATTAAATAATCAGGTTTTAGACGGTTCTATGGTGTTTTATGCTTTTGACTCGCATTTTTGTGCTGTTTGAACCTCATGTACGTTTTTATATTTTCACCGTCTATCAAAGTACACCGGATATAGCGATCAGCGAATGGAGGAAAACTTCACACGGTTTGGATCAAGGTCAGAAATTTCGATTATTTTCGCGTAAGTACTTGAAAATTCAATATATGCAAATTTCACAGTTGTTGTTTAGACATTAATGAATGTTAATTCTTACCATCGCTGCTTAGCAATTATCTTTAAGAGCTACGATTAACAAAAGTGTGTCCCTGATCACTGATAAAGCTCGTGTGTCTGTCACGATCATACAAGTTTTAAAGACTGTTAAAGCCAGTAACTTTGTGTTGCTGATCGTTCCAAGTCGAAACTTCTGTGGTGGTTCTTTTTGTTTTTTGTTTTGGTGTTTATAAATTTTTTGTGCTGTTGGCGCCTTATGTATGTTTTCATATTTTAGTTAAGTTAAGGTAACTGTGTGGGAATTAGGGAAAATAGATGCTCATTCGGCTTACGAAATGTTTTCATTGTTAGTTTGGTTTTTTCCAACCTCGGTTTTTGGAGTGGGAATCTTTTTTCTGATTGCGCCTTTTCCTGATCTTTGCCTAGTACTAATTTTACCTTTCGGTAAAATTTTTTCGGTACTTTGCCTAGTACTAATTTTACCTTTCGGTAAAATTTTAATGAAAAGTCCAATGGGATACCTGCAAAAATGCTCAAAAAATGATAGCGAGTCACACAATATGCCCCAGATTTACTTTTGAAACCGCTATTTTCGATAGATTCTTCTTTTTGAAAATTGTCCGGTGTACGGTCTATAGCACGGAAGTGTACGTTCTATAGCAAAACTCCTGATTTTAGTGTACGGTCTATAGCAAAATGAAATCTTCTTGGAGCTCGAAAAAAGTTAGTTTGATGATCGTAGACAAGGTTATGCCACTCAATAATGTCACAGACCTTTGCCCCGTCTATAGTGTAATTTTAATGGTACTGACTTTATTGACTTGTTTTATTTTTGTCGAAATGTCATTAAAATCAAAGGCATATCCCTGCTAACTACTACAAAAGTTTGTAAGTACATGACTAACAAGCATTTCAACCAGGGCATAGAGCCCAATAAACCTTTTGCTGCTCTTAAATGTTTAACAAAAACTTAACTGGCTATACATTACTTTAACTAGCATAGATGGGAAGACAATTACTACTTTGCATGACTATCCCGTCTAGGAAATAGCAACACTGCTCGTAAAGGGTAGTTTACTTGAAGTGCGTTTACCGTTGATTTCAATGCTAATGGACATGCCAAAAATTTTGTAATCCAAGAGGTGGCAATTGCGCTAATGGATCATTCAAACGTGTCCATATAGTGTATGCACCCTTTCACCCCAATTTTATATAAACGAGTATACATGATTATATTTGGGGGTTTTTTTTTTTCTTATTTTTCTCTAAAACATAGATTGTGGACACTAGTTAGAACGAATTGCTTAGGCAGTTCTTTCGTGTAGCCACAGTCTATGTTTTAAGCAAAAAAAAAAAAAAAAAAAAAAAGTGTCACGTGAAAACAGGCCTTCGCATATCACTTACGAGAAATACAAAGACGCAGATAAACGTTGCAGCTTATTAGCCTTTAGTCTCGCTACATGGTCAGTACAGTCCCCTGCTGTCTCAATCCAAAACTTCAAGCATTTAACCACCTTATGTGCTCGTGCAAACCCTTTTGTGTTGAAAAGACCGTTTCCAAAGGATGGTGTAAGGACAGTAGGATTTACGTCAAAAATGTGTAGCCGAAGTGTCCTCAATTGCGATACATAAGTGAATGAGTTGGTTCTTTACCTTCCTACTTCAGTCCCTCTTCCTATTTCGAGGTAGTTAGTTAATCCATTTAATAAGAGTCTACAACAATCACACTGCCGATCGGACTTCGTTCTGTTTCCGATCATACAACTCCTAGATAGATCACAAATAACTAATGAGAAAATAGATAATTTTCTTACTTTTTGTGACGTCAACTAACAACGTTACGTGACGTCCATTGCAACCATGTCAGAAGAATTTAACCCATTTATCACCACGAAGGTAAAAAGATAGGTCGTAACAGTGCTGTCGACCGAGTCATTCGAATGCAAAACTGTATGCAAAACAACTGATGTGAATCCAATGTACGGACAACAGTAAAGCTAAGAAAGTAGTATCATTTCATTATTAATTTTGTTTGTTTTATATCTTTATATATCACCACGTATCTTCTGTCGTCCTGAGTATGTACTTAGATACAAAATGCAGCTAGGAAAATGCATGCCAAGTATTGAATTGTTGCCCACAAATTGTCCTTCAGACACATTTTCTCAGCTCCTTATAATAAAAACCTAAACTTGCTTTAAAATGCTGAGATAGATGATCGAATGAGTGGTCCTATGCAATGAAACGACATTGTGTTATGAGTTCATAAAAGGGGCTGTAGAGACGAGCTGATAATGTATTTATCAATTACCTTTTTCCTGTTTCTTCAATTTCAAACACACACCAGATGACCAAAAAAAAAGAGAAATACTTTAATTTCAGTACACGACAACATCCATTCACCGGCATGCACAAGTTGTACCAAATGTAAAAGTAAACAGCTTTAACAGTCGAAAAAGAACTATTTTTCAAAGCTATAGTATCTACACCCTTTTTGCTATAGTAAGTACACCGATATATCAACGACCTGCTATAATAGATCGTACACCGGTCAATTTTATTTTAACACCAAGAGCAGTTGGGAAGTGAGACTTCGTTTTTAAGTGCACAGGGCAATTTAGAAAATATAACAAAGCGAAATGTTTCGCCAGATTTAGAAATGAATTGTTAAAAATGGAGATTTTGAGTCGGGCTGCTAAAGGCCATAAAAACACATGTGATCAGGCAGGTCATTTTTGTTAATTCTAACGCAGAGACACTTTTCACAACTATTTCAGTAGTCACAGGTGCACATCAATGTATTTGCGAGGTAATTTATATATTTTCGAAGCCCAGTGCTATGAAATACAAAAAATAATGGAAGAAATACTGACCTTGATCCAAACCCTATCAAGTTTTCCTCGCTTCGCTGATCGCTATATCCGGTGTACGCTGATAGATGGTGATTTCATTTAAACTCGATTAACTGAGTGGCCGCCAACTGGGAAATAGCTGCTCACTCGAAATACGATATGTTTTTAAGTATAAGTGCCTAATTGTCAATTTGGATTTTCTCACGAGTGGGAATGTATTTCTGATTGCGCCTTTTCCTGATCATTGCCTTATTGTACCTTTTCAGACGGTAGATGTTTGAAATGATGCTGAACGCCCAGCAATGGTTGTGACGTTGCCTACATTTAATGGGATTTTACCCATGATTATATATGTAGGGAAGGTTTGAGTTGAACCAATCTTCCTGTGCAGAATCAGACCTTCTGAGCGATTAACCAGTAATCAGATTGTCAGTCAGTTGCGTTTTAGTTTGTTCCTAGACGGGAGAAATAAAGTAGTTCAGCAAAAAGAAATTCTGCAAAAAACGTTCTGCAAACCCCTGTTCTGTTTGTCGAAAAACATTAAAATAGGTGTCGTGACCCTTATTCTAGATTTATGGCGAAATTTAGAATTTCATTTGTTTGTTTGTTTAAAATAATAACTGATGCCTAACGTCCCAGTTAACAGCTAAGGTCATGTCGGTACGTTGACTCCATTTATGGGACTTTTACCCATAGGGTAGTTTCAATAAAAAATGGCCAAAAGTGTGACATTGGCTTAAACTATTAAACCTGTTATTTGGCAGACAAATCTGGCCTTATTTGTACCGAAATGTCTCTGATTTAATATTCTGAAGAGATTCAATGAAATATGACAAATGGTTCTGTTCATAAAAATAACGGCGTTTTGTTGATTTTTATAGCTGTTAAAAAATGGAAAAAAAAGCTTACACTCCTTACGTTTGAAAAAAAAAAAACACTCATAAAAAGTAAACAAGGGAGAGAGCTAAACCAAATGTTGTGTTTACTGATTGAGGGCCTGGGCTTAGTATGAACGGTAAGAAAATAAATGACAACCATAAGTATTAGAATTGTGTTGTCAAACAACCTTGAAATCTTACACTCCTTACATTTTGACCCCCAGTTGATTTGCGTGCGGAAATATAGAACAAAAAAAAAAAAAAAAAAAAAAAAAAAAAAAAAAAAAAAAAACTGAAAATACCGGAGTGGCGGTGTTCATTATTTTTATCTCCATATCCATAAGTTTGATAATTATTTTGTTGCTCTTCAAATTCTATTCCTTAATTTAATTCAGTATGATAGCTTTCAATGAATGGGTATGTTTATTTTCCTGTCCAACAAGCTGCTTATAACCATATATACAAATAAGCATCAAAGGCTTATAAATACTGTACGTATGGATGGTTTGACTTGAACCACTTTTCCTGGGCAGAGTCAAACCAGAGCGGTTTACCAGTAATGAGCTGGTCAGCAAGTGGCGTATAGCTTCAAGCAGCCCGTCTAATTCTTTAGGCCACCCGACCATCCTTCTGTTTTGTTTGAATTGATGTTAAGCGTCCTAGTCAACAGCTATGGTCATGTCGTGTCGTTGCCTTCTTGTTATGGGACTTGTTAAATTAAGGATGTCATCAACTCATCACATCAAAAAAGTGCTTCAAATACATGTATAACCACCCAACCAAGCCAATAAGGCTTATATAATTATATGGATGGTTTTACTTGAAACTACTTTTCCTGGGCAGACTCATATAAGCTGTGCCTCGATGCACAATATTCCCATCCGACCACCCTTGAAGTTTTGAATATTTCCAGTTGAAGCATACTAGACAACGGACCATAATTTAATGCTGATAACGACTCGAGTATGACGTAATTGCGTACATTGTATTAATTGGTTACATGTGTACAGGTGTTGGGACTTTTAAAGCATTTTTTTTTCCTTTTTCACCGATTCGACAGAGCATTCAGATTCATAGAGAACTGATTTAACCGCAAAATTTATTATGAGGTTTCCATTTGCAAGGCTATTCACGATAAGATGAGCATGCAGTTTTTGTGAACTTGTTACTTCTGGCTTGGTTTTTCGACACGACATATGGGCCTAAACCATTGGGGCCTAGGAGAAATACATGTAGGTCGACCGCTTGTGCCGCCAGGCAACGCTTCTAAATTACTGATCGATCGTCTGATTACTGGTAACTGCTCGTCTGTGCCTGTTGAGAAAATGTGGTTTAGTCAAACTATCAATACGTATAGGCTTATAAACCGCTACATAGGCCTTTAAACGGCATTGGTTAGCTGGAGTGGTTATATACTATAAGACTTAAGTTTAGCAATTTTTTCATCCATCACTATTTTCAAAATCAAATGTTTGAAAACTTAACATACGCTTTTAATATGTCAAGTGATGCTCAAATTCATGTTTTGAGACGAGTTTTTGTGCTTTTCTCACGTCCACGAGTTGCTACGTTACGTTTAAAAAATCATGCAAATCACGTGCCCAGCATTCCACGTGCATCACATGTTATCAATTTTTTCTTTGTTTGATTGGTAAAAGTGTCAAAACGAATAAACCGGAATGACATTTGAAAAATTCCGTGAGGGGACGCCGTCATGGCCTGACGTTATACCAGCGTAACACGAAGATCAGTGCAGACATGAAGAAAAAGGAAGTCAAATGAAATTTCTAAGCTTGCTAGAGTACAATACAGTCTCCTGGAACCATATTCCGTCAGCTGATAGCATCAAAAACCGGCGCCATGACGCCAGACAACGTAAGGCTATCATAATGTAGGATAATGCTAATTTGACGTCATAGTGACGTAATCGATTTTAAGCAACCTACGAATATCAGGTTTGATAAAGTACGGCATGGAAAGATGGATTTGTATCGGAACAGCTGACAGGAAGCAACCTGCGTGGTGCGAACACCGTGAATATCGTTGTCACGTTTTTTGTCATGTAAACGTTAAACGTAAACGTGCAAGACTAGACTTGAAATCACATCAAACTTTATAGGCCTACTAAGCGAAAGTTTTCTCGTAAAAGCGAAATCTGACGTCATTTCAGCAATTAAACACGTATGGGTTCACCTCGGGAGAAAGGCCAGGGAACAAAATGACGCCAGTTACGTCATACACTGGAGGGCGTTATCAGGTACCATAATGGAACCAAATCTCTACCAACATGGTACTGTACTCTTTTTCAGCACAAGAAGATGTTGAATGACTGCTTTGGGAATAAAAGGTTAACTTTTCATATGCCGAGAAACAATGTGTGAATTTTGAGGTGACACTCTGTAAACTTTGACGTAGCGTAATTGCGTCAGGACAAGATTGCTTTCCGGCGAAAAGTGGAAATTGTGGTTCATTAAGGATTAAATATTGATTGGTTAAAGAGTTTAGTTCAGTTCATCTTTATACCAATTTGAAATTTCGAAATCAAATCAAAATTGCTAAACTTAAGTCTTAAAGTATATTTTATGGAGCACATTTTGAGTGTCATGGCATTCTAATGTTGGGTAAAAGTCCAATAAAATTGAGGCAACGTCTTGACCTGACCCTTGCTGTTGACTGGGACGTAAAGCATCAATTCAAACAAACAAACGACCTGAAACCTAGGAAAACGCTAAAGCAAAGAAGCTAGAACTGAAACAAAAGAAAATAATTAAGGTTTAAGGAAAATAAAGAAAATGCATCAACTTAGGAGAAAATAATAATAATAATGAAAGGCTGTTTATAAAATGAATGAAAAAAAATGTTAATTGGGATATAAAAACCAAAATCAAATGAATGAAAAAAGAAAAAAAATCTTTTCTGGAACATGTTTAGCCTTTAAAACAATAACGACAAAATGACTGAAACATTGTTGATTGGAATCATTACGAAAACTTGCCCATGAAATATACAGTGATTTCTAAAGTTTAAAAAATTGAAATTTTTCAGTAGTAAATTTTTGATATTTTTCTTATTTTTGCTCAAAACATAGATTGTGGGTACACGTTAGAACCGCCTTGCCGAGGCGGTTCTAACGAGTACCCACAATCTATGTTTTGGAGCAAAAATAAGAAAAATAGACCTACCCCTACATACCCCAGTTTTTCTATATAAAAGTGGGGTTTAAGGGGGTACACTCTTCACGGACATGTTTTCCTGATGTGTTAAACATATCCCTAAATGACTTTATTTAAAAAGATGACTGGGACATAATGCACCAGTCACTTGTATCCCCTGCCCCCTAGGGCTAGGACTGGGAATGGCGGGGATACAGCAGGGCTAAAGTGCAAAAATTCAGTATTTTAATAGTTGTTGTTGGGACGTGAAAACCCGAATTCAACTATTTTCCCCGTCATGTGGTATATATAGCATGCATGTATAATGGTATATAAATTGAAGTGTATTTTTCTTAAACGCACAAGTAACATCGTAAGTTCTGCTTTTTTTACCATGACAACCAGAGCCTAGAATTACAATTCTTCCTAAACCTGTAGGCTCACCCGAGTTTTGAAAGGTGACAGACCGACATTCGTTTGTAGCATTTAAGGGTGCTCAGTATGCGTTAGATGTACATGTATCTATTTTGATGCAGAATTTCGTCACCTTATCATCGCGTTCCTAAACTATGTCATAAGTTTTCTGACTGATGGCCACTCTCCGTCACAGTTTACACTGGATGTCCGCCATTTTCAATTTTGGATACTGTATAGATTCTGAAAAATGTACAAAATTCTGTGTTTGTTGTACAAAGAATGATATACGGTCTACGTTTAGCCTTCACGTTAACACAGTTGCTCCCTTATTTTCATTTTTAGTTTCATTTTAAAGTCTGTTGTAGACGACGTCAGGGCCAAGGCAATGAGTGTGAGGTCGGCCTCGAAGGCATATGGCGTTCCTAGGGCTACTATATCGGACAGGGTAACTCTACGCGTGGCTGATGGGGCAGAAAAATGGCCATCCGCGTTTAATTCCACTGAAAATAGAAAACAACATGGTAAACGAAATGCTAGTTGCAATTGACAAGGGCTTTGGTCTCAGCATGCGTGCACTACCATGGAAATTAAAAATAAATACTCAAGAAAGAATCCTTCAGGGACAGAGGTTGGAAAAGATTGGCTTGAGGGCTTGAAAACCAGGCACCCTGAACTTGCTCTAAGGAAGCCTGAACCCCTATCAACACCAAGCTCAAGGTAAATGCACAAATATGGAACATTGGCGGCCTACACAAATATGAAACATGCACGGTTGAGCACAGCCTCCTGAAAGTTGCAGCAAGAAAAGGCTCCAGAAACCTGCCAGGTCGCGTTGCAGATTCCCAGCAAATAAAATGCAGACAGTGCTTGCGTCACAATGCAGCTGGAAAGTGCATGCCCCCACTGATAGTTGTAAAGGGGAACATACCTAAATCTCTGTATGCATATAAAACCCATGACAGCCCAGCTGGGACAAAATGGTCCTATCAATTTTAAGGGTACATGGAGGACCTCTTATGTTCACAATGGTTTAAGAGTTATTTTAATGCATTGTGGACCCGAGAAGCCACAAATACTATTATTAGATAGTCAATGCAGCCACGAGGTCGTCGACCTGGCTGCTTGTGAAGAAAACATTCACATCATGTCACTGTCGCCCCACTGCACCAATGTCTTACAACCCTTGGATAGGACTGTATTTGGCCCACTCAATGCACACTACATTCAATGAAAAATAATTGCTCAGTTTTTGCAGCCAGATGCCAACAATACCATAAATAAACATGGCCTGCCATATTCCGTTCTGGCTGACTAGCAGCTCTTACACCAGGGAACATCAGAGGCATACAAAGTATGTGCTGTTTTTCCTGTGAACGCTGACATAATTCCAAGATCTGTTTTTGCACCTTCCCTTGCATTCAAGGATCCTGCAGCTGTTGGAACTGGGCCTTAAAGTACAACCTCTGAATCAGAGTCTGAAAGTAAGGAACCGGCTCAAACTACTGTTGGAGATAGCTTTGAAATGAGTGAACGTGTGGCGGCAGACGCGCCGCGTAATGATGATCAATCTGTCGAGATCACTCTTGCCCTGAGGACATACAAGAGAATGTGACTAATGAAAACTTGCCCAAGTGCTGGTAAATTTAAGCTTTTCTGTCCGATCTTTTGAAGTTAGCGAGTCAGAAGTCCCACTGCTGCAACCTTGAATCAGCTACGTTCATTGCACAGCCAACCGACTACGATAGCTGGAACGCAGACCCGAAATCTATTTTTGAAGTGCCTCTCCTCTCGCCTACATCACCTGACAAGAAAAAACGTAAGTCAATAAGCAGTCACAGACTGTTTACTGAAAGCAGCAGACCTGAATTTTAAAAAAGGGAGCATGATAAAAATGAAAGAAATAGAATCAAAGAGGGGAAAAAGGACAAAAATCTGAGACATCTTCGTAAATGTACTCCATCTGACGTTATACCCATCCTTTAAGGGGGTAACAGCAATCAAATATGGTATTCAAGCTAAAATTTACACTCAGTCTTTACAAGTATCTGTCGGTTACTGGCGGATACCGGATTTTGACGAAACGGCGAAACCATTTCGATTTTTACCGACTCAATGAAGGACCGATACTTCACCTGTTTTCTATCTATGATATATGTTCTACTCAGTTTGCGATTAATTGAAAAATTCACAAATAAATCGAAAAAGAACACCACTGCTGAAATTAATACAACGTACGCAGTGACGTCAGATATAACAAGACAATACTGGACTAGCAAATCAGTCTGTCATGTTGAAGAGGCATGTTACTAACAAAGGCTCAATATTGCTTGGTGAACTACTGTCTAATGCCTGTTGATCATCTTTCAGAAACTGAAAGATCTGTTTTAATTTTTATTTGCTATTACTGCAGCTGGTGTTGTGCCGTGTGGCGGCCATAAAAAGTCTCCCCGTATCCATACATATGAGCCGCCTCGTGGGAAAACCAACAATGTGGTTTCCGAACAGGTCTGACACAAATCAGGCTGTACAGTCACAGAAGCAGGATAGCTTGAAATTATTGGGTTAAGTAGAGGAGGAATTGTACTATCCGAGTAGCGAAAACAAAGGCGCTGATCAGCTTCGCGGTCATCGCGAAGCTGATCTGCGCCTTTGTTTTCGCCTATGCAGATTGTTGGTTTTCCCATGGGGCGGCTCATATCATCCACACTACAGATTCCATTTTCCTTTATGTCCTTTGAGATCAGCGAGGGTATTCTGAGAAATCAGAAAATTAGTATCGGTTTAGATTCATTTTCTAACCAACGTTTAATATTTTTCACCCGTTTTGGACAATGTTAGTCCTTTTATCGACTACCCTGTTGAGAGATGGAAAAATAGAAAATTACTGTAACAGTAATTCTCTTTGGCTCCATGTTGCCAAATCTATAGGGTCACTGAAGAGGCTTGAGTAGACGAAGCCGCGGGATGGCCCATCCCCTTTCTCATTAAAATGCTCACTGCTCTTGTAGGATCTGTTTTAATTTTTATTTGCCTTTTTTTCAAACCTCACTTTTCTGAAACACCTTCGATCCAGCAAAATATGATTATTTCACCCATTTGCATTCCAGAAGTAATAAATTCTGCAGCAAAAAAAATGAAAATCGTTCACAAGACTTAGTAAAAAATTTTGGCCAGAAATTATTTTGAAAAGTGTTTTTTTCCATTGTAAAAAAAGTGAGCACAAGGGAAGTAACTATTTTCCCGGAAAAAAAAAATAAAAATTGATTGCTTTTGGTTTGAAATGCATCAAACCAACCCAAAATTGTATATTAATTTCAATTTTACGTGTTTGAATTACCTCCCTTGCAAATACAATATATGCCAATCCAAAAAGATTTTTGAGCATATTTTTAGGAGGATCAGTCAAAAAAAATCTGTCAATTCCTCTATTCCTCAGGATCTGTCATGCGGCGGCCCTCGTGGCCGAGCGGTTAAGAGCGCTGTTTCTTAATCACTCGATCATCTCACCGCTGTGTCTGGTGTGGGTTCGAGCCCCGCTCTGGCCACATGTGAGGTAAGCCAAGTTCTGCTTGCGGGTGTGTCAGGTGTTTTTTTCTCTGGGTTCTCCCGTTTTCGCCCCACCTACTGATTGGCCCGTCTCATATGAGCTGAAATAATCTTGAAAGGGACGTAAAACTGAATATGTCATATTTTAAAATATCCATATAAATGGTCCAGGCCACATGACCAAGATGACCGCCATGGCTGTAAATAGAAGAAAAATGTAAAAATCTTCTTCAGAACCAGAAGGCCTATGATCTCGAAAATTATGCTTTACGCCCCAGTCAACATCAATGTTCATGTCGGGCCGTTGCCGCCTTTTTATGGGACTTTTACCCAACATTAAGATGTCCTGACACTCAAAATGCGCTTCATAAATATAACCACCCAAGCAAACCAAAAATGCTTATATGTATGGACGGTTTGACTAACCACTTTTCCTGGGCAGTATCAGTCTTGAGCGGTTAACCAGTAATCAGGTAGTCAGTCAGGTAGTTTAATATCTTTGACTGGAGGCACAAGAAGCACATCAATTTCTCCTAGGCACCAATGGGTGGAAGCCCATATTCTCACCAAACCACCTTGAGAAAGAGTTTGCTTCCTATGCCGTCTCTTTTGCTAAATCATCTTCAATTCAATTTCCTCTAATATCGGCACGCCCCGGTACATCCACTGGATACTGATTTCAAGTCCCCGATTTCTCCAAATCTGAAATAAGGAGTTTTATATCATCTTTTTTTTTTTTTTTTTTTTTTTTTTGATTCAGTTTTACGTCCCTTTCAAGCTTATATCATCTGTGTGTACTTAATAGAACCGCCTCTAGCAAAAATAAGAAATACGTGGGTTGGGATTTAAGTTCGTAGACTTTCTTTATAAAAGTTCAGATGTTTGTCACACAGAAATAAAAATGATATCATCTGAAAACATATTCTTTTACCTATCATATAAGCTATTAAGCATAGCTCTACTCATAATAGTTTCAACACAGCACTGAATTAAACACAATGACATGCCATCACCCGGGGCACGTCATGGGAATTTTGACGTCAAAACTACGTCAAATTTCAATTAATGTCAGCAATAAAATGCCTTGTTTAGAACCATACAACCCACCACACCTTTACTAATTTTCAATATTTCCTTCAGGGCTTAGTTATTTATTATTACTGAAATACTACATTCACCAGATATAACAAATCTTATGTGTATCATGCATAATTTTGATTTAATTAAGAATTAAGACCGCAACATCTGTAGATTATTTGAAGGTATGTGCTTTTCTCATCGATTAAAATTCAAATGCGTCCATCAGAAATTTTTCAGACCATTTAATTATCTCTGTAAGATCTATTCTACAACTGTACTACAAATCTTGATCATTTTGAATGTTTCTGTGGTTATTTATGCGTCTCAAACATAAGATTTGATCATTGCTCTTGTTTCGACATTGCCCGTTAACGCCATTTTTCTTCCCCAAGAAGCGCGACTGGCATTACATTTTCTCCAATAACAAAATAAGTCGTCGACATAATGCTTAAAAAATTATATGGAATTAACAACATGATACTAAAGTGCCTCAAACTGATTTAGCTCAACTTTTGGTATACAATATGTTAACTTAAGGTTTGTTCTTCAACGCCATAAAATTTCAGAGTTATTTAAAATACGACGTGCCCCGGGTCGCGAAACCTACGTTGCTATGGAGACCAGTTTTATGTACACTGAGCAATATTTCTTGAAAAATAGTGTAAAAACGAGACAAGGAGACAATGTTTCTTTATAATAATGCATCAAATATTGGATAAATGATGTAATAGAAAACCAGTGGCAAAAGTCTACGAACTTAAATCCCAACCCTCGTATATATCAACTAAAGAAACTACAAACACTAAAAAAACTCAAAAAACTATTTCCCAGAAGAAAGTCAGATTCTTTCTGGGACTCATTTTAAGAAATTCGCCAGAGTATTGTATGAAATAGCAGAGGTCTTGGGATGCTTCAGATACGGGCAAGCATTTGAATGAATACAAGCCAAAGGCCTCATACATGTATGTTTATGCCTTTCATAAAAAATGTTATTTCACAGCTTATATTAGAATATACTCAAAATAAAAACTAGAGACAAAAGATAGGTCTGCAAGACTCTCCAAACTGCACATATGGTGGGATTGAGACTAGTTCATTTTATTTGTGACTGTGAAGAATACGAAGATTAAAGACACAGATGTTCTATCTTACATGAGAACACGTTATTAGTGCGGAAATCTTCCTCAGCTTAAAGGAAAGTAATAATAATAATACAATAAAGTAATAAAAGAAAGAAAAAAAGGAAAAGAAGTATTTATATCTTTCATCAGTCATTACACACCTTCATTATTTTTTAAGGCTATCATAAATAGTGCTTGAACCCATTGCATATATGGCATATGTTAATTTTTCATAAGGGTGGTCGGGTGGGAATATGGGCCCCGCCCATTGGGGCCTAGGAGAAATAGATGGACTACTTGTGCCTCCAGGCAAAGCTGACCAAATTGATTATTGATTAACCGCTCTTTTGAGCCTGCCTAGGAAAAGTGGTTTAGTCAAACCGTCCATACATATAAGCCGTATTGGCTTAGTTGCTCTTCTGAGCCTGCCTAGGAAAAGTGGTTTAGTCAAACCGTCCATACATATAAGCCTTATTGGCTTAGTTGGATGGTTATTACTATGAAGCACATTTTGAGTGCCATGACATCCTAATGTTGGATAAAAGTCCCATAAAATGGAGGCATTGTCCCGACATGACTATTGCTGTTGACTGGGACGTAAAGCATCAATTCAAAAAAATTCAAATAATTTTCATTGTTTAATACTTCTATGGGAGGTCTAGTCTAAATTTTTATATAGGTATACTATAAGCAATGTGATAAAGAGCACTGTTGTATTCATTCGCTGTGGTGTTTTCTGCTTTCTATTTATATCAATTGTGATAAAGACTACAAGCTACTTCCAATCTATATGCTCCTTCCTACCTTAAAACTTCCTGTCTTAAGGTACGTTTTAAGACTGAAACAACGCTAGTTTGTAGCGTGACTGTCTATACAAGGAGAACTTTGGATTGAACTCTTCTGAGTGAGATGCAAATACATGAAGGTGACTTAGTCAGTAAGCTGATACAATTACATGGGGTTATTCTGGATTTTTTGACAATTTCAGATAAAAGGGGTTCTCGTTGAGACGTTAACTAATTTTTCTTCGAAGAGTGGCATTGATTGGAAAATATAGACTTTACTATTCTCTCCACAAAACTTTAGTGCACCATCTACACAGGCTTACTTGTGATACACTTTTAATTCATTCTCAAAACATAATTGTTCAGAAACCGCTTAAATTAAATGAGAACAAATATTCAAAACATGGCTATAAGGCTCAACGGGTTGGAATCTAGGCCCTTGCCCATTGGGGCCTTAAGAAATAGATGGGCTGCTTGTGCCTTCAGGCAAAGCTTCCAAACTACTGATTGACCATCTGATTACTGGTCACTGTCAGGTCAGAGCCAGGCAAAGTGGTTGAAGTCAAGCCACCCATACATAGGAGCCTTCTTGACTTTGTTTGGTTTTATTTGAAGCACGTTTTGGATGCCAGAACATCCTCATTTTGGGTAAAAGAGAAAACTCCCTTAAAAAGGAAACATTCCGACATGACCATATCTGTTGACTTGGACGTTGAGCATCAATTCAAACAAATATATTAATTATTATCTTGCCTAAGAAAGTTTTATGATGATACACCATTGCCTTTTTCGCTGCTTTAAGAGTTCCATTACTGTTTGGTAACCTAAGTGATGCTGTTTACCTAGTTAAGCAAAACGCCTTTGGGTAAGATGGTAAAGTATATGTGTTGAAAAAATGTGCTTAATTTCACATATAGCAACTACGAAAATACTCCAGATATTTGTCCATATCTTCCAAAAAGCTACAGCTAAGAATTCTCCCGAGTAGAGGTTTAACCCCAATGATATGCGTAACATGTCGCTATGTCATGTGTGTGATATGGTATGAATGTGTTCTTGTATTAACGGGATAAACATTAAGATTTAGATACTAGTATTAATAACGTTTCTTCTACATGAATGATATCGGTTTACCCGCTCCTGTACATACATGTACGATCTGTTATTTATAATATAATGTCCAAGTGTGCTGAGGGTAAAACCCCTTAAAGTCATTGTCCATGGCCATGTTGAAATGACTATCTGTGGCATCATCAAAATCAACGTTATTTAAACTCTGTCATGGTAGCCACAGTCTTTGCAGTACTTAGATTTAGACCGTAAAGCAGCCCTTAGAAATATTACAGTAAAGTCAACAGGTCTGTCTAGCAATGTCTGCACCCAACCCCACCCCACCTCAAGACGGGTTTTGTTGTAGCACAATTGTTTTAAGTAAATTATGCCAGTGCCTCTCATTGTTCACCAGAAATGATGGTCTGATCTTCAAACTTACTTTTTATGTGCTCTTCAAATGTGTAATGTTACTTTAATCTAGTATAGATTTTATTGTTGATTTGCTATAGATTTAATTCTCTTGGTGTCTGTTTACTTCTCCGTTACGGCGCACGCACATGAGTGAGGACTTTTGTTGTTGGCGTAAAATAACGTTTAGTCATTCGTTTATTTGTTTTTGTTATGGTCACGTTATTCGGTAGTACTCGGTTTCTTTTATTGTTAATATCAGCCCTGGAAAAAAGCGTGGGGAAATGTATGCATATTAGGATGTCGCGAACTCGCGCCACGATTTGGGTGGTACTCTGACATGTGGACCCAGTTGGTGACTTAAAGGTGTTCACATTGACTGTTGTGATTATTTTTACTATGACCCAAACTTTTCCATGACTGTTGGAAGGGCATAATGATTTGGCATTACCTTTCTGTCTCTCTGTGGGTGGGTCTGTGTGTGCCCCACGCAAAGTTTATAAATTACTGACTGACAAACTGATCACTGGTAACTAATAGGTCAAAGCCTGCCCAGGAAAATATATGTCCAAAAATGACTATTTTAAGGCTCAAAAGGTGAGCAGATATGATGACCATGCTCCGGCGTCCGTCTGTCGTCCACAATTTCAAAGATCTTCTCCTCTGAAAACGCTTGGCCAATCAAAGCTAAACTTCATGTGGAGCATCCTTAGGAAGGGGAAACGAAAGTTGATATAAATGGTCCAAGTCACATTACCAAGATTGTCGCCACGGCTATAAATAGCAAAAACCTTTAAAAATCTTCTCCAGAACCAGAAGGCCTATGATCTTGAAACCTGACATGAAGCATCAGGGAGAGGAGTTTTATAAAGTTTATATAAATCATGACCCTGAGATGACCTTGACCTATTTTATGGCAAGGTAAACATAGGTCACCCATGCATTTTAGTGGGGAAAATTGTCAAAATGTAATTTGAAGGGGAAAACTTGAAGGAAATGGGTAAATGGACTGATTTATGATTCTGAAAAAAAAATTGACCATAGGGGCTGGTCTGCCCCCACCCTGGGGCAATATAGGTATATTACCATAATATTCAAAGGTGTTTTTCTCTGAAACCGTTTAGCAATTCAAAGCCAAACTTCATGTGGTGCATCCGTAGAAAAGGGGAATGGCCCATTTTACATGACCAAGATGGCAGCCATGGCTATAAATAGCATTTTTTTTTTAATCTTCTCCAGAACCAGAAGGCATATGACTTTGAAACTTGGTATGAATCATCAGGGAGAGGAGCTCTTTTAAATTTATATAAAATTAATCATGATCATGTGATGACCTTGATTCAGTTTACGGCAAGGTCAACATAGGTGGCCCATGTATTTGAATGGGGAAAATTTTCAAAATGTCATTTGAAGAGAAAAACTTGAAGGAAATGGGAAAATGGACTGAAGATTTATGATTCTGAAAAAAAAAATGACCCTAGGGGACGTTGTGACCCCACCCCGGGACAATATACATGTCTATCACCATAATATTTAAAGATCTCTGAAACCGCATAGCCAATCAAAGCCAAATTTAATATGAAGCATCTATAGCAAGGGGGAACCAATGTTTACATTAATAATCCAGGTTACATGACTAAGATGGCTGCCATGTCCATATATGGTAAAAAACCCTTGAAAAATTTTCTTTTCCAGAACCAGTGGACCAATTTTAACAACTCTTGGCATGTTGCATTTTGGACTAAAGTACTACAACATATACGTAAATTATGACCCTGTGATGACCTTGACCCATTTTACGGCAAGGTCAATATAGGTCGTCCATGGCCATAATAGTCGAACAAGTTTATTGGTATACTATATATCTCAGGTGAGCGTTTACAAGACCATTGGTCCTCTAGATATATAGACAAACTTGGGTTTGCAGGGGTCAACCTATTTTTCTTATTTTTGATCCAAAACCTACATCGTGTGTACTCGTTAGAAGCGCCAAAATATTTAAAAAAAAAAAAAAATCAGTATTTTACCAAAGAAATTTTCAATTTTTGCCTCTGAAAAATATCTTTGTATATTGCATGGGCAAGTTTTGGTAATGTATATGTAGTTAAACACTCATGTTGTGAGACATGACAGGAGATGCAGCTTAACAGTGAGGCAATTAGTCCGCAAAGTTACAGGCATAGTCGGGTAGCCACATGACTGCTGTCTGTGAAGCTGACGTTACTGTAGCGTTGTATCCTCTTTTGTGAATTACTTTTTGACCATCTGAAATTGAATTCAGAATATCTAAAAGACACTGGATTCTTAAAAGCTTTTTTATTATTATTTTTTTTTTAAACAAACTTAAAATGTATTATTTGAAAAAAAAATAATATAAACCAAATAATTGAAATTGATATACAGCTGTACTTGTAAGCAAATACAAAAAAAAAATGGTAAAATAAAAATATAATTATTAACATTTAAAACATATAGTGCAAGCATAGAAACGGAAGCTTTCATATCGCTTCCTCTGTCTATCTGAATATGTGACCGATGTATGATATCATTATAAATTGTTTCTCTGAAATACATGTATAAGCTTTTTTTAAGGACTCTTCTTTTTTTCCTTTTAAAATGATGTAAAAATAAAAAAATTCCTTTTAAAATGATTAGATGTAAAAATAAAAAATGAAACTGATAATAAATAAATAAAAATAACAAAGATTCTCAAATCTAGCGTTTTATTTACATTACATCTAAACCTTCATTTGTTGGTATCTGGCAATCTTACTGAGCAAATCGACAAATATGCCGACATCATCAACATTGAGCTGCAACTTACCTACTTCCGTAAAGTTCAATATTTCAACGGTTATTATTTTTTTTTTTTTG